>QXTE01000093.1:6415753-6831840 GCA_003942145.1 Platysternon megacephalum | reverse complement strand
AGCGTCTCCCCCCCAGGCTTAACCCCGGCTACCACCCCCCACCCCCGATATTTCCCCTTCAGCCTCTCTCCTGCCGCTGCCTACAGCAGCTTGAACCCCTCTGGCCAGTAAATTTCTGTCCCCCGCTCAGACCCTGGCAGCCCCCCTGCTGCGATTTGCCCCCTTGAACATTTTAAACGCCCCCAAAGACCAGGCAGCAAATCGGGAGTAGAAGTGAGGGCAGAGAGAGGGCAGTGGCGACAGCGAAGGTTACTGGGCATGCTCAGTTCGGCCGGGCATGCTCAGTGCAGCCAAAGTAGCAAATCTGGAGCGGTAGCAGTTTCGGTCGTTACACCGGTCCGCGCTGCACAAGCGAGCGCTGCCCTCCCAGCGGAGCCTCCCGAGCCCAGCAGGCGCCTCCTGCCCAAGCGCTTGCGGGGCCGCCGGCCCTTGCCCCGCGGATGGAGGCTGCGGGAGGAAGACGGCGGCGCGGCCCCTGCCCGCCATCACCAGCCCACTTTGGCCTCCGCTGCGCCGCAGCAGCTGCCGGCTGCTCCCACAGGCCGGCGCCGGGCGGCCGCACGCGCATCGCCCCCTCCCCCTCCTCGCCAACGTGCAGACGCTCTCTCAGCGTCTCGTCACGGCTTTTCTTCCTACATCCCCCTCCGCGGCCGGATCTCGCTTCCCCCCGCAGCCACAGCAGCGGCGACCCCCCCCCCCCCCCCCCCCCCCCCCCCCCCCCCCCCCCCACGCGGGGCCACCCCCCCCCCCCCCCCAGCTCCAGCACCGACAGGCCGCGGGCTGCTTTTTACCCGAGAAGGGTTCAAAGAAAAATACAAACATTCCCCTCCACCGCCCCCCACAGTCTCCCCGGCTAGGGACTATTTTTTCACCCACCCCTCTCCGGCGGAGACGACAGCCTCGGCACTGCGACTGGTCGCTCCGCAGCAATGGCGGCCGGGCCGAGGCTGAGTTAGAGCGAGGAGGGAGAGGCGGGGGGAGACTCGCTCGCTCGCGGTGGGGGAGGCGCTGATAGGACTATGCTGAGCGGGGCCCTGCCCGCGCCAAACGCGGCCTGAGCCCGTGTCCTGTCTTGGCAGTAGCAGCTGGGCCGCCCCCGACATGGCCGAGCCCTCGGTCCCCTCCTCCGGCGGCGGCGGCGGCTCCCTGCCGCTCATTGAATCAGGTAACAGCGGAGCGCGTGAGGGAGCCGGCTGGGCGCTGCCGGTTCCTGCTGCTCCCCGCCGCCATCTTCCCGGTCATGATTATGAATTATTACAAGTCGCTGAGGGGCTCCCCCGCCCCGCTGCCCCCAGCCCTGCGCTCACCGCTCTCCCCCGTCTCTCTTGCAGAGCTTTACTTCCTCGTCGCCCGCTTCCTGACCACCGGGCCCTGCCGGAGAGCGGCGGAGGTGAGTAGAGCCCGGCAGCGCCGCGCGCACCCGCCCGCCGCGGCTGCTGCCGCTGCTGCCAAGGGCTCCGGTGCCTGGCCCCGAGCCCTGTGCAGCTGCGGCGCCGGCTGAAGAGACGGCGAGGTTTGGTTCCCCCTCCCTAACTCGTGTGCATCTGTTTCTTCCTTCCCCTGCAGGTGCTGGTGCAGGAGCTGGAGCAGTACCAGGTCGGTGTGTGAGACTCTCTCTGCTGCCTTTCCCCCTCTCCTATCCTCTTCCTTTTCCCTTTAAGTCATTCATCTCCTTAAAAAACAAAACAAAAAAACCATATTGTTTTGAATTTGATCTCCCCACCCTTCCCCTTTTAATCACTCATTTTTGTTTCTTTTTCAATTTAGTTGCTTCCTAAAAGGTTGGATTGGGAAGGAAATGAGCATTGTAGAAGTTATGAAGATTTGGTGAGATTTAAAACAACAACAACGTTGAATTAGAATAATAATGTTAATGTTAGACCCTCCACTTAATAAAAAACAGCCGTTACATTTAATTATATTTGTATTTCACCCTGGGTCTGGGAGGAGACAGAAGGCTGATTTTTAGAAGGGGTGTTTGACTTCTTTACCTTAAACTAACAAACAAAAACATAAGGGGTTAGGGGTGTTTTTAATTGGAGGATATTGTTATGTAGCATAGGCGGGGCTTTGGGTTGTGCCACTTGCCCTTGTTCCTGCCTACCTATGGGGAAGAGCCAATCTGTTAAGAGGTTTCATTTCTGTGTTTCACTAGGAGACTTGTTAAGCAGGTTTTGATTGGACGGTATTTATTGTCTATTTGGTTTTCTACATCTGCTGCTTTCAACAGATTAGGAAACAAAATCACTGGTACAGAAATTGGGGGTGGGGATTTGTAGTGGTGTCTTTCTGATTTACTGGCCATAGTGTGTTCTTACTAATCAAAATGTTCCAAAAGATGCTCTTTGACTCAGGGCTGCGCAACTTGTGACAAATTAATTACACTAAATTTATTTACAATAATTTCAGAGTAGAGATGTAACTGTTCCTGGTGTTCTGTCTTACTGTTTCTAAAATACTGCATGATAATGTGTGGCTATGTGGATACAAACTAAAGGGAGGACAGTATCAATAGGAAGTCTATAGTTCAGTTTATTTATATTACTTTTTAAAAAAGCTTGGAGTAGTTAGTTCCAAGTAATAAACCAGCCTCTGAGTTCCTCTGCTAATTTTTGGAGTTTTACAATCAAATTCTGTTTTTTCCTCATGTTTTTCCATATTTTGACAAAGTAAAGTAGTATGTGACTGAATGTACGGGGAAAGAGTGAAATTGACTACACACAATTTAAAAATGTGAAAAATGTAGTTATAGGTTAAAAACAAAAAGGTAGCCACAAATGTAATTTTGAATTTGACAGTTACCTTATTTGAGCAAATGTATGTAGTACTGCTTTAAATCAGTACACTGAAGGACCAATCCTGCTCACTTTACTTGCATGAAGTCAACAGGATTACTTTCCAAGATCTGGCCTAAATTTAGGTAAGCACAGAAAGTTTTCTTGTGAAGGATGTTACGTAGGCCCCGATTCTTTTGCAAATGTGGTGCTGGCATATTCCTATGCCGAGTCTCATTGACTTTGGGGCTTCATGCATCTGTCTGTGCATGTGCCTTCATAGGATTGGAGCCTTTGTGTGTGTATGTGTCTCCCTCCTCCCCTACAACAACAAAAAAATCCCTATCTGTGCTGTTAATAGTTTAGGTTATCAAAATTTCTGCTTTTTAACATTTTTTTACTTTGCCATTTATGCTGTTTAGGTACTTTTAATTGTCTAAGTGTAAAAATAGGCTAATCAGTTTCATTCTTTTGAGTTTGGGTTTCAGGGACAGCTGGCAAACATTTAAAGCCCAAAACCTGCAATGTTGAGCATTTGGGTGTATTCCATCTCAAACCAAGTACTCATTACAGAATCTGAGCCTGAGCTTAAATAACTGCTGTCACGAAAACTCAAAACCAACCATTAAAAAAAATAAATCTTTTATTAGGCTTTTTAAAACTTCCTTTAACAAGACTTACATTGGGTATAAATTACACAAAGGTAGTATCTCTTTTTATAAACTGTATTTTGTAAATATACTTGAAGGGGAAAATTAAGCTTTTTACTTTGAAGCATCTTGGTCAGTACTCTTGTATCTCTTTAGAGGATGTGGCAAACATTCTTCAATAAATGATGAAAAGATTTAAGTATACTTATTGGTCTACCAAATATTGTTTAGCAATCAGTCTTAGTAACATAATTACTGTATTATACATTCAGATATGTTTCAGTGTGCAGTAACACTGACTTTCACTAAATTCATTTCTCAGGTTTTCAGATACTGAAAGTAATGCATAACTTTATTTCAGTGTCTCATTAATCACATTTTCTCTTCAGGCCAAAACCAGTATAAATGTTACGGGTTTTAGAATTTTAAAATGACACTACTTACAGTACTGGATTTTTTTAAGCTAATTTAATTAATGTCATTGACTGTCATTAATAATAAATAGTAAAAATCTCATTTAGTTGTCCTGTTTAAGTTCTGCTTACTTAATACTTGTATTTATGTCAATTAAGTCACCTTAACATTAAGTGAGTTCCACTTTCAGATTCTTAGTGCTGCAGTATTTGGGTATTAAACACTGCTGGGGATTTCTTAAAATTTCAATGTAAATCATTTTTATTTTTAAATTACAGAAAATTTTGTATTGGTCCTAAGTTTTTTATATATATATATTTTTTTAAACTTAACTTTAAGGCAGGGATCGGCAACCTTTGGCCTGCGGCTCCCACTGGGCGCGGTTTGCCGTTCCAGGCCAATGGGGGCTGCGGGAAGCGGCGCGGGCCGAGGGACGTGCTAGCCACTGCTTCCCGCTGTCCCCATTGGCCAGTGGGAGCTGCGATCGGCCGAACCTGTGGATGCGGCAGGTAAACAAACCAGCCCGGCCCGCCAGGGGGCTTACCCTGGCGGGCCGTGTGCCAAAGATTGCCAATCCCTGCTTTAAGGTAATTTGGGTGTAATTTAAGTTTTGTCCTTTTTAAATATACAGAAGTCAAGGCACTGGTTTTGGTTCTCAACTATAATTCATCCCCCATGTACGTATGAAACATGTATGCAGATTAAGACAAGTATTTGCCAAATGAGTGTACAGCCATAGTGTGTGGGGGGTCTGATTTTTACTTTTCTGGTTATGGGGCAGCTGAGCCTCAAGTTAAGGTTGACTTATTGATATTTTGATATTTTTATCTTATGGGCACACTAATTCATACTTATAAACACAAATTTGGCCAATTTGTGGAGGCTGTGGAAACCCTAACTTTGAATATGTGACTCCTACTCAAGTAGGTTGTCAGTCATGAAGTTGTATACATGTTTTTTGCTGTGAACTTTGAAAAAATGAAAATATGAGAAATAAAATGCGCATGCATTTTTGGTTGCAAGATGCTGTGCTTGTGTATACTTGGATTCTGAATTAAGTATATCTGAGAATCCTTTGTGAGTGGGTAAAGGACGTGATCTTATTCCCCTAAGATGTCTGTGGAAGGTTTGCCATTGAGTTCAGTTAGAGTAGGATTGTTTGCTGCATTTCATAGTTTCCTTGAAGAATCCAATGCTCTTTCCAGAGGAGCTAGGTAGATGACTTAAGCCTTAAGTGATGTCAGTGGACTACAACTTTCCAGTTTGTACAACTCTGTCAACATTGCCAATTATATTCATTTGTCTCTTGCGTTTGATCATAACATAATTTTTTCGGACATACAGTAGACAAAAAATGAGTCAAGGAGCCTTAGTATTTTTGTGGAGTGTTGGTTAAATCAGACAAAAAAAAAAAGTGAGCTTGAGACATTATATCATGTAGAATTGAAACACTGAAATTTGTGTGCATCTGGAGCAAAGTGGTGGTGTTGCTTATGCTAAAGCTTTACTCTTAACTGTGGTAAAATATCTTTTGTGGAAAATACTGAATATGAGAGGGTGCTCCAGTCTGAGCCATTTGTGTGAAGTCTGTATTTTCCATAGTAAGATGCTGATGTATAGTAGGTCTCTCTACAACAGCTTTCCCATTCCTGGATAATTTTTAAATTTTAAAAGTTTAAAGTTCACTACTGTAAAGATCAGAGTTTATATAGCTGATTCTGCTCTATGAATTATATAATATAAATATTTAGGCACTTCTAAATGTTAATGTAAATACTGACATACATAGAATCATCTATTTTAGATATGCCATATATTTGTTTTAAACTTAAATTCTTATCAGGTCTTATCCAACAAACATGTGGCTCCAGATCATTTGTTGCAAATTTGCAAGCGTATTGGCCCTATACTGGATAAAGAGATTCCACCCAGCATTTCAAGAGTGAATTCCTTACTTGGTGCTGGGAGGCAGTCATTGCTACGTACAGCGAAAGGTATTGTTTTATTTTTAATTTAAATTTTTGCAATACAGTGGGGAGTGGGGCGCGAAGCCTGTCCAGGGGTCTGAGTGCTATTGCCATGTATTAAAAGCAAACAAAAGTAAACCCCGCAAATTTTCCAAGACTAGGAGGGGAAACTGAAACAACCCTGGCCGCTAATATTCGCTATCGGCACACAAATAATCTGCAGTCAGCTCACTCCTCCTGCTCTGAAGATCAACAGATTTCGGCTATTTTGGACTAAGAATGGGGACAATGAATTGCAAAATTCAGACCCCTGATATAGAGTACTCTCTTAGCAGCTCCCTTTGTTTAATTTAGACTAAGAATGTTCTTGTTTGAGCACCTCCTCTGACCACAGTCATAGGGAATATCTTTGAGAAAGGGATGGGCTTGAATAGAAAGGGCCGAAGTCAGCTTAGGGGCTTTACAGGTCAAAAACAGACTGACTTCACCCATAATCCAATAGAGAGCGAATGCAGATATCTCTCACCTTTTCCACCTAGTACTTTCCAAATACTTTGCCCAGTGCTTGGATAGGGGCACAGATGAGGGCTAGCTTGCTGATGTTCAATGCAGATAAAGTGGAAGTGTTGTTGGTAGGATGGGGGTAAGCAACTGGAAGATAAATCAGTTATTTGTATGTGTGCCTTTACTCTGGGTATGTACCTGCTGTTTGTTATGAGCGTTTGAATACTGTTGGATTCCCAGCTGCTCTCAGTGACATCAATGACCAGGACAGCTTTTTTCATTTGCACTTGACCAGGAGTTGACAGTTTCTTTGACCCACACTTTGCTAATTTGATGCATGCTTTTGTTGTTGCAACAATTTAATCTTGAGGTATGCTATGCATGGAGGTGTGTGAGAAACTTCACTTAAACCAGCTTCTTCAGTTTCTGAGCAGATTAAGGTATAGTTCCACCTCCAAAAATGTAAAAATAGACACTTGGTGATTATTGCTAGATTGTGAATGTCAGGTGATGAATGTTTAATTTTTGAGCAATGGTTGCACAATTGTTTCTTTCAGAGAGGCTGGCAACTTACTTTTCCTACAGAAAGTCATGACAACCTCTCTTTCAAAGAGGAGGGACATGTCTGCCGTCCAATGGAGGTAGCCAGAACTAATCAAGCTGTCTGACTGAACAGATCCACTGATTGAAAATTTGTGGGTGTTATGGAAGAGGCAAAGAAACCCTCTTCTCAGTCATGACAAGATGTTTTAAAAAACACAACCTTTTGCTACCTATCAGATTGGCAGGAGACTACTGTCACCAGTGCTCTATCTGTCTTTAATCCCACTTCAGTTGTTGATGGGTCATTGGTAAACATGGTGACCTGTGAGAACAAAGTGGGGGAAGAGAATGCCTAAAAGCCACTTAAGCAATAGTTGAGGACAAAATATTATAAAACCCAACCCAAACCCTTCTTAGAGTAGTTTTTAATTGGAGTAATATTCTCCCTTGGAGCCTTTTGGAAATGCTCTGGTTTCTTGTGCCTTCGTATACCATCAAGAGGTTCCTGGCTTCAGCTGAGGTCCATTCCAATCTCAATTTGTGGAGATACCTCTCTGAGTATCTGCCTCAGATACACTTTTCAGTGTATCAAGGCACTCTGTACACAAATGCCAGTCCCTTTTTGACTCTGCTTGTGGATCTCGAGGGATAACATGGTAGTGATCCATTTTTTGGAGTAGGAGAGCTCCTGCACTTTGTGTTTGATAGAAATGGCTCACTATATATAACACCACCAATTGTGCCAAAACCAGTCCAGCAGTGTCTTCTCATTCACATTTTAGTAATAAATGTGAAGTCGGGGGCCTCATTTCTGATCGTGGATGGTTAACAGTAATGCTAGGCTGGTGATTAATCAGTAAGACCTTCAAGTTTTTCTAGTGTATTTGTATGTGAGAGAAATTCTGTGGGGTTTGTATTATTTTTTTAACTGAAAAAACATTTTATGGTGTGGAACTATTTTAGCGGATGCCACTGCATTTCCCAGTTACCTCTCTTCTGCACTTCACTAGCTTCACAGTGAATGAGGCAGTGACTTTGCATTTGTTGTGAATCAGACTTGCTGCCATTTCAGCACTCGACCTGTTAAAAAAAAATAACTTTTAATATTGGGGAAAGTCTCCTCTCTTCCTGGAGTCAAACAGCTGACCCGTTGGCACAAATTTAAAAATAAATAAAAGCCACCTTTGGGCAGAAAACAGTCCTATAAAATTTCAGCCTAAAAGGTGACAATGTTGGAAAGATATAAAATGGGTAGAATGGAAATGCTTGTGCAACCTGATCTGCAGTACTAGCTACTTACATATAACATGTAAAAAAGTGTTTCTTATGGTGATATTGGATGGACAGAGTGCAGTCCTTTGAGGGGGAACTTCTCGTTTTAAATAAATCTTTAAGTGCTTTCATTGTTTTGGAAAAAGGGACCCATAATACTTTTCAAGAATAGCCTAGACATATGTGATCTTATTTTTATTATCTGTAAACTGCCATGAAGACAGATGGCTAAAAATATATTTTGCAAAAAAACTTTATACGTTGACTTTGAATAGCCAGAGTTATTTTGTTGCTTTATTTATCACAACATCAATAATGCAAATAATAACTCAATTAGTAAATCATTTACTGTATAAATTTAGCATCTGTATTTTGTGCAGAAATGAGTATGTTGGTACTTCACAAATAATTAAAGTCCTCTGAGCCTTTGGAGCAAGTGACTGTGTGTGTCGTTATCAAACCTCCCTTGCCAGGACAGTATTGTAACCTGTCTTAAAACTAGGCTTTCAAACTGTTGTTGGAAAGTTTTAGGTTGAGAGGTTCTGAGCTTCTTCAGCTCTTGTTAAATTTAATATTGTGGTACGAGGCCCTTTGGCAGGCTTATTCTTTACTGTTTTTGCTAAACTTTATAATGGATTTCAGAACAGTAACATTTGTTTTGCTTTTCTGAAATGTGCTCTTATGGGTAACTTTCTATGCAACTAACATTGATGTCAAAGATTGCAGGAATACTGTTTGGAAGGGCTCTGCTTTAGCTGCTCTTCGTAGAGGAAGACCTCCTGAAATTCCTGTAAACTATGGCCCTCCACCAAACCTTGGTACGTAGATGATAAAATAACTTCTAACTTCAGTGTGATATGTATTTCTTGACACTTATATTCTCTATGCTTCTCTTCATATAAATAGTGATGGAAATTGCATTTAAGAACCAGCTCTAAAAGTTTACCTATAGAATTTCATATTACTTCAGTGGGGCTCTGCATGAGCACAGGGGTCCACCCATGTAGAATTCGTTGCAGGAGTAAGATGTTAGATTCTAAATGAAAGTCTTTCTGCTTTAAAAAACCCAGTGTACTAATAAGCAAATAGAGATACTTATGGTATCTGCAAGTCAGTGGTGTTTGGTAAAAAGGACTCTCTTGTTTATGAAAGTACATGGCAAAATGTGAGGTAGAAGATGCTGTCTGTCTTTGTAAAAAAACTACTTTATTTAGGGCGAGATTAAATTAAAAAGATGCCCCACTTCTTTGTAACATAAACCCACAAACTCAGAATAAACTTTGGAGTTCTGTACGCAAGCTAGAGAGTCACTTTACTAAATCCAGTAATCTATTAGCCACTCTGTCTTGCTTCCATAACCATCTACAGGAGACCTGTTTTTTTTTATTATCATCATCTAAGCCCCCTAATTTTTAAACATGGCTTTTCACAGGATGATTTTTTTTTTTGCTTGTATTCTTTAATCTATTTGTATTTCTGTTTTAGTGGAAGTAAATCGTGCAAAACAATTAACTGGGTATGCAACATATAGAACATCATTTCCAGGAAGTATGTATCAGCACATAAGGATGCATAGGCGGATTCTTGGCCATCTCTCTGCAGTCTACTGTGTTGCATTTGATAGGACTGGACACAGAATATTTACTGTGAGTTGATGCTGTGAATGCTGGGTCTTCTAGAACTATTTCTAATTGGATACCGGGAAAGTAGCTTTTAAATGCTCAGTATTTATGCCTGAAATATGCAGACCTCAAAATTTAAAGTTTAGAAATAAAGCTAATTAGCTCATGCACTTCATTTGGGTGAACTGTTTGGCATGTGTATGGAGGGGAACATTTTTGAACTCTGTTAGCCGTTATTGCTTATTAGGTACTGATATCTACGTACATGCTTTTTTTTCCTGATACATTTCTGTGTTTTGGGTGTTGCATGTTTTTGAATAGTGGAGAAGGTGGCTGGTTTTATGGTAGAGCTTTTGTTTAACTGCCGTTATTTTGTGGATTTGGTAATGGAGAGAAAATTAACAAAAAGTCAGATTATTTTGATGTCATTTCAAATGTCTTCTGCTGTGTTGGATATCAAAAACTGCTGTTACCTATTTGGATGAAACTAGGTACTGTGAACTTCAGAGTAAGCCAAAATAACAAGGGCTCACTTCTGTGTTATCAAACAGGCTGAAACTAACTTTTTTCCACTTAGGACTAGATTAACAGAAGGATTTAAGCAGCTAAAAGGGAAGTTAGATGCCTAAATTCAACATTTAGGCACCACTGAGATCCTCAAAACCTCTGCTCAGCTGGTGTCTAAAATTCCCCAGTGTCTGAGTTCCCACCAGCAGTGTCCCCTAGATGCCTAGGTTTCTGCTAATGAGTATGCACACACTCCAGGTGCCTCTCTCATGTCTAAGCCCCAGCAGGGTCTTCAGGCTGGGTGTTGCCCCACTTGTGAGGCTTGATCCAGTTGTTGTTCTCAGAGCATGCCAGAATACTCTGTCAATGCTGGGAGGGAGTGATGGGCTGGGGGGAGAAGGAGGCAGCCTCTCTTATCTTTATTCCAGTGGCTAGGGCACTCACTGGCATGTGGGAGTTCCTAGTTCGTTTCTCTCCTATACCTGATGTGGTGAAGAAATTTGAACTTGGATTTCCTACCTCTCAGATGAGTGCCGTAGCTCTTGGATTATACAGCAGATCCTCGCTAGAACGCGCGTTTTTATGGTGCGAATTCGGTTATAGCGGGGGACCGCGCATGGATCCCAAATTTAATTACCTTAATTGGAATCCATGGTAACGCGGTCCCCACTATAACGCAGTCCCCGTGTTAACGCAGGACTGCGCATGGATCCAAAACCCTGCGTTCTAGCGGGGGTCTGGTGTACTCATTTTTTTCCTCTTTGGCTCAGTGAATATTTAATTATTTATGCACAATGGAATAGCCTCAACAGAAGAGATTGAGACCCACACCAAAATATTCTATAATCCAGTGTCTAGGGCTCTTACCTGAGAGGTGGGAAATCCAAGTTCAAGTCCCTACTCCACATTAGGCAGAGGGGGAAATTGAGTCTTCCACACCCCAGGTGAGTGCTCTAACCACTGGGCTAAAAGTTGGAGGCTGCTTCCTCCTCCCTCCCCCTTTCCATGGTTGTTTCTTGAAAAAAACAGCTTAGGAACCTAACTCCAGGTGAGGGTTCATGGGTGAGAATCCCAAGCAGAGAGAGATGCCTAATTCGATGAAAGGGATGGAGCTTAGTTCACATCCTTCTCGGTATTTCCTATTGGCTAATTTAAGATGTTCTCCACTGTGTGCTGGTTTTTGTGGATTCCATTCTTAAGTGCTTAATTCTCCCCTTGTTTTATATAAGCAGCCTAGGTGCCTAATTCAGGGCTGTGGATTCCAAAGGATGACAAAGTGCCTACATCTTTTTGTGACTCGAGCCACTATGCAATATGACTAAATTTTAGGTTCCATAAACACCAATAGCATAAGCAGGGTTTAATAGAAAATCTTAATTTTCCAGACTCGGAATGGATTTCATCATCTTTAAAGACAAAACTGAAGCAGATTGTATCTTGAGTATTTTTATAAACTTGAACTTATGCCAGGTTCTGTAACCCTTTCTTCTTAGGGTTCAGATGATTGCTTGGTGAAAATCTGGTCAACTCACAATGGCCGGTTGCTCACCACACTACGAGGTCATTCAGCCGAGATTTCTGATATGGCTGTGAATTATGAAAACACTATGATTGCAGCTGGAAGCTGTGATAAAATGATCAGGGTATGGTGTCTGAGAACTTGCGCACCAGTTGCTGTGCTCCAGGGACACACGGGATCCATTACATCTTTACAGGTATATTTCTAATTAATGGGCATGTCTATCCTTCCTCTTGTAGCTTTGTGTTATCAACATCTAATAGCACACAAGCATTAAAACATACTAATACCATAATGATGTTTAGTTTTATGCCTCCAAATTCATTGTAAAAACCATTGACAGTTTTAGTGTAAAACAGAAGGTAACATGTTTTATTTGATCTTGTGGTTTTTATTTCGCTGTTAGTAAGAATTGTAGTATTGGATAAAAATCCAGTGTCTTATTTTGACAAATGTATATAAGCGAAAAGCGTTGTCCAAATAGAAGCAAACAGCAATACGGTAAAAGACAACATTCAGGAGTCAGATTTATTTTGCTGTTCTCTTGCCTCAGCCTGATTAATATACCCTACACTTCTAACTAGCTAGAATTTTGGCTGATAGTAGTGTTTTTAAAAAAACCTCATGCAGTGCTTAAATATTGTGACGGTCTTGACTTGAGGAAAGTACATATACATATTTTTATAAGTGTTCCAGCGAATTGAAGTGCAAGACATGTTCAAAAAGCAAAGAAAGAAGTTTAGACATTAAACACTTAGCTTTCAGCAAGTTCAGGTGTTGTGAAGAGAGGAAGCCAGTCGCGGCCCCATGTGGCTCTCAAATCGCAGAATTCCAGTTATAAAAAAAGCAAACTCGAAGTCACTAGGCTGGCTAATCCTATAAACAAAATCTGAGATAAATTGGACAAAAAATATAGGCCTGATCTATCATCAAAACGTAGGTCAACAAAGCTACGGCATTCAGGGGTGTGGAAAAATCTACACCTGAGCACCGTAGCTGTGCCAACCTAATCCCTGGGGTAGACATAGCTAGGTCAACAAAAAAGTTCTTACATTGATCTATCTACTGCTGCTTTGGAAGTTGGAGTTATTACAGTGACAGGAAAACCCATTCCATAACTGTAGTCTGTGTCTATACTACGGGGTTAGAGTGGCATAGTGTTACCAGATTTGCCCGTTACTTTGGGGTATGCTCATTTATTAGGGTTACTCTTCTTGGGGCAGGGGGGGTTCTGTAATTCTATCAATGTACTGCTTGTGTCACTTGTGTTCTCACACGGAGCTCTGCTTCTCCCTTCTGCAAGTTCCCTCCCAATGGAGCTATCCTGCCGGACCCATGTTCCCCAGGGCTGGATTCTTCCAGCCCTAGAATCACACACACACACACACACACACTCACACTCACTCTCACTCTCACTCTCACTCTCACTCTCACTCTCACTCTCACTCTCACTCTCACTCTCACTCTCACTCTCACTCACTCACTCCAATCAGCACTCCCAAGCTAACTCCTTGTATGTCACCGGACTCAGTAGGCTGGGTCGAGCAGCATTTCCAAGCTCTCACCCTCATAGGCCCTTGGATTCAGCAGGCTGGGTCGAACAGCATTTCCAAGCTGTCACCCTCATATGCCATGGGCACTGCACCGGAATACAGTACACCTGAGCAGGCTGGGTCGAGCGGCACTTTCAATCTGCCATCCTTATATGCCCCTGGACTCAGCAGACTCATATGTCCCATGTTCAGTCCCTATCCCCACTTTCACATTACAATTGTTCTGGTAGTAACCCACTTGATGAACAAACCCCACAGGATTTTTGTGCGCTGCAGGGATCTCTAGGTACGAGAAGCGTTGCTGCAGAGCGAATGAGGAGCCAAAAAAACACCCACGAGGGGCGGGGAGAGAGAAGCAACCAGCTTAACCATGAAAGTTATTTATTGCCAGGTAATAACCATAGGGGAGCCAAACAAACAAAACAGTTATAACATTAAATCTAACTTACATTTAATTATAAAAGTCAGGTTTAGAAAACTATAACTGATCACACAAGTCAGGGTCAGAAGGCTATACAGAGAGAGAGAGGTTTTCATCACTCCATGAAGCTTGAATCGATCGGGGTTCCCAGGTGGTGGTGGTAGCTGAGGGTCCGGAGTGCTGGAGACCTGCAGAGCCCCCAGAACGATCAGTCAGGAGAAGATGAAGTCCTAATGGAACTGATGCAGATTTTGGATCCAGGCATCAAAACACTTACCTGAGCATGGGTAGGAGTTTTTGTAGGGAAAGAACAATGGTTCAAGGGAGAACACTAGATTTGTTTATGGGTAAACTGATGGCTCAAGGGAATATACCAAAGTTGTTTTGTTCAGGCTAGACAATAGGAGCTGATCATTCCTGCAATGGGTGGTGTTCTTTCCAGGGAGCTCCCAATGCAATTAGGCAGGCAGCTTCAGTATTTTGGATACCAATAAAGGATTTATTACTAGAATGGGTCTGATAACTACTGAGCTGGGTGTGTGCAGGTGTGGGTTCATTAACATCTGGAGCAGAGATCCCCCATTATGCAGTGCTTTCCTGCTTTTCTGGTCCCATAGTTCAGTGTGGTTCTTGCCTTGGAATCTCTGTTCTCTATTCTGTATGCTAATGAAGATGCCTCCCTGTCCCATCTTCGATGCAAATGAGGCTAGAGGAGTTTCCTTAATCCTGTCACCCTTGTCCAGAGGAGTTTAGGTGTCTCCCCCACTGCCTTCTCCCACTGAAGTTAATGAAAAGAATAGTTTTGGTTCTTTTTTTAATAAAAGGACAATATTAGAGTAAAATTTACATATTTCATTTAAGAGAAAATACATGATTTCTGAATGATACAAAACAAAAATAAAACTCATATGCACGAAAACATACTACCTCGACTGCTTTATGTCAACATAAATTATTAAAATCAAGACTTTTTAAAATATTGTAATCTTGTCACTTACATTGTTTCCATTTCTCTCAGTTTAGAGTAAAAATAGACTAATCCGTTTCACATCCCACTTGTATGTTAGGATATTGTGAATATTGCAAGGGAATATTCCTTTCAAAGAACTATTTCTCAGGTTTAATATCAATTTATTTTAAACTTACCCCATAAAATATTCCAAAACTTTATATTTCAGAATTAAATTGATTTGATAATGTGTTAAGAAAAACACCCTATGCTTGAGAAACAGCAGTCCAGTTTCTGACTTTATCTTAAAACACGCAAACATAGGACTCGTATTTTGGGAATAAACAATGCACAAGTGTATTCTGTATGTTCTGTGGTGTGTAGTAGGTAATCCACTCTCTACTTTCAATATATAATGTACTTTGCATATTTTAGGACCTTGTAATTCCACTTTTAACAAATCATACAGCAGGTTATTTATTAGAAAATTTACACAATTTGCCACCAGTGCAGGCCGGTTTGGGAGAGAGGACTGGAAGGCTGGCATCGTTACCACACTCTTGCCTTACAGAAATCAATAGAAGATAAGCTCTCTTTCACCCAATTCTGTTTCCCTCCAGCACTCTGGAGTTGAGGTTCCTTTTCATTCCTGCACAGTTTGGGTGCTTGTAAGCATTGCTTTGTTTCAGCACCCATTATACGTGACTTTTAAAATGCAGAATGCGAGTAGGCTGGTGGATTTGTTGAGTATTTGTACCTGAGACAGTTGTTGAATTTTCTTGTTGGCTGTAGCTAAGCTTTGTGACTTTAATACTACTTTTACAAAATTGCATAAGGTTTTTGGTGTTGGGAAGAGTTGAAAAAAGTTAACCACTGTGTGTGTTGCTTTTCACATCTCCTGTGTAGCTCTTTTTAAAGAGGTAGTCACCTGCGTAGCTTTGAATCAGTATCCTTAAAGAAAAGCGTCAGTATGTGAACTTACATGTACAGAGCAAGTTTAAGTGTGTGACCTGGTTAAAACAGAACGTATAACAAGTACCTGCTTAGTGCAGATTTCCTCCACTGTCTTTAGAATGCTGTGTTTGCTACCTAGAACGATTCACTGACAAATTTTCAGTGCACTGCGATAGTCAATTGAGATTTTTTTAAAAGGAGTAAAACATCTCTTGCACTTGCCTCTTTTTTCTTTTAAATATAGTTATGGCTGGAATACACAAGATAAACCCAACTTAAAAAGGGAATTTAAGATGCAAACGTTCTATTTCAGGACCTATAACGTTTTTGTATGTGTCAGCAATTGAATTTCAAATGTTCCCATAATTCATTAGAATCTAGAATAATTAAAAAATTATATGAATTTGTAAAAAGTTAACTTATTTTCTTAAGAAATTTCAAACAGGGAACATTGTCATTAAAAAAAAATTGCAAGTTTTTAGCTTAACATTTCTTGTGTATGGCTTTAACTTTAGTTTAGTCCAGTGGTCAAAGGCTCCACGCGCTACATGGTCTCTACTGGTGCAGATGGAACAGTTTGCTTTTGGCAATGGGATGCAGATTCCATGAAATTCAGGTATGTAAGTGGGTTGCTGTTTAGCTCTTCAGATGTCTTCCCTTTCTTGATTATAAGATGACAGTTATTTTGGGGAGTGTAAATTGACTTGTTAAATATAAATAATCTTTTGATGTTTACACATAGAAAAGCTTAAAATATCCCATACAGCAGCCTACAGAATATTTTTTAAGTGCCATTACACACTGCATTCATTACAGAATTGTGCTCGATTCATTGTCCTGAGGAAGGAACAAACCAATTCACTAGATTCTTATGACATCAGAAACACTGTGGGAAAAGTAAAATTACATGAAACTGCAGAATCCTGGGAAATACCTTACCCCTGTAGGCCAAGCTCCATATGTGGTGCAATGTCACCAGCATAGCACTTATTGGACATGTCATGAAGTGCGTAAATCAGATTTGCAAAGGAGAGAAAACCCAACCTGTGGGGAACTCCATATTACCTCTGCTCTTTCAGAGTGTGTATTCATAAATTCATGAATATATTTAAAAAAAAATTAGGACTGTCAAGTGATTAAAAAAATTAATGGGGTGATTAATCTGATTAATCACGTGATTAAACAACAATAGAATTCCATTTATTTAAATCTTTTTGGATGTTTTGTACATTTTCAAATATATTGATTTAAATTACAACACAATACAAAGAGTACAGTGCTCACTATATTTATTTTTTATTACAAGTATTTGCACTGTATAAAAACAAAAGAAATAGTATTTTTCAATTCACCTCATACAAGTACTGTAGTGCAATCTCTTTATCATGAAAGTTGAACTTACAAATGTAGAATTATGTAAGAAAAAAACTACATTCAAAAATAAAACAACGTAACATTTTAGAGCCTGCAAGTCCACTCAGTCCTACTCTTGTTCAGCCAATCACCCAGACAAACAGGTTTGTTTACTTTTACAGAAGATAATACTGCCCGCTTTTTGTTTACAATGTGACCTGAAAGTGAGAACAGGCGTTCTCATGGCACTGTTTGTAGCAGGCGTCGCAAGATGTTTACGTGCGAGATGTGCTAAAGATTCATATGTCCCTTCATGCTTCAACCACCATTCTAGGGGATATGCATCCATGCTGATGATGGGTTCTGCTCGATAACAATCCAAAGCAGTGCAGACTGACGCATGTTCATTTTCTTTATCTGAGTCAGATGCCACCAGCAGAAGGTTGATTTTCTTTTTTGGTGGTTCGGGTTCTGTAGTTTCTGCATCAGTGTTGTTCTTTAAAGACTTCTGAAAGCATGCTCCACACCTCATCCCTCTCAGATTTTGGAAGGCACTTCAGATTCTTAAACCTTGAGTTGAGTGCTGTAGCAATCTTTAGAAATCTCACATTGGTTACCTTCTTTGCGTTTTGTCAGATGTGCCATGAAAGTGTTCTTAAAATGAACAACATGTGCTGGGTCATCCATCTGAGACTGCTATAACATGAAATATGTGGCAGAATGCAGGTAAAATAGAACATGGGACATACAATTCTCACTCAAGGAATTCAGTCACAAATTTAATCAACACATTATTTTTTTAATGAGCATCATCAACATGGAAGCATGTTCTCTGGAATGGTGGCCGAAGCATGAACGGGCCTATGAATGTTTAGTATATCTGGCACGTAAATACCTAGCAATGCCGGCTACAAAAGTGCCGTGCAAATGCCTGTTCTCACTTTCTGGTGACATTGTAAATAAAAAGAGGGCAGCATTATCTCCTGTAAATGTAAACAAACTTGTTTGTCTTAGCGATTGGCTGAATAAGAAGTAGGACAGAGAGGACTTGTACACTCTGAAGTTTTACATTGTTTTGTTTTTGAGTGCAGTTATGTAACAAAAAAAAATCTACATTTGTAAGTTGTACTTTCACGACAGATTGCACTACAGTACTAGTATGAGGTCAATTGAAAAATACTATTTATCATTTTTACAGTGCAAATATTTGTAATAAACAATATACACTTTGATTTGAGTTACAACACAGAATACTATATGAAAATGTAGAAAAACATCCAAAATACTCAAATTTCAATTGGTGTTCTATTGTTTAACAGTGCGATTAAAACTGTGATTAATTGTGATTAATTTTTTTGAGTTAATCGCATGAGTTAACTGTGATTAATCAACAGCCCCCCTTCTCCCCCCCCTCCAAAAAATCAAACGCACAATAATTTGATGTCTTGGATGGAAACTGAGCTTACTGTAATTCCGACTTCTCTCAAAGAAAATGTACATCACTTTAGATCCTTGACATTGGTGATTGTGCATGTGTTTGTGGCAATGTGAACTCAGATTTTGGAAGATTGTGTTAACCTTTAATCTTTTTACATTGCATGTCCTGATTTTTCAGCAACTTTTTTCTTTTAAAGTAATCGGCCAGTGAAGTTTACAGAGAAATCCAGGCCTGGAGTTCAGATGCTTTGTTCTTCTTTTAGCGTTGGTAAGTTGTATGCATGTTGATATTGGCCATTTTTTCATTTTTTCCACTAATCTACAGAAACATTCTGTCAATTTCAACTGTTCTACACTTGTAATAAATCTTATAATTCCTCTCCTTACACTCCAGAATTGGATGTAAGGATCCATATAACTTTATCCTGTTCTTTGTACAAAACCTTGTTTTATAGAATCATAGATCTGTAGGGCTAGAATGGACCTAGAGGTTATCTAGTTGAGCCCCCTGCCCCAAGGCATGCCTAGACCATCCCTGACAGATGTTTGTCCAACCTGTTTTTAAAAATCTCCAATGACAGGGATTGTACAGTCTCTTGCAGAAGCCTATTCCAATGCTTAACAACTCTTACAGTTAGGTTTTCCATATATCTAATCTAAATCTGCACCCCTGACTCCTTCGCACTTGCTCCCAGATCCCTCCAGTCATTGCTGATCTGATTAGGGTCATACCTGGCAGTATCATAAGTGTCCACATGGATGAGCAGCGTGGGGTAGTTGTCAGAGAGACAGATGAACCTTTCAACCTTTCCATAACACCTTGGATGCAGGCTCCAGGCAGGTAGTGCATCTTCTGGGACAGCCGATCAGGCCAGCAGATGGATAACGTTTAGGATCTGGGAAAGAATGGACAAGACTTCCTTAACAAAGAACTTATTAGAACTGAACCTTGCAAGTTACTTTGCCCTCTCCTGTCCTGAGCACATCAGCTACTTCTGGAGCACTCTTTCTAGTTGGGCAACAAGCGTGTAGCTGTAAATACAATGTTGTGCTCTTACATGACATTATAGAATGTGACTGATATGCCCTATTGATACCTCCAGCCTAGAGAACTACATGATCTCTTGCATTTTCAGTGGGTATCTATCTATCTATCTATCTATCTATCTATCTATCTATCTATCTATCTATCTATCTATCTATCTATCTATCTATCTATCTATCTATCTATCTATCTATCTATCTATCTATCTATCTATCTATCTAATCTAATCTACTCTGTGCATTCAGTAATGCTCTGAAGATTCATCACAAAAACAATAGGTTGGCAGAAGGTTTGTGACAAATCTGCTGCTGCTTTTCTGG
This sequence comes from Platysternon megacephalum, assembly GCA_003942145.1. NCBI lineage: Eukaryota > Metazoa > Chordata > Testudines > Platysternidae > Platysternon > Platysternon megacephalum. The sequence goes on along the minus strand of QXTE01000093.1, from coordinate 6,812,036 downwards.
CTTGTGATTGGAAGATGATAGCTCATACAGGAGGGGGAAGGTTCTGTAGCCATTAAGAGGACAGTTGGAGATCTGGCGGGACAGCGCTGAACGTAGCTGTTCCAGGTGGTGACTGAGCTGGGGTTTCTGGAGTTGGATTCATCTGTATTAAGAGAAGCTGGATACATGTACATAATGTAAATAAAATACACAGTGTGACTTCCTATCAGTATTTCTCTAGTAACCAAAACTGACCAACTGTAAGGCCCTGAAATTTACCAGTCTTCTTACAAGGGGGCAACAGTATATTTAGAATGTGTAATGTGAATTTATTGGCTTTGCATGCACTTTGCACATGGCTTAATGTCTTGTATGTGTTGACCATGCTTCTTTAAGTTCCCAGTGGTTGGATGAATCCTTTATAAACAAAAGCAGACGAATGAAAAATGTATTGTCTGGATTTCCCCCCCCCGCCCCCCCCCCCCCCCCCCCCCTCCCCCCCCCCCCCCCCCGTCTTACTCTTTCCCGGCTATAAAATCTCTCATCTTGACCCTTCATTTCGTTTACAATGTGGGTATTTCCAGTGAAGAATAGCCAATGTAACACTCTTTTGAACTATGGAGAAGTCTTTCTACTCTAAAAACAGTAGATAATTTTAGCTGCAACCTTGTTTTAGAAAGTTCTCACTATTATACTTTACTTTAATCTTTCATTCTAAAATTTAGTGATTTTACTTTTTTATTATTTATGGCTAAAAAAGGATTTGTTAAGAAAAATGAAGTTTCACCCCACATTTGTATAGTGGGAAAAGAGCAAGAAATTTGACACCTGTCAGAATTTTAATCTATCCTGTTCTACCTGATATTGTAACACATGAAAATTCTTATCCACGTCAACTTTTTAATTACTGTTTGAATTTTCAGGTGGTACGTTTCTAGCAACAGGCAGTACAGATCATGTTATCAGGATGTATTTTTTTGGCTCTGAAACACCTGAAAAAATAGCTGAACTGGAAAGCCATGCTGTAAGTAAGATTGTTAAATCTACAAGTCACCTATTTAAAATACTTAAAGAACTGTGTTGCGGCTTCTAGCAGCATTCTAGATATGGTTTTAAAAGTTTACTGGATTAAAATTTTGCATACTGGTCTGAAAATCTAAGTGACAGTAACTTGAAACACTTATATGGGTTTAATGAATTGAGGGAGCATTTCACAATGATATTCTTTTAAGTATGTTTTATTTTAAGTATGTTTCATACACTAAGGCCTCCTTATACAGTTCTGCAGGTGTGAAGTAAGAGAAATGTTGTTCTTGTTTTAAGGCTCCTTTGCATTTATACCATTGTAGAAGTGTAATTTATTACTGCACCACAAATGAAAGTACCCACTTATGTCTTGCATGTTTAACATTAGAATTTGTATCAGGTTTTAATGTTAAACATGCAAGACATAAGTGGGTACTTTCATTTGTGATGCATTAATACATATAGGTTATACATGCTAAAATGGTTGTATTTATCACTTATGGATTTAAGCTTGCAATACTGTATGGTATAACTTGAAATTCAGTGACTATTTTAGATCAGAAATACAGTTAGTGGGTATTTTCAATAAATATTTCTTCTTGCAACATAAGTATTAGGGCCACTAAAGGCCACTTGAGTTGCATTAGTCGGACTCCTTGTATTTGATAGGACTGCTCCCAACATTGCTTCCCCTAATGGCTTATGTAACCTACTGGGTATCTACAGTGATGGTGCCCAATTTTCTCTTCAATTGCTCTTACTGTTAATAACTTCCTTAATGGCTAGCCGAAGTATTTTCTAGCATGTTCCCTGCTTTAAAAATAAAAATAAAAATCCTTCCTTTATAGATGTTCTCTAGGGCCTGATTCACATTTATACTGCTCTGGAAGTGTAAAGGAGCCTTAAAGGAAGAATAAATTACATTTACCCTTACTTCACACTTGCAGAACTATAAAAGGAGGCCTTAGTGTATGAGAATTTGGCCCCCTGTGTTTATAGGCATTGTGATCTTGGGTCCTCCTCCATAACATAAAAACTTAGCTTCTCTCCTTTGGTTCTTGTAAGTGTTATTGCTGCCTTATTTGGTAACTTGATTTAGTGTTCCTTCCCTGTTTGTTGCTCATCTCCTGTAGGAACGAGATATCTACCCTCTATTATGGGTGCAGAATCATTAGAGCAGGGGTAGGCAACCTTTCAGAAGTGGTGTGCTGAGTCTTCATTTATTCACTTTAATTTAAGGTTTCGCGTGCCGGTAATACATTTTAATGTTTTTTAGAAGGTCTCTCTCTATAAGTCTGTATTATATAACTAAATTATTGTTGTATGTAAAGTAAACAAGGTTTTCAAAATGTTTAAGAAGCTTCATTTAAAATTAAATTAAAATGNTTCAGGGGGCAGAGGGCAGTGGGGGTGTGGGGTGTGTAGGGCAGAAGGCTGGGTGTGGGGGGGTTCAGGGGTCAGGGCAGAGGGCTGGGGGNGGGTCTGTTCACCTAGGCCGGCAGCGGGCTGAGCGGGGCCTGCGTCCGGGACGCCGGCTGGCAAGGGGCTGGCAGCCGGGACCCCAGACCTGGGGGGGGGTCAGGGGTCAGGACAGAGGGCTGGGGGTGTGGGGGGGGTGCAGGGCAGAAGGCTGGGTGTGGGGGGTTCGGGGGGCAGAGGGCAGTGGGGGGGTGGGGTGTGTAGGGCAGAAGGCTGGGTGTGGGGGGGTTCAGGGGGCAGGGCAGAGGGCTGGGGGGGTGTGGGGGTGCAGGGCAGAAGGCTGGGGGTGTGGGGGGTTCAGGGGTCAGGGCAGAGGGCTGGGGGTGTGTGGGGGTGCAGGGCAGAAGGCTGGGGGTGTGTGGAGGTGCAGGGCAGAGGGCTGGGGGGTGTTCAGGGGTCAGGGCTGGGGTGCTCAGCTCGTGGGGGTGCTCCCAGCCCCCTGCCCTGAGCGGCTCATGGCAGGGGGCTGGAAGGGATATGCCCTGTTCCACCCCCTTCCCCAAGGTCCTGTCCCTACCTCTTCTCTGCCTCCCCTACGGAGCAGGGAGCACGCTGCCACTCCTGCCCCTCCCCCTTTCAAGGGCTATCAGCTGATCGGCGGGGGGGAGGGGGAGGGGCAGGAAAGCACCATTGCTGGGGGAGGGGAGAGCTTGGCTGACGCAGGACTAAGCTTCTGCCTCCTGCCCCCGCAGTTGGAGAGCGGTGGGCGGGGGGGGGCTGAGTGGGACGGGGGGCCGGGACCGCAGCAGGCAGTGGCGTGCCACTCAAAATCGGCTTGCGTGCCATGTTTGGCACGCGTGCCGTAGGTTGCCGACCCTTGCATTAGAGCAATGTAGACCAGCAAGCATGCTTATTTCTTAATTTGTATATTATACCATTTTTTAGAGAGAGAGAGAGATATGTATATGTAGAGAGAATGAAGGTGGGGGTGGAGGGGCAAGTAATACATAATTCCATAGGACCAAGGTTTTAGCAGTATGAGTTGGGAATGGTTACATTACTTGTGTGCCAATAAACCTTAATACATGAAGGTGTGGTATATAATGTGTGCCACATGCTTTATAAAATAGGGTTTGAGTTTTAAATTTTTTTTATGTATCATTCGCCTTTGAAGTAAGGCATCTTTAGCACCATGAGTCCAGCTGTACAGGACTCTTAAGAGATACAAATCTATCAAATGTGTTTAAAACACCTCTACATGTCAGTTTTAAAGACAGATACCGTGGTAATTTTCAGGGTTAGAAACAAGAATTGTTTCTGGTTGGAAAGTGGTGTATTCACTTAGTGTAAAAATCCTATTTCCAGAGCTCATAAGTTGCTTTTAGCATACCTTAAACTTATCACTTGTGCAGGACAGGGTAGTGCAGGGGTAGGCAACCTATGGCACGCGTGCCAAAGGCGGCACGCGAGCTGATTTTCAGTGGCACTCACACTGCCTGGGTCTTGGCCACCGGTCCGGGGGGGCTCTGCATTTTAATTTAATTTTAAATAAGCTTCTTAGACATTTTAAAAACCTTATTTACTTTACATACAATAGTTTAGTTATATATTATAGACTTATAGAATGAGACCTTCTAAAAACGTTAAAATGTATGACTGGCACACGAAACCTTAAATTAGAGTGAATAAATGAAGACTCAGCACACCACTTCTGAAAGGTTGCCGACCCCTGGGGATAGTGCATGTCCTGGGCCATGGGTGGGTGTGGTTCGTGGAGAGGATTCTATATTTAGGCTAAGGAGAAGAAAACACTTTTTTCTGGCAGGTTAATTTTTTTTTAAATGACTGAAGCTGTTTAGAAGTTTTAAATGTTAGAATGGGTGTCAGTGGTGATGCACTAGTGGTCAGAGTGTAAGTAAGTGTGTCAAAGTTGTATGAGAATTACATTTTATCTGTAGATCTGAGGTCTCAATGTGGTTATTAATTTTTTTCCGAAGAGTTATTAGTAAGTATTTAAAAAGCCATTATCTTCCTTTGTATCCCTGTTTCAGTTGCTTTCTTTCCAAATAATACTTTAACTTAACTTCCTCATTTTAATTATATATTTTGGGGGGTGATAAGAGTTGATAAGTGTTGCTCATTACCTTTAGAGAAGACTTCCAAAACTTGCAAATTTTCTGGCGTGGGTACATCATCTACTTGTCCATTCATTTTATATTGATGAAAATGAATAGCTAACTATATTTCGTGTCTGGAGTGGGGAGGGGGGAACTTGCTTACTCTGCACAAATATAATTTTGCTGTAGAAACCAGTTCCTCTAGATTCTAGCTTGCTTAGGATAGTGAAAGTCCAAATTCAAATGTGAGTTAAATGCCTAGTTGCTAATGGGAAGTTACTTATTGATGGGTTTGTAACGTTTCACAAATTCATTCCAAGTATGTTAGCAAGATGAGTTTAAAAAGTGGACCATTCTTTTAAAAGTTGCAATTTAAATTTAGCGTCAGAACATTAGCAAATTCTACTAAGATAATTGTGTAGGGATCTGCTGACCTTGCAATTATACGTACCAGTTAGGATAAAAAAAATTCTGTACTGTGAAACTGTTTAATCAAAAATAACGAGGAGTCCTTGTGGCACCTTTGAGACTAACACATTTATTTGGGCATACGCTTTCGTGGGCTAAAACCCACTTCATCAGGTTTTAGCCCACGAAAGCGTATGCCCAAATAAATTTGTTAGTCTCTAAGGTGCCACAAGGATTCTTTGTTTTTGCTGATACAGACTAACACGGCTACCACTCTGAAACCTGTTTAATCAAAATTGTTCTGAAATGGGACAGTTTTCTGCAGTGTGTTGCAAAAGAGATCACATTCTCTGGGACTTGGCTAATACTTTTTTCTGATCCTGTATGTTAACTTCTTTTGTAAAGAAGGCTACGTACATTTTCTAAAAGAAATTAAGTTCCAGATTAAAAATAATTTAACTTCTAACCTCCCTCTTAAAATCTTTTTTCTTTTGCAGGACAAAGTCGACAGCATTCAGTTTTCGAACGGTGGTGATAGGTATGTTGCAAGACTCAACATGTAAATATGTCCTTTAAATGTTTTGGCATTAAATTTCTATTGTCACACTCATGAAGTGCTCAACTGAGAAAATCTGATATAGCTATAATTTGAAGGATGATCTACATTTCTCTAGAGTGCAGTGTTCACTTTCGTTTCAGCTCTGTGCTTTTGTTCCCTGTGAATATTTTAACATATCTTCTATTTGGATAAGCTGATTTTTTAAAATATTATTATTATTATTATATGGGAAAAGTGTTGTCATATATCTAATAAGAATTAAGGGTTGGCTTTTCAAAGCAGTAAACATTGGCCTAACTCTGCTTCTTCCATTTAAGGCAGTGGTAAAATTGCTGTTGTCTTAAATGGGAGCAGAGTTAACTGATGCTGAGCAGTTTTAAAAACCACACCCATAAATCTTACAAAGCAGCAGTGCATGTATTTAAACAAAGGACCCTGTCTGGATTGTCGAGGTTGGTATATCCTTCCAGTCACATTTAAGATGTCTGTAAAGCTGCTTTTTTCCCCTTTTTTTGTCTGGTTTTTGTGGTGTTTTTGTTGTTTAACTGGCTCTCTTGTTGGAGAGAGATCCTGAATATTGGGTTTGATGTAACAGGGGAAGGGAGGACACTTTGATTTGCTAGCTCCTGCTACTGGGGGTCCTTACAGAAGATGGCTCATTCTTTGACACTGCCAGGATCTTCCATCCCCTCCCCCTCCCAACCTCCTTGCTACACACACTTTCCAGTACCTGCTTCTCTTCCCACAGCTAGAAATGTGCTGTATCCTGCTAGTGTCAAGTTATATCACAGGCACCTTCTCTTTTCCCTCATCTGAGCATCAGTTTCCCTATGCATAATCCAGTTTTGCAGGGCATACTCTCCATTTAGCCTGCTCCAGTATTACCTTTTTTGCCACCCCTTTTCCATGTCAGATGCTAGGAACGCTACACCTCTGCATCACATCCACTAGAAGCCCCCTAATTGGATCTAAGGCTTCCGGGGAAGGAAGTAGTAGGAAGAAACTATTTAATTTTATCATAATGCCCACAGGGCCATCTAAGTATTTGGACCCCATTGTACTTTGTGCTGTACAGAGACAAAGGATAGACTCAGTTCCTGCACCAAGGAATTTACAGTCTAAGAAATGGACTTATTTGGTGAAGTGTGCCAAGTATTGCTATGATACTTCACTGCTGTCTGCTCAGCTGTTTTGTTTTGCTAGTGGCTTCAGCAAACCACCCTAATTTTGCAATGTGTTTTGATCAGGAAATTAAAGCAGGGTCTGGAAACAGCAATGTCTTTAATAAAATTGTATGAAATCATTTTAACTTTTTTCTTCAAGTATGGTTTTATAGAAAAAGGATTTTACAAAAAAGTGAGGGTGTTTTTAATGCAGCCAAAGTGCTATTATATTATAATAAAATGAATGAATATTATCTTATTACTTTAAATGCAGAAAAGATCCAAGACAGTAACTGAGTGGCATATTGATAAGTGGAATATTGGAACTATGAATTGCAAACTTTTGTTTTTTACTGGAGACCTAGATAACAGTGACTAAGAATGCTTTTGTAATCTACACCTGGCCTGGAGGTTGCAGTTTTTCCTTATAAATATGGCTCTTTCTACAGTAATCCTTGTCTTTGGCACTTTCATATTGCAGTAACCCAGTGCTATCTACGTAGGGCTACTATTTTATGCAATCCAGAAATTATAATCGATAGAAAGTATGGCTGCTTTCTTGCTTAGCTGTGCTTCTCATGCAGGATATGGATGGAGCTCAGGCATAAATCTACCCTTTGTTGCAGTTCCTTTCCCAGTGCAATTTTAAAATATTATTTTTGATCTGTAAAGCACTACATGAATTGCATCCTGGATATCTCAGGCTGCCTTTCTCTGTCTGATGCCATAGCATTTGAGCTAAAGGTTTTGATTTAATAAGGAAGGACCTGGAGACAGGTTTTTTATGAAGAGTCCTTAACTTGCTTTCCTCTTGTTCTGCCAGTTCTCAGATTTGTTGACCTTAAGCTCACATAGAAAGCTCATCTTTTTCTTAGGCTTTCTCTGGGAAAGAAGTCTGAGTTTGGGTTGTTGGAGAGTCTAAGCCTGGATTGGAAAGATAACTTGTTTTGGTCATTGTTCCATTTTGTAGGTTTTATTTAATCTTGTGTTTATGCCCCCAGAACTCTGGATGGGTGTATTTTTAAGTAGAAATACTGTGACTATCTACTTTTGTGTAATAGATAAAATCTTTTACGATTATTTCAAGGTTCATAAGTGGCAGCAGAGATGGAACAGCCCATATCTGGCGTTTCCAGCAAACAGAATGGAGGAGCATCTTGTTGGATATGGCTGATAGGTTACCAGGGTAGGCTGAGTGTCTTCTATTTATGTGTGTTTATGGGGAGTCGGGTACTTTGAAAGATTCACTATATCTGCTTGGAATCTAATCTAAATTCTGTACCTTTTAATTTAAGTAAGTATGTGTGTTGTTTTTTGATTAGTGTATTAAAGAAGTTCCTCTTCCATATAATATCCATTTTCTTCTTCAGAAGAAAAATGCCCATTGTTTACTGAAGCCTGCTGATTCTGATTCCTTTCTAGCAATCCAGAAGCCCTGTTCCTACCATAAATTGTAACTTTATCATAACTTGATTTGCTTTAATTAGGATAGCAATTTGATTTTTTTCCCGAAAGTGTTCTCTAGTTTTCACCCACATATTGTGGCATCACAAACTGCTCCCAGAGTTTCAAAATGAAAATTCCGAAAATCTAAATGTGCTCCTAATTTTGAGGAAGTCAGTTTCATATGGGCTCCATCTAAAAAGATGGAGGTAATTTTGTGCACCCTATGAAATAAATACACTAAATTTTAGCAGTGCTTTCCCATCCCTCCTTCAGAGGCCTACATTCAGTGAATTGAATGTTTTATTTTATGTCTTTCTTGTTTTCCACAAATCTTTTTGACATGCACATGTAGGGACTGTGAATTAAGACACACAAAGTGGGTTCAACAGCCTTTTTCTTTAAAGGAGAAGCAAGAGTAACTTAGGCCCCGTCCAGACTACCCGCCCGGATCGGCGGGTAGCCATCGAAGTATCGGGGATCGAATTATCGCGTCTTGTCTGGACGCGATAAATCGATCCCCGAACGCGCTACTTCGAACTCCGGTACTCCTGCAGGGCGAGCGGAGTACCGGAGTTCGAAGTGGCAGCCGCGAACTTCGATCGCGGCGCCGCGCGGACGCGAGGTAAGTCGCGTTAGTTCGAACTAAGGTACTTCGACTTCAGCTACGCTATTCGCGTAGCTGAAGTCGAAGTACCTTAGTTCGATCCCGCCCCTAGTGTGGACCAGCCCTTAGAGTCAGACTTCAGGGCAGATTGAGAGTCCCAGGTCCTTGGTTTCTGGTATCCTTATAACTCATTCTGATTCTTAACTTCAATATTCTAATACATTTCTTATTGAACTGTACTGTGTGACAACTTACACAAACATCCAATTCTCATAAAGCTTACCTAATTAAAAAAAAAAGGTGAAATAAGATATCTGAACATCATTGGACTGTTGGGTGGATTTTTTTTAAGTATCAGTTCTTCAGTGGGTTCACTAACATTTTGAGCCTAAAACGTATCAGTGGTATATTTCCATTAAATTTAAAAAGGCACTTGTTTTGCACGCAATTGTGTGATTTAAAGTAAAACCTACCAAAGCAAGAAAACTCAGATTTAAAGTTTAAGTTGTCAACACATTCTATGGTCAAGTTACTGCAGAAATATCAAAATAGTGGACAAGTTACTACTAGAGTTTAATCCTTAGCTCAATATGTCAGATTCGTAACATCACAAGAGTTCAATATTTGTTTAGCTATTGAAATGAACCCTTATTTTAAAAGTTATAGTTACACTGGCGTTGTTCTTTTTAAATAGTGACTCTCATTCAGAAGAAGACAGATTTATGAAGCCGAAAGTAACAATGATAGCTTGGAATCAAAATGATAATTTTGTTGTTACTGCTGTGAATAATCATCTGCTAAAAGTTTGGAATTCTTATACTGGGCAATTACTTCATGATATGGTGGTATGTAATGATCTTACCTGCTTTTTAAAATATGCAGCCTTTCTCTTTCTTTCGTTAGTATTAAAGTGGCATTTGCATGTTGAATTGGTCATTAAATTTGATTTGTCTTGGAAGCTTGTATATGAATATAATGCATGTATAGTGCTTATTTTAAAAAAACCACCCAAAAACCCAACAGCTTCCATCCCATCAAAAAAAATAAAAATAAAAAAAAAATCCCAGTGTGTGCAAAACAATAATATTGAGCCTACCTTCCCTGTGAAATAGGGAAAAGCTTGAGACTTTTCTCCAATAAATATCAAATCCCATTTTTTTTTAATTAAGTAGGTATGTTGCCATCTTTGTTTGAATCCAGCCAGTGGTATGGTTCAAAAACAGTCTTTTTGCACCCATCTACAGTGTTTATTGTCACTTTCACAATTGCATGAATGTTGGACCACCAAAAGTTCTCCGATTTCTGGAGGCAGTCTGGAGGGTCTGAGGTTCTTAGAAGTCTAGGATGCATGAATTCAGAACTCTCTAACGTATTAATTGTAAACTTGTGATTTTTGTATGCCTATTTTTCCATATTAAAATAGGGACATACAGATGAAGTATTTGTGTTGGAGACCCACCCTTTTGATTCAAGGATTATGTTATCTGCAGGCCATGATGGCAATATCTTTATATGGGATATTACAAAAGGCATCAAAACTAAGCATTATTTTAACATGGTAAGATCAAATTATTATATATTCCTCTGCCTTTTTCAGGATATGCAACATGTTTGAGCAATTGTGATCAGAGCATCTTCTCTCCCCCACTCTCCCCATTTTTGGGACCTCTAAAATGGTGGTTTGACTTTAATTTGGCCCTGTTGGTCTTTAAAACCCTTACCTTGTGTAGTCCCTTGTTATATTTAGACCAGCACCTCAAGGTTCATTCTGACAAGTAATTACATTGTCAGCTGTGTCTTTAAGAATGCTACTGTCATTTAAGTCAGCAAGTGATGGTGCCTTTTTTTGTGGTTCGCCCAACTATATGGAGCTCACTTTATTCTTGACAGCTGTCTTAGCCCATCCTTCTCCACTTTTAAATAACTTGTTTTTTCCCCAAGTTGTGGTAGTATAACCACTGTTCACACTTTTTTTGTTTCTTTCTAGATGTAGACAATAAGGGATTGGCTTTGTATCTTGTACTTTGTCTTGAGGATATCTTTGTAAAGTGCTATAGCAGTGAGGTGCTTTAAAAAGTAGCATTTGATATTAAAGTGGCTTTGTTTAAAAATATAAAGCTTTGTAAAAAGCATGTTTTTAGCTGTTCAAATTACAGTAGATCCACAAATAAGTCTCTTAAAATTTGGACCTATCTAGGAAATGAAATAGCTGACTATAGACTCTTGATTTTGCAATCTAAATATAATTTTATGTTCCTCTTTATTTATACTGAGAATAGGTTACATATGGTAGAGACCTAGGATAAATCTCTACATTTCTCATATTCCCCTCTCAGCCGTATTTGGGGGTACGTTACTTGATGGGGCCCAAGCTTGTAATCACATCTGCATGGGTGAATGCTGCTGCCTTTGCAAAGTCCAACTGACTTCAGAGAGACTCTACAGGTGTTAAGGGTCTTTCAATGCAGATCCAATTCCAAGATCGGAGTCCTAATTATCATGTAATGAGGAACGTTAAATAAACTGAATGTAACAAAAAAAAATTCACTGTAACATATAGTAGGAGAAACATTACCTTGTTTTTAAATAACAGTGTCTCTCTGGTAATTGAAGTTTGGATAAGGCTGTACAACATTGCTTGTTCCAAAAAATATGACACAACCTACCTTGAGTTTCATTTCTTCAATCTAGATTGAAGGACAAGGACATGGTGCTGTTTTTGACTGCAAGTTTTCATCAGATGGACAACATTTTGCCTGTACAGATTCTCATGGGCATCTGTTGATATTTGGTTTTGGGTGTAACAAGCCTTATGAAAAGGTAAGTTCAGGTTTCAGTTGACATTTGTGATGATGACTAGAGAAATAAATGAATTCATGTGAAAAATATACTGCATACTTGGATATATGTGTGTACTATCTTGACTTCTGTGGGGGTTTTTTGCTTTGCTTAATAAGCAGTTATTTTTCTCTTAGAAGAATGTCTGAAGTGCCAGTCTATTGTAAAACAAATTCTGTAAAAAATAAAAAAAAATTACAACTCTAGTTCCAAATTTATCATTTGAGGGTTTTTTTCCTAACTATCCTACCTATTCAACTTGGGATCAAAAAGGGAAAAGTGGTTCATTTCTTCTTGCTTATCACCATCAGTAATAAAAGTTTGGACTGTTACCTCTTTGACACTTTTTCACCCCCATTTTACTTCAGTGTAGTTACTTGGATATAACTGAAGGCTTAATTTTGATTGCAGAATCTTTATTTCTGGTGCTAATTCTTGATGAAGAAAGAACCTTGCCTGACTTTGAGATCCCACGGCAAATTTGTAGGTTAGCAGTTAGAGAACCATACGTTTAGATGGAAACAAAGCAAATGTTTGCTAAATGTTAAATTAAAAATGGAAATTTGAAATGCTGTTTTATAGTTACTTTTCAGGGTAGAGTAGCAATTCTATTTAATATAGGATTGCAGAACTTTCAATGTATTATCCTCTCAAAGACCAACGTACTGAATCATAGAATCATAGAATTATCAGGGTTGGAAGGGACCTCAGGAGGTCATCTAGTCCAACCCCCTGCTCAAAGCAGGACCTAATCCCAACTAAATCATCACAGCCAGGGCTTTGTCAAGCCTGACCTTAAAAACCTCTAAGGAAGGAGATTCCACCACCTCCCTAGGTAACCCATTCCAGTGCTTCACCACCCTCCTAGTGAAAAAGTTTTTCCTAATATCCAATCTAAACCTCCCCCACTGCAACTTGAGACCATTACTCCTTGTTCTGTCATCTGGTACCACTGTGAACAGTCTAGATCCATCCTCTTTGGAACCCCCTTTCAGGTAGTTGAAAGCAGCTATCAAATCCCCCCTCATTCTTCTCTTCTGCAGACTAAACAATCCCAGTTCCCTCAGCCTCTCCTCATAACTCATGTGCTCCAGCCCCCTAATCATTTTTGTTGCCCTCCGCTGGACTCTTTCCAATTTTTCCACATCCTTCTTGTAGTGTGGGGCCCAAAACTGGACACAGTACTCCAGGTGAGGCCTCACCAATGTCGAATAGAGGGGAACGATCACGTCCCTCGATCTGCTGGCAATGCCCCTACTTATACAGCCCAAAATGCCGTTAGCCTTCTTGGCAACAAGGGCACACTGTTGACTCATATCCAGCTTCTCGTCCACCGTAACCCCTAGGTCCTTTTCTGCAGAACTGCTGCCTAGCCACTCGGTCCCTAGTCTGTAACAGTGCATGGGATTCTTCCGTCCTAAGTGCAGGACTCTGCACTTGTCCTTGTTGAACCTCATCAGGTTTCTTTTGGCCCAATCCTCTAATTTGTCTAGGTCCCTCTGTATCCTATCCCTACCCTCCAGCGTATCTACCACTCCTCCCAGTTTAGTGTCATCTGCAAATTTGCTGAGAGTGCAGTCCACGCCATCCTCCAGATCATTAATGAAGATATTGAACAAAACCGGCCCCAGGACCGACCCTTGGGGCACTCCGCTTGAAACCGGCTGCCAACTAGACATGGAGCCGTTGATCACTACCCGTTGAGCCCGACGATCTAGCCAGCTTTCTATCCACCTTATAGTCCATTCATCCAGCCCATACTTCTTTAACTTGCCGGCAAGAATACTGTGGGAGACCGTATCAAAAGCTTTGCTAAAGTCAAGGAATAACACATCCACTGCTTTCCCCTCATCCACAGACCCAGTTATCTCCTCATAGAAGGCAATTAGGTTAGTCAGGCATGACTTGCCCTTGGTGAATCCATGCTGACTGTTCCTGATCACTTTCCTCTCCTCTAAGTGCTTCAGAATTGATTCCTTGAGGACCTGCTCCATGATTTTTCCAGGGACTGAGGTGAGGCTGACTGGCCTGTAGTTCCCCGGATCCTCCTTCTTCCCTTTTTTAAAGATGGGCACTACATTAGCCTTTTTCCAGTCATCCGGGACCTCCCCCGATCGCCATGAGTTTTCAAAGATAATGGCCAATGGCTCTGCAATCACATCCGCCAACTCCTTTAGCACCCTCGGATGCAGCGCATCCGGCCCCATGGACTTGTGCTCGTCCAGTTTTTCTAAATAGTCCCGAACCACTTCTTTCTCCACAGAGGGCTGGTCACCTTCTCCCCATACTGTGCTGCCCAGTGCAGCAGTCTGGGAGCTGACCTTGTTCGTGAAGACAGAGGCAAAAAAAGCATTGAGTACATTAGCTTTTTCCACATCCTCGGTCACTAGGTTGCCTCCCTCATTCAGTAAGGGGCCCACACTTTCCTTGACTTTCTTCTTGTTGCTAACATACCTGAAGAAACCCTTCTTGTTACTCTTAACATCTCTTGCTAGCTGCAACTCCAAGTGTGATTTGGCCTTCCTGATTTCACTCCTGCATGCCTGAGCAATATTTTTATACTCCTCCCTGGTCATTTGTCCAATCTTCCACTTCTTGTAAGCTTCTTTTTTGCGTTTAAGATCAGCAAGGATTTCACTGTTTAGCCAAGCTGGTCGCCTGCCATATTTACTATTCTTTCTACACATCGGGATGGTTTGTTCCTGCAACCTCAATAAGGATTCTTTAAAATACAGCCAGCTCTCCTGGACTCCTTTCCCCCTCATGTTATTCTCCCAGGGGATCCTGCCCATCAGTTCCCTGAGGGAGTCAAAGTCTGCTTTTCTGAAGTCCAGGGTCCGTATTCTGCTGCTTTCCTTTCTTCCTTGTGTCAGGATCCTGAACTCGACCATCTCATGGTCACTGCCTCCCAGGTTCCCATCCACTTTTGCTTCCCCTACTAATTCTTCCCGGTTTGTGAGCAGCAGGTCTAGAAGAGCTCTGCCCCTAGTTGGTTCCTCCAGCACTTGCACCAGGAAATTGTCCCCTACACTTTCCAAAAACTTCCTGGATTGTCTGTGCACCGCTGTATTGCTCTCCCAGCAGATATCAGGGTGATTAAAGTCTCCCATGAGAACCAGGGCCTGCGATCTAGTAACTTGTGCTAGTTGCCGGAAGAAAGCCTCGTCCACCTCATCCCCCTGGTCTGGTGGTCTATAGCAGACTCCCACCACGACATCACCCTTGTTGTTCACACTTCTAAACTTAATCCAGAGACTCTCAGGTTTTTCTGCAGTTTCATACCGGAGCTCTGAGCAGTCATACTCCTCTCTTACATACAATGCAACTCCCCCACCTTTTCTGCCCTGCCTGTCCTTCCTGAACAGTTTATATCCATCCATGACAGTACTCCAGTCATGTGAGTTATCCCACCAAGTCTCTGTTATTCCAATGACATCATAGTTCCTTGACTGTGCCAGGACTTCCAGTTCTCCCTGCTTGTTTCCCAGGCTTCTTGCATTTGTGTATAGGCACTTAAGATAACTCGCTGATTGTCCCGCTTTCTCAGTCTGAGACAGGAGTCCTCCCCTCTTGCACTCTCCTGCTCGTGCTTCCTCCCGGTATCCCATTTCCCCACTTACCTCAGGGCTTTGGTCTTCTTCCCCCGGTGAACCTAGTTTAAAGCCCTCCTCACTAGGTTAGCCAGCCTGCTTGCGAAGATGTTCTTCCCTCTCTTCGTTAGGTGGAGCCCGTCTCTGCCTAGCACTCCTCCTTCTTGGAAAACCATCCCATGGTCGAAGAATCCAAAGCCTTCTCTCCGACACCACCTGCGTAGCCATTCGTTGACTTCCACAATTCGCCGGTCTCTACCCAGGCCTTTTCCCTGCACAGGGAGGATGGACGAGAACACCACTTGCGCCTCAAACTCCTGTATCCTTCTTCCCAGAGCCACGTAGTCTGCAGTGATCCGCTCAAGGTCATTCTTGGCAGTATCATTGGTGCCCACGTGGAGAAGCAGGAAGGGGTAGCGATCTGAGGGCTTGATGAGTCTCGGCAGTCTCTCCGTCACATCGTGAATCCTGGCTCCTGGCAAGGAGGAGTACTTTGAACTGCTTGCCTATCAAAATTCCTTTCTTTTATGCGGGATATGATATCAGAGCAACACAAATCTAGGATGGCATAGGATCTTTGTGTGGCTTTTTTCCTTTTGAGAACTTGGTCTCTCTATACCAGGGATCGGCAACCTTTGGCACGTGGCTCACCAAGGTAAGCACCCTGGCGGGCTGGGCCAGTTTGTTTACCGGCCGCGTCCGCAGGTTTGGCCGATCGCAGCTCCCACTCGCCGCGGTTCGCCATCCCAGGCCAATGGCGGCTGCGGGAAGCAGCGCAGGCCGAGGGATGTGCTGGCCGCCGCTTCTCGCCCCCCCCATTTGGCCTGGAGCGACGAATCGCGGCCAGTGGGAGCCGCGATCAGCCGAACCTGCGGACGCGGCAGGTAAACAAACCGGCTCGGCCCGCCAGGGGGCTTACCCTGGCGAGCCGCGTGCCAAAGGTTGCCGATCCCTGCTCTATACCAATTATCAGGGGGTAGCTGTGTTAGTCTGTATCTACAAAAACAAGGAGTCCGGTGGCACCTTAAAGACTAACAGATTTATTTGGGCATAAGCTTTCGTGGGTAAAAAGAAGTGAAAGAAAAAAGAAAGTGAAGTGGGTTTTTTACCCACGAAAGCTTATGCCCAAATAAATCTGTTAGCCTTTAAGGTGCTACCTGACTCCTTGTTGTTTCTATACCAATTGTTGCAATAGGAGGTAAACTTAGTATAATTTTCTTCTACATGCAAGTTCTTTAACATATCTTTTTTTCAAGTTGACAATATGCAAGCTTCATTTATTTCCAGATTCCTGATCAGATGTTCTTCCACACTGACTACCGACCATTGATTCGAGACGCTAACAATTATGTCCTAGATGAGCAGACACAACAGGCTCCTCATCTCATGCCACCTCCGTTCTTAGTAGATGTGGATGGAAACCCTCATCCAACAAAATACCAGAGATTAGTACCAGGAAGAGAGAACTGTGCAGACGAACATTTGATTCCTCAACTGGGATATATAGCAACAAGTAAGAACAGTAATTTCAACTTCGGGATCTGTCTGTGTCTGACTGGACTTTAAAATCATTACATTCTTTTGAATAGGAAAAGATTAATGTTCTACATTTACCTTGAAGTTATTTATATATTTTACTTGAGATTTATGTAGTTGGGTTTTAATGCAACTGTAATATATTGTCTTGTAACACAAATGTCTACTGGATGTAATATTGTCTGATCAAGTGTATTTGCTATAGTTTCAGCTTCTAGTTGCTGGTTTACAAAGAGGATGTAATCACTAATACACTGACAGGTAATGAAGGTGGTGGTTTAGCTCAAATTGAAAAGGTGTGAGTTCTTTGGAACAAAAGATTTCGTTCGTCTAGTGTCTTTTAGTTTGTAACTGGTTTCCTGGCTGTATGCAACCATAGCATGCGTATGCAAGAATCAGTAAAGAAGTTTAAGAGACACATTACAATTAAGACACATTAAGAGACAATATTACAAACAATAAAAAAAAATCTTTGCCTGTGGTATGGATAACATCTTAAAATTATTGAAACAGAGTTTCTTAATCTAATTTGCTTTTATGCTGTTTCTCCAAACCAAGAAATGCAAAGAGTAAACAGCGAAAATAGTCTGTTTCACATTTTTATGGAGGTTTTTTGGTTAATTTCATTTTCTGATGCCATATTTGGGTTGCAGCTGTTGCAGGGCATATATATTTTTAAAAACTCATGAATTATTTCTGTTCATTTTAGGTTTGGTAAATGTATCCTTTTAAAAATATTAAGTAATATAAATAACTTGTTGGTGATTATCCACGTAACGTTTCAGAATTATCCTCAAGTATTCAATTTTAGAAGAGCTTAATTTTTAAGGTGTGCTGTGAAGGTGATCAGCACAGCCAACTTTAGTTCTATGGCAGTTAACCATTTTGCTTGTGGTTTGCATTAAATTTACCAGGTGATGGAGAGGTTGTTGAGCAAGTGATAGGCCAGCAAACTGTTGACCAGGATGAACAAAGTCTGGAACCCAACATTCTTG
The DNA here is from genome assembly GCA_003942145.1 of Platysternon megacephalum. Classification (NCBI taxonomy): domain Eukaryota; kingdom Metazoa; phylum Chordata; order Testudines; family Platysternidae; genus Platysternon; species Platysternon megacephalum. Next base: position 6,794,356 of record QXTE01000093.1, on the reverse strand, counting down.
ATGGCATGATAAGACAGTTACAGCAACAGCAAGACCAAAGAACTGGATCAGATCAAGAAGTTGTTCCAAATGGACTACAGAATGGAGAAGGAACACCTAGAAGAGGTCAGTAACTACTGGTAAATATTTGTTTAGGTGTGGGGAGGGGGAAATCCCTTCATCTGAAGAGTTTTTTGTACTACTTTTGAGTATGAAATAGTCCACATGGGTTCTAGTCTATCTGTTACTGTTTGGGATCAAGATGCCCTATAAAACTGGGATTTTTGCTGTGCCTTTTGGGCTAAAACACCTCCAGATACTGCTGTAAATGTATCTAAAAAGGTTGAATCTCCAGCTTTTGGTACATACAACCTTAAACATACAAAAAACATTGATTTTGATTGCAGGCAGCTAAATATTTAAGGATATATGTAGAGTACTGTAATATTTCAAGAGAGTTCTTGAAACTCACTTTTTACTTGTATTTTTCTAAAGTTTGCAAAACTGTCTTTTCATTGAGTAATACCGGTAGTTTCTTCTCCCTTTCTTTACCTTGTGGACTTCAAGTGGATTTAAAATGAACATGGTTCTGTTCAATGTGTACGTACCTATGACTATATAAGTGTCATGCTGGGAATAGTATTTAGGTAGCTAGCTAGCTGTTGGTGCAAAATCAGCAGGAAAAACTCAAAACATCTTTCATACTGTGTTGCCTTTCATTAGGGTGTGAAAGTAATAAAGATATTTAAAATAGCTTGAAATCCCAAATGTATTTATCACCAGAGAAGGCAATCCATTCACAAAGTTTTGATTCTTCAACATGTTTCCTGTGAGCTTTCTTTCGTTGGAGAATGTTAATTTCTAATTTACAGTCAAACAATTGGGGCAAACTAGACACCAAAGCTGTCCGGTGGCAGAAGATTTTCTACTCTTTCATCATATTTTTTTAGGTTTTAGAAGGCTAAGTTTAGACATCCAGTCCCCCCCCAATATTGGTCTGCGTCGCAGTGGGCAAGTGGAAGGTGTACGTCAAATGCATCAGAATGCTCCACGAAGTCAAATTGCCACAGAGCGAGACCTTCAAGCTTGGAAACGAAGAGTAGTTGTACCAGAAATACCACTGCATTTATTCAGGTGTGTGAAAATCTAGCTGGCTCATATGAAGGACATCTCTTTTTTTTAAAAAATGAGGTTGCTATCAATGTAACTCCACACGTTTAATACCTTAATGTTCTCCTTTATTCAGTGCTATTAGGCCTACACTAAAAAATACTCTAGTGCAAATTGAAATTACTAAATGTTAATTTCAGTTGCATTCAAAACTGAAAATGTATGCGAAATAAGGCTGAAGGGAGAACTAACTAGTTGGAAAATAACTTGAGCATGTAAGAGGGTTTACTGCAAACAATGAAGTATGTTCTAAAAGAATTGAAAGGGTAGTTAGGTTCACTGAATGCTCCTCATTTTCCAGAAAAGTGAGGGTTATAGGGTTACATTCACTAACTTGAAAAGATTCAAAAAAATCTTTTGGAGGCTCTTGAGCGACTCCTCTCCTGGTACGAGTTGCTATCCATCAGCAACACAGGAGGAGCACTGCCTGAACAGGAGACAGCAGAAGGTTTTTGAAGACAGCTGGCTGCTGTTTTCATACAGGAGCATTAAATGTCTAGGAGAAAGAGAAGTTGCATTTGTTGCTGAGGATAAGAAACAGCAGCACTTGTAGCCAAGGGGGCTGTTAAAAGCTTTTTCCTTCATCCCAGCCTCAGAGCCAGGTGTCTGAAAAAGGGAAAGAGAAGGAACTCCTGTTGTCGTCATCACCTGCTTGCAAAGCCTGGTGATTGTAGGGAGGAAGAGAAGCAAACCCTCTAGTGTTAAATGATATCAGCTAAGATTGGTTGAATCTACTTTACTTGGCCAGCATGTTTAAAAGAAAAATCTAGAAACCTGTTCCTTTGCAAATAGCAAATATGTTCTTGATGCCTATCACTGTACATGGTGCCTGTTAGCATGATTCAAGTAGTGTAGATGGGACCAAAAAGATGTGTAATGGAGGTGATCTATGCATATATTTGGACCTCCTACTACTGATGGGACCATAGATTGAAAATGTGGGGGGGAAGTTATTTCATCCTACAAGGGATAGTGGTGAATTTTGGAGAAAAATCCTCTTGTAAATCCTTCTTATCAACCATGTCTGCCAATGTGTGAGGAGAGTTCTTTTTCTTTATGAATTGATAGCTATATAAAAGCCCTAAATATTTAGAAACCATAGAATTTCTCCGTCATGTTATAACCCAGGGGTCGGCAACCTCTGGCACGCGGCTCGCCAGGGTAAGCACCCTGGCGGGCCGGGCCCGTTTGTTTACCTGCTGCGTCGGCAGGTAAACAAACTGGCCCGGCCCGCCAGGGTGCTTACCCTGGCGAGCCGCGTGCCAGAGGTTGCCGACCCCTGTTATAACCATTCCAAGAGAGGATAAAATTTGGACATTTAAACTCAATTTTGCTAGGTCCAGTGTCGGAATATAAAGTATTTTAAAGAAGACAAACCTGTAACTACTCAATTTACTTTCAGAATTGTGATTTTACTTTTATTTTGACAAGTTTCAAAAATCTCTTGTAGAAAACAGGAGGAGTACCGGATTGCAAAAGGAGAGGAAGAGAGAGAGCTCTATGCAACAGAGAGGAAAAGGAAGACATTTCAGTTCTCAGAAAAGGTATGAAACAGATATAGTGAATGATGAGCTCTTAACTTCTGCATGAGAGAGCCGCGAGTTGAAAAAGTACCTACACGTGTCTCTGAAGATACCATCTTGCAGGATTCTCCCAGACCCCAATGCCCCATTTTTCTGGTAAATTTTTTATTTTATGGTGACTCCCTTGAATTGGCGTTTTTTCTGGGAGCTTCACCTTCCTCCATCCACAGAACTGACTGGAACTCGGTTGGCAGCTTGTCTGACAGTCAAGAGCGGGCCTGGATTGGACTTCATGCTCCTATTATTGTATTAAAGGATTGAAGATTGTATAGATAGGGCAGTTTTCCCAGTCACATACAGTACTAATGAGTGTAAAAATAGTGAGAATCCTCCAAGATGATATCTTCAGAGTTTATAGAAATTAATTCAGAATAATAGGCTAGTATCACTTTTGTCTTTTGCAGCTTACTTTGTGGATTTGACAGCATTTTGTGTGCAATCAGTTTCAGGGTTGTTCCTAGATAGTCAGTTTTTCCTTTTCTGTTGTTTGTTGGAAAGGCCCACACAAGACAGAATGGTTTAAATAGGAAAACATGATTGTAAAACTGTAAGCCAAAATTGGCAGGGCGATTTGGTGACAGGTAAAATATCTAGTTACCGTTAACTTTTTTTTTTTTTTTAAGTGAGTAGATTTCAAATTGGTGTGCTACTAACGGTAAATGAAATGGTGGATTTGCAACAAGTTCTGTTAGGTTGTAAAATAACCACTATTAATTTATAACAGCTTCTTAAAAAATTGAACCTTGAAAGTGGCCGGCCTTTCTCACAAGTTCAGAAGAACTATATTTCTTGTTTTGATCTATGTTGTCAAAATAACAGCTTATTTTTATATTTAAAAACAACTCTTGTTTTTGGCTTACAATCAACGCAACTATAAAGAAAGGTATCTTCTCATATGACATAATTTTTTCTTTAATTTCATAAACTGGTCCTCAATTCTACAGCAGATAATCGAACTACAGAATAAACTAGGAGTCCTGTTTATGTAAATAATCAGTTTCACTACACAACTATAATTACTGTTTACATCTTTTTTTAAAAACTTATGGCATTAGGAGTTGCGATTTTGACACTACTGTAAAGTGTACCACATTTAAGCAAAAAGTGGGAACTCTGAATAGCTTGTTAGACCTCAGCTCTTCAAGAATAGATACTCTTTGCATTCTTGTATGTTCACAAGTCTATAAAATTAAGTTTATTTATATTGTAAAGCTATATTTAACTTATCTATTTCTGCAAAAATTGGATTGCATTAATTCAGCATTGTATCTTTATCTGTAACGCCTTACTTTTTACTTCTGTATAAATTAGAGTGACTCTGAAGCTTCACTGATACAATCCAAGCGTAGACTACATAGGCGTAAATATCCGAGTTATCGAACACGGAATAACACAGAACAACTTGATTCATCTGATGACGAAAGGGATGACTGTTTTGGCTTTATAAACCAGGTGAGTGCTTTTCCAAATTCTTTAATTTAGTAACTGGAGTTAGTGGATAGTATCCTGAAAGTTTCATTAAAATGTCAGATTTCTGTTGCAGCAAATGCATGCATCCCTGTTTTTACAAGAACAAATATTTTAACTCTCAACAGATATTACCAGTGCTCTAGATTGCCCAACACTTCCGTTATAAAACCTTGCTTTCAGTTGTTTATACACCTCTACCCCGATACAACGCGACCCAATATAACACGAATTTGGATACAACGCGGTAAAGCAGCGCTCCGGCAAATCAAACCAAGTTCGATATAACGCGGTTTCACCTATAACGCAGTAAGATTTTTTGGCTCCCGAGGACAGCGTTATATCGAGGTAGAAGTGTAAATACTGTGCCAAACTCTGTTTGGGCTATTATTTTCCATGCCAGTCATCTGCCTCAGGTTGAACACTTCTGAAAGTTTCAGCAAAAATAGCTTACCCATTTCCAAGAACGAGATTTGCAAAACAACATATTTTTTCCTATTAAAAAACAAAACAAAAAAACCCTTACAATTGTTTCATTGAGAAGCTCTAGTGCCTTTATGCTTTGTAGTAGGGATTTGAAATTTGGCATTGGCTACCCCCTGGTTTCAGATGTCTTTTGTTGTTCTGTGGAAAAACTGCCCAAATCTATCCAAATTTATAATTCTTTGAAAAAAAGTATGTTTGCATATGCTCAGTAGTGACTTGGAGTTTGGCAGCTAAATTCTCCAAAGATTCTGTCTATGTTGGGCAGGGGTTGAGCAGGAGTTTCCCTATAAGTGCACTCCTGGCTGCAGTGGTGGTGGGCACAGGAACAGAAAGCTGTGAGACTCTCTCGTGCCTCTCCGTTTTGCCCCTCAAATGCAGAGGGAACAAGAGCCAGACTTGGGGATTGAAGAACTGGGGCTGGGAAATATGGTAGTTGAAGCCAGGGGGAGAGACTGGTAGCTATGCTATGGGGTTGAATCAGGGTCGTGTACGAAGAGACTGTTGTCTGTAGGAACCCTGCTTCATCTGTTGCAAGTCGAAAAATGTATAGTGAATGAGGCGCAGGGGGTTGCAGGAGTAGAGGACAGTATCATGATTAAGGCAGTTGAATGCACAGGCAACCTTAATTCTGTCATTTCTTAACCTTGAGTGCTTGACTCTGCAACCTTAACAATTTTCTTTTAACATGTTTTGTGTAGTATGCTGTAGGATACAACCTGAGTCATGACCAGCTCTGATAGCCCTCATGCTGATACCCAGTTACTAGGTCTATTTAAAAAAGCAGTCCTTAAATTCACAATGAGCTATTGCTCCTAGGAATCTGAAATTCACATGGGCAAAAATTGCAGGAAATGTTAAAACTTCTGCAGTATATCGGGGGATATTTCACATACCATGTAATCCATTTTGTATTTAAATAGACACTGTTTTACTTTAAAAAATTATTGAATACAAGGCCAATCAATATGCTGAAAATCTACAAAATCACCATGCCCATCTTGTATGAAATATTTAAGGAAAACAAATTTACAGAAGTTAGAACTCTACTGTTTTTAGGGGGAGGAGGGGCATGGTATTTTTTCATTTGTGGATCCCCTTCCTCTACCACTTTAAATCCTTCTTTTGCATGCTAAGTGAGCCGGTTCTGTCATACATTGACTTCATGAGGACATCAAGAGTCTAAGATACTTTAATACTCATTTTGAAATATAATTTGCAATCTTGCAAAGTGTGTGCAATCAAAGAATGCTAAGGTATTCATAGGCAAAACAGTGAGGCTACCACTGGGAAGGGGGGCTGTTGTAGCCTTGGAAACAGCTGTAACAGTTCTTATGGCGCCTGTGTTTCTGTACAGTCTACTCATGTTGAATAATTTAATGTGCAGTGCTAGTTTTGTATTAGTATTGAGGAAGTCAGCTCAAATAGAAATTAAAGAACTTTACTTCACTATTTTTAATAATTTGTTATTTTTAACGTAGTAAGGAGATCTTTTTAACTTTATATCTTTCCTTCCCCTTATGGATGCTATCTTAGTGTTTAAAAAAATATAAAACTTACAATATGCACTGCAAAAAAAAAAATAGGATTGATAGTCAACTAAACTTTTTTTTTAAATCCAGGAAGCAGAAGAAAGTGAAGGCTCAGGTTCTTCTGATGAGGAAGAAGAATGGAAAAGTGAGAAGAAAAGCAACAGTAACAGTTCTAGGTAAAAAAATATTTCTACTTTCTCACTTAAGTCTCTCCTGAATGTTGTCAAATTTTGTTTTTGAATGTCTACACAAATGTAGATTAAAATCTCCCATATAAAGTTCTAGCATGATTAGGCTACCTGAAGAAATCCATTCTCTGAAAACACCATGGGATTAGGGGCTTTTTACCAGCAATCAAGGAAGATGCTCAATCAAGGGACCTGTGTGTGTGTTAAATAAAAAACCTCGCCAATATTCACTTCTTTACTCTTACTGAAATGATTGTTTTTAAAAAGTGAAGCCACATTTTGTGTATGCTAAATACAAATATCTTGTTAAGGCAACATTAAAGTTAAAAAGTTGATGTTTGAATTACCACGGTGACTTTTATTATCAATCATAGAAATGTAGGCCTGGAAGGGACCTCGAGAAGTCAAGTCCAGCCCCCTGCACTGAGGCCAGGACCAAGTAAATCTCGACCATCCCTGACAGGTGTTTGTCCAATCTGTTCTTTAAAACCTCCAGTGTTAGGAGATTCCACAGACTCCCTTGGAAATCTATTCCAGGGCTTAACGACCCTTATAGTTAGAAAATTGTTCCTAATATCTAACCTAATCTCCCTTGCTGTAGATTAAGGCCATTACTACTTGTCCTAACTTCAGTGGTTATAGAGAAAAATTGATCAGTCCTCTGTATAACAGCCATTAAATATTTAAAGACTGTTATCAGGTCCCACCCCCCAGTCGTCTTTTCTCAAAACTAAACATGGCCAGTTTTTTTAACCTTTCCCCATAGCTCAGGTTTTCTAAACTTCTTATAATTTTTGTTGCTTTCCTCTGGACTCTCTCCAGTTTGTCCACATCTTTCCAAAAGTATGGCACCCAAAACTGGACACTGTACTCCAGCCGAGACCTGACCAATGCCAAATAGAGTGGGACAATTACCTCCCCGACTTACATACAACATGCTTGTTAATACACCCCAGAATATTAACCTTTTTCACAACTGCATCACATTGACTCATATTCAATTTGTGATTCACTATAGCCCCCAGATCCTTTTCAGCAGTATTACCACCAATCAGGTTATTCCCCATTTTGTAGTTGTGCATTTGATTTTATCCTTCCTAAGTGAAGTACTTTGCATTTGTCTTCATTGAATTTCATCTTGTTGAATTCAGGCCAGCTCTCCAATTTATCATAAGTGCATAAGATAAATTAAGGACTCAGAAATCAGCAAATACAAAAGCTAAGTAGTCTGATACCACACTTTCTCAAATACAGTTTGTGAATGTAAGAATGTGTGGTGACATATATTGTTTTAATATGAGAAATGCAGAATTTTTATTTCCTGATGTGAGTCTTCAGTGCATATTAAGGATCTGTGAATAGTGAGTCCTTTACATTTAATTTCATAGGCTTGTAAAGGAAAAAGTTGGAAGATGTCCCCAGTAGTAGGGCTAATAGACAAGGGAAAGCACAGGCAAGTTTCACCTTATAATGTCATAACTGTGTCCTTTAAGAATTTATAGGCGTGATTTGGCTAATGTCTCTTTTAAGCTATGTACATGTTTCTGTGCCAGTGCAGAAGACTTAGTGATCCCAGAGTTTGCCAACATTGTTCTTTGAGTAGATGCAGCTATGTATTCCAAGTAGAGTGACAGCGCTCATGTTTGTAGCCCGTCCCTTGGCTATATGAGGTAGCGCCGTCCTGACCACTCTGTTTCCTTCTCACCACTTGTCAGCTGAAGTCGGAGCTCTGTGTGGTTCTCGCTTCACAACCTCGCAATTAGTTTTTTACGGTATATAATTAATAGTAGTGTTAGTTAAAAGTTACAGTATATAGCATAGTGTTAGTGGCAGTGCTCCCCAGTGATGCCCTCACCTGGGTTCAAGCATTGCCATTTGTGGGGAGTGGAGATTCCTAACAGTGACCCCCACACATGGTGCTTGCTCTGCCTTGGCGAAACTCACCTTAAGGAGCACTGTTTGATCTGCAGATCATTCAAAAAGAGGACTTACGTGGCATGGGACCTTTGCCTTAAGCAGCACCTGGTTGAGCAGTCCATGAGGCCTGACCCAGTACTGAAGCTTCAGACACCCTGTCGGTAGAGGGGAGGGAAGGGCAGACGCCTCATACCATCAAATTTGGTTCCAGGCATCTGTTGAGGCTGGTACCGATGAGAACAGTGCTGGTACTGACAGTGTCAGTGGTGTTGACGTACCAGGCTGCGGCAGACATACTTTGCCCTTTGGTCCCGTCCTCGCCGCTGGTTCAAGACTTCAGGGCTGGTGCCCGTGATGGCCCTTCAGTTGGAGCGTGCCGCTGAAGTCTCGGCACTGAACCACAAAGCACTCATTCTGGGGCTTGGTATGGACATGGTACCAGAGACAGTACAAGGGTCTTCGGTACTGAGTCCGTCCTCAGCACCGACGCAATCAACACCACAGATGGTTCCGTGGAGGCTGTCTCCGCCCTTGATGTCAGCGCACCCGGGTGCTTCAGTACTGTTGTTTGCACCAAGACTGACCTTGCCTGCTACATCAGTCTTTTCAGCACTAGTGTTGCAGATTACATTGGGGGCACCTATCTCGACCTTGTTCTGGGCTACAGACGAGTCGGATCGCCCATTGGAATTGCCCCTCCCATGTCTCCTAGGTCCTGGGACTCCTATGCTTCATAGTTGGGCTTCTCACCCTCCCACTCCAGGTCACCTGAAGAAGTCTGGAGACCACTGGTGGAGCAAGTATGGCTACCAAAGTTGGCATGCGCCTCGAAGACTGGATGGAGGCCCCTGGCCTGGCGCCTACTGGCCCCCAATTCCTTACCCATACCAGTGACCACCTTGGGCCCAGTGACAAGCCCCTTGTTCCTGGAGGTCTCGCTTGTTGTCAAAGTCAAAGCGAGATCCCCTGCTGATGCAACATTAGGGACTGCGGACCAGCCACAAGTCCAGATGCCTGCAGTTCCCCATCCCGTGGAGCAGCCAGAATTTCCTCGTCCAGAGACACTGCCCAAGGAGCAGGATCTGCCAGTAGTCCAGCCAACAGCCTCATCCTTGTCCCTGGATGGTACAGTTTTGCCTGGTTCGTCCTCCCCTTCCACCCAGAGGACTTCAGGGCATACCAGGACTTGTTACGTCAGGTGGCCTTGTCGCTGGGTATTCAGGTGGAGTTTCTCCAGGAGAATACCCATAAACTCGTGGACATTCTCCGGTCCTCTATCCCTGGGAGAGTGGCCCTCCCTATTAATGAGGGACGCCTCGGTATCACTGGTGGCCACGTGGTTGGAGAAGAGCTATTTTGTGCCGGCACAGAGATACAAAGGGTTTTATTCTCATCTGGCCCTGAACTCCCTGGTGGTCACAGCAGTGAATGACAGGGCGCAGCAGAGCAGCTTCAAGTCATCCTCCAAGGACAGAAACTCAAAGTGCCTAGATCTTCTAGGCAGGAAGATACACATCTCATCATCACTGCAGATGAGGATCACGAGCCTGCAAGTCCTGCTGGCCAAATATGACTTCCTCAATTGGTCGGCTATGGCCAAATTTAAGGAGAAGTTGCCCGAGGCTTCCCAGGATTAATTTTGGTTGTTTTATTGCTGAGGGCTGCTTAGTGGTAAAAAGTCATTGCAATCTGCCCTTCATGTGACGGACACTTTGTCAGGGCGATGGCCTTGGAAAATTACTATAAGGAGGGCTTCCTGGCTCCAGAACTCAGGAATTGCGCTGTATGTCCAGCAAGCTATTGAGGACTTGCCGTTCAATAAGACCTTGTTTTTGGACAAGACTGATGAAACCCTGCATTCCTTTAAGGTTTCATGGGCTACCCTAAGGTCGCTGGGGGTGTATATGCCACCCACGCAGAGACACCGTTACGGGGCGCAGCAACAGCAGCCATACAGGCCACAGCAGCCCTTCCCCCCCCCAAGACAGTGAGCCTACCCCAGGAGGAGGGATAAGTCTCACAAGAGGAAGCACTCGAGCTCGGGGCCTGGCCTCTCTGCACATCCTCCTTCAACATCTGCTAAGCACCCATTTTGACTTGTTGGTCTAGAGCCCTGTTCCAGTTGTTGTTGTTTCTCCCTTGTCATCCACCCGTTCCTTTGGGGACAGGCTGTCCCGCTTTTACAATGCCTGGGTCTTGATAATGTCTGACCACTGTGTCCTACACACTGTCAGATCAGGTTATGCCATCCAGTTTGTCTCTACACCCACACCCCCTCTCCATCCCTCTTTAAGGGCCCCTATCATGAGATGCTGTTCTTCAAGCAGGTCAGCTCTCTGGTAGCATTGGGAGTGGTGGAGGAGGTTCTGTGAGAATGCCACGGTTGCGGGTTTTACTCCCAGTATTTCCTGATACCGAAATCCAAGGATGGGATGAGGCCTGTCCTTGACCTCTGTGAACTCAACAAATTCATCAAGCACATGAAGTTCTGTGTGGTCACTCTATCAGCTATCCTCCCTGTTTTGTCTCAGAATGACTGGTTCACTGCTGTGGACTTTGCAGATGCCTACTTCCATGTGGCCATTCTGCCGAGTTACAGGAAGTCTCTTTGCTTAATGGTAGGAGTCTGCCACTTTCAGTACACAGTTCTCCTGTCTGGGCTCTCTTCTGCCCCCCCGGGTTTTCACCAAATGAATGGCAGTGGTCATGGTGTACCTCAGGAGGAAGAGAATCCAAATCTTCCCCTACCTTGATGACTGGTTGCTGAAGGCGGCTCCAGAGAGGAGGTTTTCGCCCACACCGACACCACACTATGCTTACTCGACCATTTGGGTCTCAATCTAAACACCGTGAAGTTGACCTCCATTTCCACTCAGCAAATAGTTCATTGGGGCCCTGTTAGATTCCATGAGGCCAAGGGCGTTCCTGCCAACCAACTGCTTTCAGACGATTCACTAGCTGTGCCTCAGTTTGCAATCACAGCCGTCCACCACAGTCCGCGTGTGCCTGAGCCTGTTGGGCCACATGTCCGCACGTAGTCCACCTTGCCAGATGTGGCTCAGGATGGTTTGCCACCCTGCCCTGCATTCTCTAGGCAGGTTGGTTCGCCTTCCTCCGTCAGTCCTGCGGTCCTTACATGGAGATTCCCACCAGAGCAATGTGGGCAAGAGGTCCCCTTCGCTCAGCCTTCTCTGACCAAGTCATTGGTTACCATCGCGTCCCTTCTGGGTTGGGGAGCGCATCTGGACTTGGTGCGGTTGCAGGATCTGTGATCAGAATAGGAGGCCTTACTCCATATTAGTGTGTTGGAGCTTCGGGCCATCCACAATGCGTGTTATGCCTTCCAGGACCAGATCAGGCATGTAGTGGTTCACATACTTAAGGACAATACCACCACAATGTATTATATGAACAGATAAGGGGGAGCTCACTCCAGATCGTTCTGCCTGGCAGTTCTGTATTGAAGAGACATCACCCAGATAGCTATTCACGTACCAGGGGTCAAGAACTGTCTTGCCGATCATCTCAGCAGGGTTTTCTTCCCAACCATGAGTGGTCCTTAAAGACAGAAGTCCTTCGGCTGATGTTCGCAACGTGGGGCGTTCCTACAATTGACATTTTTGTGACGAGGGAAAACAGAAAGTTTTGCCTATTCTGCTTTCGAGAGGGACTCATCCTGGGTGCTCTCTCTGATGCTTTCCACTGCAGCTGGAAGTCGACTCTGCTGTATGCATCCCCTCCTATCCCGGTCGTTCCCCAGGTCATCACCAAGCTGAAGGTGAATTAAGCCAGACTCATCCTCATTGCTCTGGCATGACTGAGGCAGCACTGGTTCTCAGATCTCCTCGCTCTGTCAGTTCAGCCTCCCATGCTGCTTCCTCTTCTTCCCAACCTCCTCACAAAGGACTACGTCTACCCTGCATTCAGTGATCAGCTCATTGCACCTTTATGGCATGGCTGAATGAGGAGGATGGGTGTTGCTGGGAGGCTGTCCAACAGGTCCTACTTAATAGTAGGAAGCTTTCTACTAGAACACCCTACTTGGCAAAATGGAAGAGGTTTTCCATGTGTTCCTTGGCCCATGGGGACCCATCCAGCAGAGGCTTCCATCCAGGACATCTTAGAGTACCTGTTACATCATCAGGAATTTGGCATAGCACTCAATTTTCTGAGAATGCACTTAGCAGCAATATCAGTGTTTCATCCACCTATCCAAGGGAAATTGGTTTTCTCCAGTGCCAAGATGACACGATCTCTGAAAGGGCTCCTCCGCCTGCATCCTCCAGACCGAGAGCCGGACCCCTTGTGGGACCTGAACACTGTTTTAGCGGCTCTAATGGGGCCTCCATTTGAGCCCCTTGCTTCCTGTCTGCTGCCTGTTCTGTGTCAGAAAAGTGCATTCTCGATAGCCATTACCTCTGTCAGAAGGGCGTGTTAGTTACAGGCCCTGATGGCTGGGCCTCCTTACACACAGTTCTTCAGTGACATGGTTACGCTTCAGCCACTCCCAAAGTTTGTATCCAAGGTGGTCTCTGTTTCATTTGAACCAAGCGATGTATTTGCCTGTATTTTTCCCTAAGCTGCATTCTTCCATGGAGTAACAACGCCTCCATATCCTTGACGTTAGATGCTGTCTATCCTTCCATCTGAACAGGACTGAACAATTTTGGGCTTCACTTCGCCTGTTTGTATCACGTACAGACCGCATGAAAGGACAAGCTGTCTCTGAGCAGACCATCTCTAGATGGCTAATGTATTGCATTAAGACTGCATATGGGATAGCATCGGCTATGCCTCCTCAGCTGGTACGGGGACATTTGATCAGAGACAGGCAATGTCAGTGGCATTCCCAAATGACATGTCCATATTGGACATTTGTAGGGCAGCCACGTGGTCGTCCATGCATACATTTATGGACCATTATGTGATCACCACTTCTTCCAGAGCGGACGATAATGTTGGAAGAGTGGTCCTGCGATCCTTGCTCGGGTAGACTGAGCCCTGCCTCTGGATGGAGGTACTACTCCCTAGTCACCTACTTGGAATACATGTCTGCATCTACTTGAAGAAGAAGAAACAGTTACTTGCTGTAACTGTGGTTCTTCGTGATGTGAGGCAGACTTGTCTTCCACGACCCACCCTCCATCCCCTCTGCATTGGTGTCTTTTCCTGGGCTTTTGGTGTAATGGAATGGAGGGGGGGGGGTCGGAGCGGTGCTGCCTCAGATAGCCAAGGAAGGGGCTACAGGCATGAACACACGGACCTTCTTGGAATACACGGCTGCATCATATTTTGAAGAACCACAGTTACTGTAAGTAACAACTTTCTTTTTACTACTAATCCAAACTTCTTCTAAATTGGCCTGATTTCTAAGCCGTGGTGAAATCCATAGTTTAACAATTATAAATGTTTGATATCAGCAGACTTGTCTTCAAAAGTATGCACTTAGTTAGCTGCACTCAATGTGCACTGCATATCTTAAAGTCTGTGCCTATAAGCTTAATAAAAATGTGCATATATTTAGTGTGGCATATTCTGATTCTCAAACTTTGTTAAATCAAACACAATTTTTTCAAAACTGTTCTCATCCTCAGGGATGACTGTCCATGCCAAGTTACAGCTGTTTTTGTTGGAATCCTGTCTAACAATAATAAGCTATGGCTAGCATGTCTTTTAGAAAAGGAAAGTGTTTTGTTTTTTAAACCCTCAATGAAATAAGAGATGTATCTTCTGTTGCCTGTGAGTAGGCAGGATGTTCCTATTTATTGGAATCCTGCTTCTGAAATACAGTAAAGGAACACATTACATGTTGTACAGAATTTCTATAAGGACAAAAATGTCAGTCGCATGCTAGTGACTGAAGAATTAGTACCATAAGTTAAAATGCTAGCCAAAGTGAAGGAATTAGAAATTCTTTTGAAATGTATCTCAGCAATTAAACCTTCCTCTACTCCTCCTGACAACCTCCAAAACCACTGAAGAACAGGACAGTGGAAAGAGAACTTTACATCTACAAATATTGTTAGAATTCATTTAACATTCTTAACTAGTTGTCAGCTGTTTGAATATCTAAATTCCATTTGTTTCCATTATTTTCCCCATGAACAGTGACTCTTCAAGTAGATATTCTGACTGGATAGCTGATGCAGGGATAAATCTCAAGCCTCCTGTACGAACATCTCGACGCAAAGCTATCAGATATTGTAGTACTTCAGAAGATGAAGTATCAGCAGAGAAATCTTTTCCTCCAAAGAGGAGAAGAAAAAGAAGGAAAAAACCGAAACCGAAAAAGCAGGAAGAGGTATTATACTGTTAATTCCTTCTATTCACTTAATTCTTCATCGATATCTCTTTTTATGTTTTAATCTCTTGTACCTGGAAGTTTATGGAGTTTGTATACGTTACCTCTGTATTAGGCAGAGGTGTTTGTGATATTACTAACTATGGTTGTTTTAAAGTTAACCTTGGGCTCCTTCCCCTTTTCAAAAATTCCCCCTCCCAGCAACATTACATTGTCTAATTAAATGTTATGGACTTTGCTTTACAACAGGTAACTAAAGCCTCCGCACTCTTATGGGGTCCAAACAGATGGTTTTTCTTCCCTTTACCACTTTTATAGCAGCTTTGAATACAAAAGCAAGGAATGCACTTATTTAAGGGTTTTATTTGTTTAGATTTTAGAATACTTTTGGTGCTTTTCTGAATTTTAAAACAGTTTTTGATACAAAAACGTCTAAAACCAAATTAATTGAACTGCCATTTAATATCCTCAACACAAATCTTTCCATATCCAGCTGATCCACTCTTATAAGCCTGCCACTGTTTCTCAGTGCCCATTTGAAAAGTCGGATGCCTAGAAGGCCAGAAATCTGGGCTTGGGAGAGCTGTGACTCTGGAATTTGATTCTTCTACAAAATGTCTTTATTTTACATTGAGGGGACTCCAACTCTGACATCTCCACTGATTACAGTTGTAGTAGTATTACGTTAGAGAGCAGATGTGTCTTCCCTGGTAACCAGTTCCCAAACCATTTAAAGCTTTATTGTTAAAAACCAACACTTTAAACTCTCTGGAAACTTATTCGCAGCCAGTAAAGGCAGATAAGACTGATGTAATGTGCTATCTGCATGCTGTACTGCTTAATAGACAGGTGATTGCATTCTGCACCAGCTTTATTTTCTGAATCTTTTCAAGGTATGCCTCACATAGAATGCACTGTAGTAATTCAACAGGCCTAGAATAACCAAGGCAAATTCTGCATCCAAAGTGAAGTCACATTCTCCTAGTCAAACATCACATGGTTCACCATACTTGATATGGGATAAGAACTTTTTAAATAAATTTCAGAAAATAACTGGTTAGAACCTCAGCCCTATCACCAAAGGGGTGTAAATAATCATTAATTTAAATAACTTAAGTCTTCAAAACACCACAGGTATTAAATGGTTTATAGGCCTTGTGCTGGACCTCTGCACAGGGGGGGAATTTTACCCTGAATTCCTTGGTAAATTCTAAAGTGGTGGAAAATAGCATTCTGTAATAATGTGGAGAACTGGAATCTTTAAGCGCTTCAGGTAATTCTGCAACTCTTGTAGTCAGGGGACTGGTGGTAAAACAGAGTGCCTTTCAAATGTATGTCATCTTACAATATAAAATGTATGATGATCTATACGTAAGTCTGTTTTTCTCAAAGAATTACTTTGATTATATAATCACCTTTGATTCTGAATATTAGTTTTGAAGTGGCAGATATATAATAACTTGGAATTTCTTTGCTTTAAGCTACACTTGGTACACATTTAAATAGTCTGAAGGTTTTCTGTTTAATAAAATGACACATATACATAATCAATATGTAGTTGCCAGACAGTGCACAATAGAATAGTAGTTTCAAAAATTAGACAAGTCTGTTGACAGTCACGTTAAGAACTATCATGCAGCTCTGAGAGAACTGTGCCCTACAAGTTTATTGGGAGTAGAATACTTTATGGTTGACATACTTAATGATGACAATGGAAGAACTGCAAATATAGGAAGAACCAGAATACCAAACTTGAGTACCAAAATGTGGGCTTTAGGAGATTTTTGGTCTTAAGGTCTTGTATAGAGCTTAATTTATTATTGTTTCATGGTATTAACTTTGTGTAGACTTTAGAAGAAATTCTTGGATAACAAGTTTTCATGACACTGCACCGAGAACATAATTTCTAATGTATAACTATCCTGTTTATCAGAATGTGCAGAATAGTACTCCCACGCAGCCAGTAAACGAAGACGTGTTATATGACTACCATCCTCCTGTTTGGATAACTGACACAGCACTTCGAAAATCTCCTTTTGTTCCCCAAATGGGAGATGAGGTGAGAGCTTTTATCAAAAAGTGCTATAAAATTTTAGATTAACTAAAAGTTAACATAGCAACTGGCACTAAATATAGAAAAACATGTACTTTAGTGTTTCAAGTAAATAATTATTCGGTGGATTTTTATTTTTACAGGTAATATATTTTCGACAAGGTCATGAAGCTTATATTGAAGCAGTCAGAAAAAATAATATTTATGAACTGAACCCCCACAAGGAGCCATGGAGAAAAATGGTCCTTAGGGTAAGAATATATTGAAGTTGTTACATGTTCAATACTGATAATGTGTGTGTTTAACGGTTTACATTAGCATTTTAAATTCTTTATATAAATATAACTAGTGAGGACTTAGCTATGTAACTTCCCATTAATGTTTTCCTACCAACATAAAGGAGGAAGAAAGCTTTCTTCAGTCGTCAAAGAAACCTTCAAAATTGCCCATGGGAGGCCTGGACTTCACTGAAATAAAAATATAAATCTTGATTTTAAAAAGGGTACAGACTCTATGTAAGGATTTGGTTGTCCCCCAATAAAACCTCATATACAGTATTTAACAATATTGGCTTTTTGAGTGCTAAAACTATTCAGATATTTTATGTAATAAAACAAAACTAGAGATTGCCTCTAGCATAGGGCTGAAACTTAATGGAATTTGTTGCTTTCATTTTTGTTTGTTATAGGATCAAGAATTGGTAAAAATTGTTGGGATACGATATGAAGTTGGTCCTCCTACACTGTGTTGCCTGAAGCTTGCCTTTATAGACCATGCCACTGGAAAACTTTCAGACAAATCATTTTCTCTCAAGTATGTGTTTCTCTGCTGAAAGCATATGCTAGATAATTTTTTTTTTAAAGAGCCATTTCTTAGGTTTTTTTCCTCTACACAACATAGCATAATATAATATGACACACAAATGAAAGCTAATTTTATTTTTTATCTAGATACCATGATATGCCAGATGTCATTGACTTTCTTGTATTGCGTCAGTTCTATGATGAAGCACGACAAAGGAATTGGCAAGCTTGTAAGTCTTCACCTTCCAAGTGTCTGGCAATATAGTTTTAGAATACAAAAATTTTCCATTGTGGCTAGCTTCTGAGCATGTTATGTACAATTCATTGTGTTGACATTGATTTAAAAGGCTCTGTGTGGCTTGTGTCCTGACTATCAGAGATTTCCAACAGCTCTCCACCATCAAATGCTCCACTGTTGCACTTGAGGTCAGCTGAGACCTTTTTGCAAACAGTTTCTAGAGATTTGAACATCTGAATGCTGGAGTTAGACATTGATGGAGAGACCTGGATTATGAAATGGAGTTCATTGCCTCCTAAACTCTTTGGTATGCTAGAGCCAGGGTCTGGCCTTCAATTCATAGTGTTAAGGCTTATCAGTTTTTTCAGGCATTTGCCTCATTGTGATTGAAGTCATACAAGTTTTTATATATTGTAGAATACTCAGCACCTTTAGTGGTGCATGCCTTCTACACTGAAACATATATTAACATCTTGTTGTTTGCATGCTAGTATATGTTTGGATTTTAGAGCTTACTGTGAATGATAATGTACATTACTTTGTGTAGTAGGTTATTTTTCTTTTATCTAGTGTCTGTTTTTTAAAGTAGATATTTATACTTTTAAACCAAAATATACTATTGGAGGTCAGACTAGATGATCATGATGGTCCCTTCTGACCTTAAAGTCTGAGTCATAGAATCATAGAATTAGATGTAAGAACTATAACTAGATGTAAGTCTATTCATTAGTTTCCTCCCCGGTAATTCCATCCTCTCAAAAAAGCATAATTAAAAACTTTTGGTTACCAGAATATGTATCTGAGTGGGGAAATGGTTCTTTCTCTTACAGCTGATAGATTCCGATCCATTATTGACGATGCTTGGTGGTTTGGAACAGTGTTGGGTCAAGAGCCATATCAGCCACAGTATCCAGATAGTCACTTTCAGTGTTACAGTGTTAAGTAAGTACAGAGGCTTTTAAAATGTTTATTTACACAGTATAAATCATGGCTTATATTGGTGGGCTGTAGGTGTAAGAATGCACAAAATGTTGTTGGTTGAAAACCTAAAGCTCCATTAGCAAACCATCTCTTAAGCACTATGTGAATATATTGCCAAAATGCAGTAACTTTTTCATGAATAGTAACTTGCTAAACACAAATTGTATTCTATCTTTGTGAAAGAGAGGAACCTCCTATTTTCTGTAATAACTTACAAATTATGGGTTACTGAATCTTCTCCATGGAACAGCCAAGGAAGATGCCTTTAAAAAAAACAACAAAAAACAAAAAAAACCCCACACGGCTTCAGTAGTCCAAAGTAACACAATGGAAATGAATTATTTGGGATTTTAATATTTGTGGGTTTGTACTGGGGCATGGGAATGTTTAGTTTCTGTATTTGTTCTGTACAGATCTTGCCAGCTTTATATGTATTTATTAATATTCAAATATTGGCTCTGGAACAAAATTGACTAAGATATGCTCATATATTCTTAAACTTAATTTTAATATGTAAAATGGTATGTAGTGTGTGTGACGAAGTGAGAATGTTTTGTTGTGTTCTTTGAATACTGAGGGGGAAGGTTGCAGGGGAGTTTGGCTGTGACTGCCTGCATTGGGGAAGGAAGGATGCCTGAGCATGTAACATGAGAACCGAGGAGGGGGGTTGGAGGCCAGGGAAGGCCTGTGACCGGGAGTGTGGAAAAAGGCTGGGGGAGGAGCCGGAGGGAAGGGAGAAAGGAGACACCTGGAAGGAGTTTTCAGTTTTGGAAGCTGGCTGAAAATGAAGAGGGGAGCCCTGACGGGGCTTGGGCTTCCCAGCGGGGCCGTGACCTCCCTGGGGCCCCCAGATGGACCTAACTAAAGGGGATCCTGTTGTCTGTATTGGCAAGACCTGTTTTGGACTGTGTTCCTGTCGTCTCAATAAACCTTCTGTTTTGCTGGCTGAGAGTCATGGTGAATCGCAGGAAGCCGGGGGTACAGGGCCCGGCCTCCCCCACACTCCGTGACAGTGTGCAAACCCACTGAGTGGCAGATATGGAAATAAAAATATTTTTGGAAGCAAAGTACATCTCAAAGTATTTAATTTTAATATCTATTCCCTTGTAGTTTAAAATCCAAAATATGTTTGTCATGTGCTAGTCAACCTCCTTTATCATTGCAATAGTTTTTGTTCTTGGGAAGGAGTAGTATATGGAGCTGCTTTTTGGTCTCTCATTCAGTGACAATTGCAACATATGTGAGAAGACTCTACAGCTGTCAGCCTTCATTTCTGTCATCCCCCTCCATACTACAACCATGTTAAATCTGTAATATATGTGCTAGCTTACAACAGGGTAAGGTTTGGGCAGCTCTGCTTTACCCAGCTGCATGCATGTTAATCAGCTATGCAGTTATGTATGTGCTGCATACAAAAATCTTTTGTCACCTCTTCTACTCAAAAGCAACCTGTGCTTCTATCCATAATGGAAATTTACTGCTCTGTCAGCAGTGCTGTCCTTTTATTTAATCATCTTTGCATGCTATTTCAGCTCCTCTAAACTTCCTGTTCTTTCTGCTATCAGTAAGGTATATGCAGCTAAATCACTGTTATAATGGGTCAAAATGTTCAGAGAAATGGTGGTTCTGTCCCCAGCTCTGCCCACAAGCTACTTTTTTGCTTTGACTAAACACCAGATTAGTAGCCAATAGTATCAACAGATGTATAATGCACAAATAATTAGTGGGGCCTCACAGCAGCACCATAATATGACATGTGGTTAGTGTACCCTTCAATCCATTAAAGATGCCAGAGCACAGAATGCAGGGTCCATGATATTCATCGGCTCCATAGATCTGCAATTACCTATATTTCTTTATGGGCCTTTGAAACCCTGCTTTCCCCTGACCCCCAGTTCTTCATTTGAAATACCACTTATTTGCAAAAGGCTAATAGCAGAGGAGAAATGCAGCAATATCAAAGTGGCTGAAATTGCTGTGTGACTATACTTGTCCTCTGTAGACCACCATGGGATGAATTGGACCAGCTCATGGTGGCTTGGCAAGTCAGTAGTGGGTTTTTTTGGATATGGGGTCTTGTGTTCGGCATCTGGGAAGCTAAGAAAGTTGCTTCAGTTTAATTCAATAGATTTTTAAAGACAGTTTTAAACTGATGCAAACTCCTACATGTGGTTGCTTTTTAAAATCTGTTTACATCTGGTTTATACCAACTTAACTTTGTATCCATTTAACTAAATCAGTTAAAAAAACATTAGTTATAGGGTGAGCTGCACCTCTGTCCATTTGTGATCTCTGAGTATGCCCCCCTCAGGTGTTAAGCCTTGAGTCTTTACCTGTGTTTGGAGTGGAATTTTGCAATTTCCCCATTCTTAGACCAGGAGCTAGTTACAGTACCCTTTGTATCAAAGGTCATTAGCTACAGGTGTTCCTGGGTTTGAGAATCTGATATTCTTCCCTTCAGGAGCTTGTGACCAAACAACCTTATTAAAATAAAAGTCTTGTTTCTTTAGCAGTCAGAGCAAAGCTTTAGAGAAAAAAGGATATTAAAACAATCTACGTGCATGTCTATCTTACCTGAAGTTCTACTATTCCATGATGCAGACCTAGACAGGCATGGCTTCTCCAGACAGCCCCAACTGGCTCCTGTGTCTGTCTGATATTCCCCCACCCCGAGATGTTTTTAACACTTGTTGAATTTTGTTCCCTTGTGTTTGCAGGGCCTCAGTCATTCTTGGTAAAAATCCAATTTTGTAGACTGGACAGTCAGTCACCAAAGCTAGTAGCTCTGGCATTGTCCCTTAAATTATAAGTGTTCATTGATAGGTAGTTGTGTTGAGCCATTCTTCCCATTCATGCCTGAATCCAGACAATTCTGAGTTTAAAAAAAAAAATTCATAAAGTAAACAGCATCCCAATAACCAAACCAGCATACAGTATTCATAAATATCACAAGTTAGTTCCATATTATTCACATAGATGTAAAACAGGTGAAAGTTCTATAAGTAGACAGTGCTTTTCCCAAAGGCTGGTCTAAACAGTTTTCGTACCAATTTAACTGTATTGTTTTACTGGCATTGGTTTTTAAACCAATATAACCTTGATATATAAAGAGCTTATACTGAAATAAGTTATACTGATAAATGTACTTATGTATTGGTATAATTGCATCCATACTAGGGGTTTCTAAACCAATATAATTAAATTGGTACAAAAACTGAGTAAGCAAGCCCTAAGAAGTCTATAGCTTCTATGGTTGCAAAGTAAACCTTCAAATAGCAAACGGAGTGCAAACTCAACAGTGATGTCTGCAGACAGCTTAAAATAATTCTGAGAAGTGTAGATTGCCCTGTTCAGCTAAATGGGTGTTGGTTACAACACCTAACTATGGTAATTTAAATATCAACATTGTTAGCTATTACATTGCTAATCAAGGCATAAAAAAATCTATACAGTCTGCAGGAATTTAAATCAATCTCTCATATTTGATTATTAAGTGAATATACTATTCGATGTGAACCAGACTAACTATTGCTTCCGTCTTCTCCCTGTTTTCCTCCAATCCTATCACTTTATTTCTTCTTTTCCCTTTACTTTGTGCTATTAGCATGCTGCTCCCCATGACCGCAACAGTCTTTGTGCTCCACCAAACACCCCATTTCTTGGTCTGCTTTCCTCCAAATCCCTCTGTAATTCCATTTCTTAAAACAATCCTTCTCCATTGACAGGAATATTTGCACTGTCCTTTTTGTGTACTAGTACCTTAATCTTGTTTGTCGTGTTTTATTTAGAGTGTAAACTCTTTGTAGCAGCGCGTATATGATTTGTTTGTAAAGTGCTATGTAAATGTTTTAAAAGTAGCTAAATTGATTGCTGTTGGCTTTGCTGATTCAGAATTTTAACTATTCAGCAAAGCTGTTGCAAATTTTCCTTCAAACCTTCCAATATTTCCTGGGTGCTCGCTTCTGTTTACTTTAAATACCTTGTGAAATTTTCTGACATAAGCTTCATACTGGTGTGTGCTTTTGACTTACTTTGTTTGAAATGTTCTTGGTTTGTAACTTAGAGAGACATTTTCTTTGTCTTCCCATTGATATAGTAGGAGATCAGTTAAGCATTACCTGAAGTAGGAGCGCTGTTGTAATTTAAAGCTTTTAAACCAAACTACGTTTGCAGTAGATTTGCCTCTAAGAGGGCTTGGTTTGCTCCCTCCTTCCTATATATTTATACTGCAAATTTAATTATGCTTAAAATCAAAGGAAAAATTCCTTACATTTGTTTGAGAGAAACACTTATACATGAACATGAACATAGTTTAACTTTTTTGTTAATTTGCTTGTTGTTTAAACAGATGGGACAATGGTGAAATTGAAAAGCTTAGCCCATGGGACATGGAGCCAATTCCTGATAATGGTATGTGAAAATGAATTAAAAGCCTCTCATCCTCTTGTCTATCTCCAAAATCATTTGTTTCATGCAAGTGGTAATACTAGTCTTGACATTTTCTTATATGGTCCCTGTTACCATAGTACCTGAGTATAGTCTTATTTTATTATTGTAGGACACTATCATTTTTCATATGATCTTAAGGGTGGAATTGATATAATGGCATAGGTATTCTATTACAGTTAGATATCTGATAGTTTCCATTAAAACTGGTTTTGAGAGGACGAAAGTGGAAGGAGGAAATTTGTTTTCACTTTAAAATCTCTGAATCTGGATATTGGAATAGGCCAAAACTAGCCTATGTCTTTTTCCATAATTTTTCCCCCCCATTCCTCAAAATCACTTGTGGGGAAGGGAAATGGCTGAAGTATGTAGATCACAAAACTTTTAAGTACTCCTATAGATCAAAATGTATATTCTATTTTAAAAACAAATAGGGAGACAAGTGGAACCAGTCATGAAGCATAGAATCCTGTGGCTGTTGTCAATTTTCTGCAAAGGAGCCTTTGTAACTTTGGTTGTAATTCATAGATTCCATGGCCAGAAAGGACCATTGTGATAATCTAGTCTGACCTCCTCCATAACATAGGCCATAGAACTTCCCCAAAATAGTTCCTAGAGCATATCCTTTAGAAAAACATCCAATTTTGATTTAAAAATGATGAGTGATGGAAAATCCACCATAACCCATGGTAAATTGTTCTAGTGGTTAATTGCTCTGCATCAGAGCCCTGTTTTCTTCCTGCTTTCTTGTAGGTGAGTTGAACTAATTAAGGTTGACATTTTAAAAATTCTAAACTTCTTGGCTTGTGCCAAGATTCCTGCATTAATCGTAACCACACAACTCAGGTTGATAATCAAATATAATGAAATATGTACTCTATGTGCAGTCAGCAAAACCTTATAATAAATAATATCTAAGGTTACTACTAGAATCAAAATCAGTTTTAATGGTCATCAGACCAGTGGTCCATCTAATCCAGCATCCTGTCACTGTCATTTGTAAGTATTAGATGCTTCGGAGGGAAAGTTCATGAAACCTTGAAGAGGGCAGTCATGCAATAGCCACCCCAAAGGGAATTTTCTTCCCAATCCCCTGAGTTAGGAATTGGCTTCCTTTCCAAGCTCACTGAAATTTTTTTATTCCTATCTAGTGTAGTTGTGGATGTGCTCAGCAGCCATGTGTCTGACTAATCCTTTTTTGAAGCTGGCTAAACTCTTGGCCTCAGTGATATCTTGTGATAAGTTCCACATGTTTGCTCTGTAATAAGAGCACTTGATTTACTTTCTCTATACCGTTCATTATTTTGTATACTCTTCTGTAAACTAAGGAGTCTGTATGTTTTCAAAAGCTCTTCTGTGGTTAATTTTTACATGCTTCTAATTGGTCACCTGTCCATGATCCACATTTTTTGCAGAACAGCTTCTGTCCTCATTTGTTCATCACTAATAGGTTTATGTCCTCCACCTATGGTATTCAGAGGTAGTCCATTTTTTCTGGAGGCTCTAGAACTAAACACCTTACTCCGGATCAGAACAACAGATTTTTGTCTCTGGCAGCAGAACAAGTTGGTGGTTCAGTTTCTCCCAATTGTTTTGTTTTATAACTTCAATTTCTATACATTTTCATGCATTAGTGACATATAATCTGTCTTCCTTATCCTCCCCTGGATTGGGTATTTGACAGCATTGTGGTTTCAGCCACCTGGATCTGCCGCTGGGATACATCCCCCTCGGGTAATAGCAGAACTGTCCTACAATCACGGGGCTAAATCTAAGTGTTGATTCTCATGTGAGACAACCATATACAGACTTTGAAGAGTCTGTATATGCCCTGCCTGTTCACAACACTCAGAGTCTTAAGAGATGGCTGGTAGTGGTCACAGAATGACTTAGATTGCAAGTTGCCCATGTTGTCCATGAGTGTACAGACACTAATCAATGCCTTATCCAGGGCAACAGATCCATTCATGAGTAGCCAGCTGTGGGAAAGGGTTTACACTCACCAGTTTTAAATCAAGCACATTTTGGACCTAATGTAAAGAATATGTTCATCCAGGAGTCAAGACAGGTTTGGTAGTGGTCATGAGTAGCCATTTATCTCTAATGGCTTTGGATTGCTGGTGTCATGCATCAGTGTTGTGCCCTGAGTGGAAGTTCTTAAAATGAGCCTTCAGAAATTCCTTATGAGATCATGGAAGCATGCACCTGGTACAGTGCAAAATTAGATGCCATTC
Source organism: Platysternon megacephalum (assembly GCA_003942145.1). Classification (NCBI taxonomy): domain Eukaryota; kingdom Metazoa; phylum Chordata; order Testudines; family Platysternidae; genus Platysternon; species Platysternon megacephalum. The sequence goes on along the minus strand of QXTE01000093.1, from coordinate 6,768,981 downwards.
TGATCACATCCAAATGTCCCCTTTCTCGGCAGCTAAATACAGACATTCTGAAAGCCAACCCAAATTCCACTCTACACCCTTGCATGCTCAATGTGTGGAAGCAAGCCTCATAGGTTGGGGAACAAAGTTCCAGCTCTGAGTACCTAACATTTTAGTTCACATACCCAGCTCTATCTAACAAAAACATAAACATTGGCCATATGGGATTGGACCCGTGGTCCATTGAGTGCAGTATCCTGTCTGACAGTAGCTAGTACCAGCTGTGTCAGGAGAAGGTTCAAGAAATCCCATAGTAGGCAATTATGATAGTCACAGGGGAAGCTTCCTCCTACTTCCTGTTAGAGGTTGTCTTGTGATTGAAGCATGATTGTTGGACTCGATGGAAAGTCAAGGAATCTCGATTGCACTGGGTGAAAAGACCAGTCCTCTGCAAACAGGGACTCCATCTGAACCTGGACCCACCTACAGTTAATAGTCTTGGCATTGGAAGCGAAGAACTCAATCAAGAAACTTTACTCGCTGGTATGGTAAAATTATGTTTCTGTGAGAGGGGAAATAGTAAGTTGTAGTTACGTTCCTGAAAAATGCAACTTGAAGCGAAATGATGTTAAGCGAATCCAATTTCCCCATAACAGTTAATGTAAATGGGGGGTTAGGTTCCAGGGAATTTTTTTTTGCCAGACAAAAGGCATTATATACATTTTAAGCAAGCAATTTAATACAGGTATAAGTTTTAAACAATTTTAAAGAAACAATTTAATACTACAATCATCATTGCTGAGTATGAAGCTTGGTTGAGGTGGTGGAGTCAGAGAGTGGAAGAGGGTAGATTGGCTGCTCCTTTAGCTGTTCTTGCAAGCACAGGCACTGACTTTGCTGGGGCAATCAGCTGGTTTGCGGCGTTTTGAGGCTGGGGGGAGGAGTGAGGACGCGGCGTGCAGCCTCCCCCTGCCTCCTGCCCGCAGCAATCAGCTGGTTTGCAATGTTCAAGAGGCTGGGGGGAGGAGTGAGGACGTGGCGTGCAGCCTCCCCCCTTCCTCCCCTGCCTACAGCAATCAGCTGGTTTGCGGTGTTCAGGAGGCTGGGGAGGGGGTGTAGGGGAGCTGATGGGGGGCTGCCAGCCATGGACAAAGCAGGAGGCCAAACGACGTTCTAGGGGAGCATTGCACAACTTTAAACAAGCATGTTCTGTAATGGAGCAGGGACATAACATCGAAACAACGTTAAGAGAGGACGTTAAGTGTGGAGTTACTGTATTTATACAATGCCCAGCATGATGGGGCCCTGGCCTCTGGATGCTGCTGTAATACAAAGTAGCAGTGTCTCTGCTACGTCAGAATTTCTCCATAGTGGTTAATTGGAGTCCTATGACCAAGCACCATAGCAAATCAGGTATGAGCCTGGTGATGTTTTTAGGCAATCACAGTAGGCTGTCCACCTGAGTCTCATCGGGGTCAAGTTTAATTGGAGTGACAAACGGGCTTGTGGCTGACCTTTCTAGTTGCCATTACCTCAGAAAGTTGCTGTGGACAAGATGTTAAAATCCTGCATGGCATGCTAAACATCTGGAAACTTTATGGAGAAGGAATCAAGGTTTTCTTTACAAGGTCCCTAAAGGCATTGTGGGGAGGTGGAGGAGTTATTGTATGAGACACATATAAAGAAGATTTGCAAAGTAGATTTCCATTCTTCTGTAGAGGCATCCTTTGGTAGGAAGGTGCTGCTGGGTTGGTTCCCAAATAATTCTTTAAATTACAAAGCTGTGGCTTTATTTGTGGGCATGCTTCCATTTCTACCTATTATTCTACTTAAAACTCTGCTGCTTTCTTTCCCTCTCATGTTATTCAGTGCATGCTATTTCACATTAGTGATGAATGAGGAAAGAAGCTGTGCTGCAGAATGTGAAATTTAATAACTTTCTGCTAGTAGCTTCTCTCCTCATTCATCCTACCCTGGTAGTCTGATGAAAAGCAGAATATAATTTGTAACATTTAATTTTTTTTCTCTAAAGGGAGAATGAGACAATTGCACTAAGGTTAATATATTAGGTTTGTCTTGATGCTAATAATTGGTTGCCTGGAGTATTTCTGCAGCTTTGGAAGAACTTTTCCAGTGGCCTGAGCTGGAGGGCTGGGCTCAGTCCTGGAACCTACAGCAGCAACATTGAGCCACCTCTCATTTCCACTGGTGGGGGGCATTAACCAATTAGTGATCAGTGAATGAGAGAAGCTACTAGCAAAAAAAACCCCCAGAATTCCTTTATAGATGGGAACTAGGTACAGTATTTCAGGTGATATACCATTGAGATATATAGCATAATACTCAGTATTTTTCATGCTATTCTTTAGGCATACTAACATTTAGTTAGCTTTTTTGATCTCTGCTGCACTGCAAGCAGAGTTGGTACTTGTCCTTTGAGCGGTCACTTAAAACAGGTTTCATTGTAGAATACAACAAAATTCAAAGGAACTGCTATTTTTTCTATTATCCCATGGAACACGTGGTATTACCCTGCATATTGTGAGTTCTTTATACGCTCAATTAGCCTTACTGTGCAAAGAAAAATGGTACAGCTGCACTAGGACTATCAATTGTGTAAGGTGTAGTGTAATCAAAAATACTTACATCTTATGCTAGTGGACATCAGGCCTAAATTTAAACAGACAGTCTGTAAATGCAAGCAATGTTAACAGCTACTTATATACAATTTTGTGCATTAAAAACAAAATTGGCCATTCCTACATTAGATGGCAGAGTATTCTGAAAACTCATCTGCAACAAAGAAAAGTTAAAGACATTTTGTGTTCCTAAACATCAAACCCCCCATTTTATGAGATTAGGCAAGAATTTACATAGTGTTAAACTTGGCAAGCATATAGCTTATTAAATTCTCATTTATTCTTTTGTTTCTGTTCTTTCTTCTCTCACCTTCCCCATTTACTATGAAACTATAGTTGATCAACCTGAGGAATTAGGAGCTAGTGTTTCTGTAACTTATGAAGAAATGGAGAAGCTACTATACAAACCCCAAGAGGGAGAATGGGGGAAAAGATCTCGAGATGAAGTATGTGAATGGATTATCAGTGGCATTGATCAGCTTCTGAATCTTGGTGAGAACACAGAAAATTAATCAGTTCTTTGCTCTCATAGCAGTAAACTTTTATAATTTGGTATCTGAGACATAGTGCTGATCCTTTTTTAAAGATTTACGATGAAGTACTGTAGTTATGTGTGCAACCTGGTATACAACCTTTATCACAAATCTGTATTCAGGTTCATAGGTTTATACTTAACCTGTTTTGTAAACAGTGGTTATAGTATAACAGTATGAATGCTTGTATGAAAATCCATATGAATACAGGTTTTGAATTTGTTAGCTTAACTAACTGAAATATTACTATTTTTGACAGACATTTCAGCAGCTTTTGCTGGTCCAGTTGATCTGAGTACATATCCAAAGTACTGTACAGTGATAACTTATCCAACGGATCTTTGCACTATTCGGATGAGACTAATCAACCGGTTTTACAGGTTAGTCTACCTTAGCAGTAGAAAGGAGGAAAACTTCATTATCTTCACTAAGTTTCCACCAAGTTTCCATCAAGTTAAGTGACCTACAAAGATCTAAACATTTTTTTGGAAAATGCACCAAAAAGGGAAAATGTTCTGTTTGTAAACACTGTGAAAGTGAATAGCACTATATAAATGCAAAGCTACTAATATTTTATAGTTATCTGAAAAGTGATTAGTACTGTAATATAAAAAAAAAATAAGATACTAGTTCCTTGTTTTCTCTTCTAGTGATATCACAATTATAAACATTGGTTGAAATTCTTTATAAACAAAATTAGTTGAGCTATTTTGGAATAAATGAACATGAAAACTGCATGTCTGTTTTTTAAGACTAGCAGTCAGGTAACGTAAACTGAATTTCTGAAGTGCCACGCTTGTCATAGATTTGAGGTAAATTTCTGAAAATGGGGCTTAGGAACCTGGGTCTCATGTCTTCTGAAATCCTTCTGAACCCTTCTGAAATGGGGCTTAGGTACCTAAGTCGCGAAGGTGTGGTTGACAATGTTAAGAGTGCTTTAGTTATGATACATGGGGCCTGGTTTTCAGAGATGCTGAATGCCTGCAGTGCCCATTGACTTTAATGGGAGTTGTACGTGCCCAACACTCCTGAAAATCAGGCCCCTATTATCTCTGCATTTTAGTTTCCTCATCTGTAAAATGGGGATAAAACTCACCTTTTGTGAAGTGCTTTGAGATTTATGGATAAAGTGGTAAATATATATTTGCCAATTATAATTTGGTTCATAAATAACTGTAAGGATTTGGAATAGTAAGTGTTAAAATTAAGCCCTGTACATGGCCATGCAGCACATCGCCTCCATTTGCTTATAACTTGGGTCCTCAGTTTCTTCAAACTTGCAGAGGACCTTTACTCAATAATCCATCCTCTCAGGCCATGATGAGGAGGAGGATAGAAATGTGAAAGATTGGGGAAAGTCAAAAATTGAACTTAATGGGCAGGTGGGGAATTACCCAGTTGGAGATAGTTGTCTTAGGACAATGTGGAAAGAGGTCATATTTTGACAATATTTTTCATTCTTTTTCTTTTCTGCTGGTTTTTTTGGTCTCTCTTGGAATAGCGCTCTTTTCTTTAGAGGTGACTAAGATAACAAAATACATAAGTTTTCTGTATGCTGCATTCTCAGTACTCTGATATCAAAAGAGGCATCAGGTCTCTGTGGCTCAAAATAGAATTTGATACAATATACAGTACCAATTAAGTAACAGGGTTTTTATCCTCTTCAGATGGGTCTCATTAAGTTTTAAAATAATATATGGGCTTGAAAGCTTATGAACCTCCAAAGGAACTCAGGCCAAATGCAGTAATGTCTATGCAAGTGAGATTTCAGAACCTGGGGGTGCCAGAATGCTTATTCTGAGCCATCAATATATTGGATAGCTGGAAAAAAGCCTGCCATTGTGGATATTATCCCAGAAGTAGTTGGTTTTGAGGACTAACTTGTGGGAGCCTGGCGGACACAAACTTCATATACAAATTAACTAATTTTAATGTAGTTTTATCTTTATTTGTATTTTTTTCAACTTAACTGACTCATGAAAGTGTTCCACTCAATGTATGATTGTGTAGTCTGATAGTTGTGGAGAAATATGAAAGTATTTCAGTATGTCAGGAGAGTGCTTGGAAAAATATGCTCTTAGGCCAGGAGTATGGTAAATCCCAAATGCTTAACTAGCATTAACATGAATTGCAAAATTGAAGGGGTGGGAGAAAAAAAAGATTACTGTGTGTTGTAGAAAGGGGTACTTATAAATTGCTGGACGCCAAGTAATTTTGTTTTCAAAATTACTAAAAACATTTAGTTTAGAGAACCAAGAAATGGGAGCCCAGCTCCTGCTGTTTCTCTTACTGCCAACTCATGAGTGTGGCTTCCACTATTGACTCTCAGGGATTCTTCTACATTGCTTAAGGGATAGAAAGCAAACATTTAAACCCAAGCAAAGTAATCAGTTATTAACCAGGGCTATTTCATTATTAAAGAAAGGAAAATAAAACAACACAAATGACTGAACACAAATGATAAAGTGGTTATTTCCATTACAATCTCTTCTGTATGTCTCTCTATGGAGAGATTTTGACAGAGATTATGCCTGGTTAGTGAACACCTGTAAAGTGTGCTTTCCTCTTGGTAAGTTAAGACCAAAGTATATTGTTTCCCAAAATTATTGTGAATCCATTCTTTAGTATATCCTTAGATAACAAAGAATGTTTATACATGGGCAAAATAATTTTGTTTCAGGGAATGTGGACCTGTTGGTTATTAATAAATAACCAGCCAATTTATAGTTGATAAAGTAAGCAATCTTAAAAACATCTTATGAAGCCCAAGAAAATATTTAAATCAGTTACTTAGAAGAAGCCATTTAAAGAGCTGTCTTGTGACAGGCCAGTTAAGCAATATTAAGAATCATAAAATCTAATTGAATCCCCCTTTTCTCTGTTTACCAATGTTTAGCCCCTGTCTCTTCTCATGAATACATAGTCTAATCACTTGATTAACAGGAGAAACTATTAGTATTTCAAATTACAACAGCATTTCAGTATTTCAGCAAATCATTACAGGAGTTTTAAATCTAATCCCTTGGTGGTGGCTTTAACTTCCTCTCACCAATCCATGTTGAAGTCTTGGGGTGGTTTCCTGGGATTGGTTTCTTCTTGAGTCTTCTCTCTTTTTCTTCTTTCTTGTAGAGGTGGACAGGATGAGTTATAGCAGGGGTCTCAAACACGCGGGCCGCATGCGGCCTGCAGGGCTATCGTATGCGGTCCGCGAGCTCCTCCCGGCCCCCCCGCCCTCCCCCCACGTTTACCTGGCCGACCAGCACCGGGGGCAGGGCAGGCTCCCTGCTTGCCTGCCTGCCCTGCTGCCGCGTCGCACCAGGAAGCAGCTGGAACCTGGGGGAGGAGGAGCACAGGGGGGTGTGTGGCTGTTGCTTCAGGCACCGCCCCCAGCAGCTCCCATTGGCCACAGTTCCCCATTCCCGGCCAATGGGAACTGCTGGGGGCGGTGCCTGAAGCAACAGCCACACACCCCCCTGCGCCCCTCCTCCCCCGGGTTCCAGCTGCTTCCTGGTGCGACGCGGCGGCAGGCAAGGCAGGCAGGCAGGCAGGGAGCCTGCCCTGCCCCCGGTGCGGGTCGGGCCGGAGCCCGCCCCCCTCACTCCTCCTGCACCCCGACCCCCTGCGCTGAGTCCCCTGCCGCAACCCGACCCCCTGCTCTGAGCCCCCACCGCACCCCACATCCCTCCTGTGCCCCCTGGGGGCAGGGAGGGGGCAGAGTTGGGGGGGGGATTTCAGGGAAGGGGGTGGAATGGGGGCAGGGAAGGGGCGGGGCCTCATGGAAGGGGCGGAGTGGGGGCGGGGCCGAGGGTGGCGGGGGGGGGGGAGGTGTCGGTAAATGCGGCCCTCGGCCCAATGTACTAGTCCTCATGTGGCCCTCGAGGTCATTTGAGTTTGAGACCCCTGAGTTATAGAGTGTTTGCTGTTTAAGCCACATATCAGGGAGTGAGAATGCTCACTTTAGAATCTGATGCCCTTTTTCTTTCTTTTGTGAAATTATAAGAAAACACCTCATTCATGCTTGCTTAGATTCAGGTTGGTTGCTCTCTCTCTTTCATTGGCTTCATGCCTTCGGCTTTGGTTTAGGTGATAGTTTGAGCTCCTGAATATGCAGTCTGCTTAATGAATATGCAACATTTCTTTATTGCCTTTGTTCTTCTTGTGGCAGGAAAGAACCAGAAATTTCTTAGTTTTAACTTTCTTTTTATTCAGTCCATTTTCTGAGATTTTTTTTCCTTTTATTAGGTTGACAGGAAATGAAATTCTGTTGTCAAATAGTCTAAACAATCTTGTTCTTAAATATAAGAGTTTTTCATTCTCAGAACAGTTTTTTAAAGTTATATAACTCTTAGAAAGTCTTTAGCCTAAGTTGTTGACTTTACATGGCAATTTTTCTAACAATGATTTTCTTGTCTCTTGCGTTGGGTGAGGGTTTGCTTGTCCATTGTCAGTAATCAATTAATTCCCCATTAATCTAAATATTCTATGCTTAAATAGCTTCTTGCATTAGTAATTAGTCTAATATCAAATGTCCTTGCTATATTTGTATATAAAACATCTCACTATTCATACTGCAATGTTATCAGGCAGTTATTATATGAAGGCATGCATTTTGATACCAAATAGTTGGAAAAATACATTAAAAGAAGCTTTTACCATCTTAAGCATTTGAGAAACAACAAAAGTTTTCAACTTTAAGTGGAAACACGAGTTGGAAGTAAGCAGTGTCTTGTGTAAAACGTTTTCTCCCCATAAATGTTGTCCAAGTCTGAAGAACGAAGACAAAAGAAATCAATTTCAATAAGGATATTTCTAGAATTTTGTGTGTGGGTTTAAAACCAGATTTTTCTTTGAAAAGTGGTTTTTTGGGGAGGGGGAAGAGATGGAATTAGGCCCACTTTACCTCTGGATTTATTTCTCTGATAACCCAACCATACAGTCTGTTCATAATCAGGTTTCTTCCTAAAAGTATTTACATGGTTTGTTTACTTGATGTTTGCTTATCCTTGGGAGATCGAAGCAGAAACCCTCTGGAATTTCTTTGATTAGCTTCAACATTTTGTAACATAATTAGCTAATCATGTATATTATGTTTTCAGTCATCCTGGCTGTTGTAACATTCTTCTAACTATACCTTAATATTCAGTAGAGGTGCAAACAAGTTGATAACTACTTAAAATATTTTATTAATGTCATTTTTGCATCAATATTGAGGTCTCCCTCCCCTCCCCCCTACAGCTGCCACTTCTCTGGCTAACCCTGAATATTTTATGCTGTTTTCCATATGAATTGTTTTAAATGAGATTAAGCTGGGGTTCTATACTAAAGGATTGCCAGTTTAGTATAATAGACCTAATAGGGACAGATATTTACTGAGTTATTTTTCTTTTCTACACTCCTTCTTTTTAGTATTAAAGAGTGTTAATTTGTTTTATCATCTTAAAGGAGGATCTCTGCATTGGTATGGGAAGTCAGATGTATTGAAAGTAATGCTAGCACCTTCAATGAACCTCGGAGTGCTATTGCTCGATCTGCTAAGAAGATCACTAAACAGCTGTTAAAGTTCATTGAGTAAGTCATATTTCAGTCTGAATATAATTGTATACACATTTCATTTACCTGGGTTGGAGATAGCACTTGAATTTCTCTCAATTTTGGCTGACTCTTTATTTTTTTGCAATGAATAATAGCTGAAGCCTTTAGAAACTTTCAAGTTCTAAATATTTCCTAAACTATTTATCAAACTAACTTTGAAGCATCTTGATATGTCTAGCAAAGGGACATTTTTAGCACTCCGATTTAATCAGCATTTATTAATCAAGATTTGAGAAAGGTCTTTCTATAGAACTTGTTCATGAGACAACTTTTAGCTGCAAGCAAAGGTTTCTGCTCATCCCCGCACACCATACACCATCTACCCTGAATATAGTTTCATTAGCCATTTGGAGGTAAGTCAGTTTTACTGTCTGTCACACACACACACACACACACACACACACAAGTATTCTCCACTCTTTTAATCAGTCTGCCTGATGTGGTGCATTTTAGATTTTATATTATTTTTCACACTATAGAAAACCTGTAGGCTCTCCTGTTGTATCTAGACCAGAATTAAAGACCTCATCCAAAGGCTAATCAACAAACTAGTTCTTGTAAACCATCTAGCATGGAGATGTTCCAAGCAAAGCAAGTTACCGTTTGTCCTACTGATGACAAGGCCTTAATCTTAAAATGCTTTAGTTGACCTGAGAGACATTTGTTAAACATGTACTAAATTCTTTCCTAAATAGAGAATTCAGAACATTTTATATCCCTTCCCTTCTCAGCCACTGCCACCTGCTTTTCAGTGGAAAAACTTCTAGCCGGCCATTCTAAATTCCGTTATAAATCTAAAGTTAGGAAGCTGAGATGGATGCATATTATAATATATGAATTAGCTGGCAGATTCTGCAGAAATCAATTGGTAAAAGGAGTTTTTAATTAAATTATGTTGCCAATGCCCTGTTTATTGAGCTTAAAATACCTTCTTTAAGCATGCCTTTTCAAGCCTTAAATTCTCTTGGAAAATTACTATTTTCCAGTGTTCATATGTGTTTTAAAAGTCTAGAAAGTGGTAACCATGTTTTTCCATTATTCACGTAGTAAAGCTTTTAATTCTACTTTACAGTGATCCGGTTTGTACAAACATATTTGAGCTTAGTAATACAACAGAAGATGAGCAGGACTCTCTTGATGCTGCTGATCTGGTAATAAACTCTTGTTGTTGTTGCTGCTGCTGTTTTTAGTTTAAACAAATATTCAAAGTAGGAGTTTATTAGCAGTGATAAAGAAGTACTGTCAATCTAGTTACTAGCAGCAGCAAAACTAATTTTAAATATTTTTTAAAACTTATACTTTTATAATATGCCACAATTACAAATGTCTGGTTATAGAAATATACCTGCTACATATCTATATATTTTATACATAATTTCTATCTATATAATGGCTCAGTCCATTATTTGAACTTCCCCAAAGTTTGAGGATGTTTGGATCTGGTATAGGTAGATATACCATATTTCATAACTGTATTTCAATAATTGTTGAGTTGTGGATATTTACATGTAAATAAATAATATTGCACATGGAGTGTACATTTTACAGATAAATCACTGTTGTCAAGTGCAGTATAATTCTCCTCCTCCCCCAAATGTGTGTGGCTCAGTAGCTCCATACCTATTATTAAATGTGCAGTATATACATATATAACTACATCTGAAGACATATTCACTGAATTATATGTAACTCCTGGCATCTTTTTTTTTTTTTTAATTGGGGTAAAAAATGATTGTATATTTAAAAAATTATAATGCCAAGAGTTCAGAACACAGAATTATAGATGTGATGAGAGCCATTACTGTTTGATATAATTACATTCATACTTTTGCTCTGAATTGCTTTCTTTATTTAAAAAAGAGAAAATGATTGATTACTGCATTTGATTATGCAATATGAAACTAACAAATTCACTTCAGTATTTGAGAATAGTAGTCTAATGCATTTATTTTAATGTGATGAGCTGTTGATAGCAATGCATACAGTGAATGTGTACATTTGGAGTGCCACATTTTGGTATATTGGTAGTATACTTAAAATTAAAAAATAGTACAGTACTTTTACCAAAAAGACATTTCAAGCATTTTTTATTCCTAAGCAAAACTTTTTAAAAAATGCTGAAAGGCACATGTTCTCTATTGAGGACTAAGTCCATGGAAACTCTGAAATTCAGTCCATAAGTGACTCTTACTACTTAACCATGAAAAACAGTGTTTCTCCAAAGTTACTTTTGGTGGGATTTTCATGCCTGGTCGTCTTTGCTTCTGAGTTAGACAGGCAAAACTTGAAAAGCTATAAGATTTTTCATCTGCTACACGCTGAGTCTCTCATGCCCTTTAGTGCTTAAAGTTGGTGGTATTGAGCCCTAGTTTATCATAAGGTATCCTTTTTATATAAAAAGCATCCGATAAGAGGTACCAAGAGTGCAAGCATCCCTCTGATGCATCATTGAAACCCCTAACTCTGGGTGCCTTTGCATCAAGGACTCCAGTATCATCCATCCATCCATTGAGGTTCAGGACATGATGCTGGAGCCAGGAATGTTGAGTATTGATTTGTGTTTAGGGTCCTAAATAAGTCACTCCTAATTTGAGGCCTCCTTAAAGGCTGCAGTATCCCTTTTGATGTTTCCCTCTTGGCTTGTCAGGAACTGCTGGAACTCCTAGCTTAACTGGACAGTTTTCTATAATGTCCATCACAATAGATAGTATGTTTACTATTTTCATTGTAGTATAAATTATAATGGCAGCTTCTTTGTCTGAATAGTAGTTACCTGTTTTATTTTGTGAATTATTTTTGAAGTGGTGTGTGGTCTGTTTTGTAGGATGATGATAAATGTCTTCCAATAACTTCTTACAGAAGAGTAAAAGTAAGTTGGCCTGTCCTTACCATAAATATTGAAATCCTACCTGTCTGAAATGGTGGTCAGCAGAAACAGAAGTGAAGTAGCAGAACCTAGTGGAGCGTGCTACCTTTGTAATTAATGTCTTTCCTAACTTTCCTGGTGATAACTGCAAATAATCAGATACAATTTTTTAAAGATTTCTTCAGGTTTTTTACTTATTCCTGTAATTAAGTCATAATGCAGAACATGCAATGAATAAAACTGATATTAAAACAGACTTTAATAAAAACAGACTTCAATAACTGAAGAACTGCAAATATAGTACCTAATTTAAGAAAGGAATAAAGTGATCCAGGAAACTACAGGCCCCTTAGTTTGACCCTAATTATATGCAAGGTCTTAAAACAAATTTTGAAAGAGAAAGTAGTTAAAGGCACAGTGGTAAATGATTGGGTTAAAATACAACATGGTATTGCAAAAGGTAGATCCTGCCAGACCAAACTGATTTCTTTCTTTGTGACGATAACTAGTTTTGTAGACAAAGGAAATGCAATAGATGTACTCTATCTGGATTTCAGTAAAGTGGTTGATATAATTCCACAGGGGAAGTTATTAGTTAAATTGGAGAAGATAGGGATCAATACGAGATCAGATGATGAGTAAGGCACTGGTTAAAGGGGATGCTGTAACCGGTCATGCTGAAAGGTGAACTGGCATGCTAGAGGGAGGTTACTAATGGAATTCCTCAAGGATCAGTCTTGGGACCAATCTTAGTTAACATTTTCATTAATGACCTTGGCACAAAAAGTGGGAGTGTACTAATAATATTTGTAGATGACACAAAATTGGGAGGTATTGCCAATATGGAAAAGGACCAGAATATCATAAAAGAAGGTTTGGATGACCTTGAAAACTGGAATAATAGAAATGGGATTAAATTTAATAATGCAGAGTGCAAGCTCATGCATTTAGGGACTATAAGAATTTTTGCTGTAAGCTGGGAACATATCAGTTGGAAGTAATGAAGGAGGAGAAAGACCTGGGTGTATTGGTCAATCATAGGATGACTGAGCCACCAATGTGATGTGGTCCTGAAAAAAGGCTGATGCATCCGAGGATTGCATTAGGCAAGATATTTCCAGTAGGGAAAGAGAAGTGTTAGAATCATTGTACAAGGCACGATGAGACCTCATCTGGAATACTGTATGCAATTCTGGGTTCCCATGTTTAAGAAGGATGAATTCAAACTGGAATAGGTGCAGAGAAGGGCTACCAGGATAAGAGGAAAGGAGAACCAGGAAACTTAAGGAGCCTGGCTTGTTGAGGCTAACAAAATGAATGCTAAGAGGAGAAATGATTGCTCTCTCTAAATACATCAGAGGGATAAACACCAGAAAGGAAGAGGAGTTATTTAACATAAGGGCCAATGTTGGCTGGCCATCAACAAGTTTAGGCTCGAAATTAGGCGAGGGTTTCTAACCATCGGAGGAGTGAACTTCTGCAATAGCCTTCCAAGGCAGTATTGTGGGGGGTAAAAAACCTAACTTGTTTGAAGACTGAGCTTGATAAGTTCATGGAGGAGATGGTATGATGAGGTTGCCTAAATGGCATATGGCCCATCTGCAACTGCTACTAGCAGATATCTCCAACAGCTGGAGATGGGACACAAGATGAGGGGGCTCTCAGTTACTATAGAGAATTCTTTCCCAGGTGTCTGGCTGGCAGGTCTCACTCACATGTTCAGGGTGTAACAGATGAACATATTTGGGGTCAGGAAGGAATTTTCCCTCAGTTCAGATTTGCAGAGACCTTGCGGGTTTTTCACGTTCCTTTGCAGCATGGGGTACAGGTCGCTTGCTGGTTTGAACTACGGTAAATGGTGGATTTTCAGTAACTTGAAGTCTTTAAATCAAGATTTGAGACCTTCAGTAACTCAGCCAGACATTAAGCACCTATTATAGGAGTGTTTGGGTGAGGCTCTGTGGGCTGCAATGTACAGGAGGTTAGATTAGATGATCATGGTTAAAGCTACGATTTAATCACGGAGGTCACAAGTCACTGAATCCGTGACTTCCAGTGACCTCCGTGATTTCAGCCTGCAGCAGTGGGGAGCTGCGGGGTATCCCCACCGCCTCTGGTGGCCCCCAGAGCCCCAGCGACCCCCACAGATGGTGGGGGAGCCCCAGCGGCTCCCTGCTGCAGGCAGTGTGGGGACCTGCTGATCCCCATTTTGTCACAGATATTTTTAGTAAAAGTCATGGACAGGTCATGGCTTCCATGAATTTTTCTTTATTGCGGGTGACCTGTCCATGGCTTTTACCAAAAATGTCTGAGACAAAATCTTAGCCTTAATCATGATGGCCTCTTCTGACCTTAAAGTCTGAGTATATGAACCTAATGTGTAAACCGTTGGAATTATTCAGGAAACAAAGTCTTAGGTCTTTTCTTTAAGGTTTATACTTAAGGAACACAGGACAGTGTTTTCAGCAAGAAAACAACTAGAAAAAACACAAGATGTGGATTTAACCCCTTTGATCACTGGGTATAGTTTTCCTAAAGGCATTTTCAGAGATCAAGAAAGAGAGCACCTTTGCATCCCTGTTGCACTTAAATATAATAGTGTGTTTGATCCTGTAGGCCAGCCAATGAGAAAAGCTAGGTTGAAGGGGAGAAAATTCTTACTCAACACTTATCAAAAATTGAAGAGAAGGAATTACAAAAAATGCAAAAAGTAGAATGCTTTTTACATTTTTTTTGCTAGTAATTTTCTCTGTTTCTTTACTAAGATACTCTCGAAGTTTATCCAGCAGTTTCTGCAATGTGTGTTTAAAATTCTAATTGGAATTATTTTTGTAACTTAGTTTTTTCTGGGAGTAATTTTTTTTTTTTTTTTAAAGAGACGGGTTATGAAGAGACGAAACAACATGAAAATTAACTATGATGAAAATACCTGGAAGAAAGAATGTATGGAACTGGTGAATTTAATTTTCCAATGTGAAGATTCTGAGCCTTTTAGACAACCTGTTGATTTGGATCAATATCCTGTAAGTTATCCTTCATAAATCATTTTTTCTCTTTTGGTACAGAACTTGTACCATAATATGACTGTCATTCATGAAGTTGGCTTCATAGATCTGAGCTCTTGGAGCTAGTCCAGAACTGTTGACACAAATTAGCTTTGCCATGTGCCTAGGTGTATCGATGTCCTATCATAAGAAAACATCAATGAAAAGATTCATGTTGTCTGTATTCTTAATTCCTAGGTCTTTGGGCTGGTCCACACTAGGGGCGGGATCGAACTAAGGTACTTCGACTTCAGCTACGCGAATAGCGTAGCTGAAGTCGAAGTACCTTAGTTCGAACTAACGCGACTTACCTCGCGTCCGCGCGGCGCGGGATCGAAGTTCGCGGCTCCTACTTCGAACTCCGGTACTCCGCTCGCCCTGCAGGAGTACCGGAGTTCGAAGTAGCGCGTTCGGGGATCGATTTATCGCGTCCAGACAAGACGCGATAATTCGATCCCCGATACTTCGATGGCTACCCGCCGATCCGGGCGGGTAGTCTGGACGGGGCCTTTGTGTTAGTTACTGAAACTGGACCTGCTTATCTCATACTAGTATCATTTTGTGTTGCTTGAAGTTACGGTAGTTACTTCTAATGGGTGTTTAAAAAAAAAAAAATTACAATTTCCTTGAGATTCATGAGCACAGCTGTCAAATGCTTGGCCATGAATTTAATCTGACCTGTTTTTTTATTTGTGGAACATTCATATTCTATAGAATCTAAGCTTTCATTTGAAAAATAGTAAATTCCTAACCCCTATGGTTGCAAAGAAAACCTTGCAAATGTAAACCAGTGCAGCGATGTTCGCAGACATCGTGAAACAATGATTGAGAAGTGTGAACCTTTTTGCGTGTTTTAACTTCATTGGACTGTTAACTTTAAATATTACTTTGTTAAACCTCTTCATGGATGCCAGACTTTCACCCCACTTCTCCCCAGAGCTCGCAAAGACAGGAAGACTCACCTACAACTACTACTACTTAACGAAGCCCTTGAGGCTAAACCCTCTGAATCTGTTCTGACTTCGGTTCAAAGGTCTAAAGAGCCAGCCTTGGCCCCGGTGGCCTCAGTCTGTTCCACTCGACTGCAGGGTTCCAAAAAGCCGCAGCCCCTACTGGGACTGGGATCAGTTCCTGTGGCTCCCCCAGTCAAACCCCCAAGGTGATAATGTCAAAACTGAGGGCTGTCTGGTCAGATCCCACCACCCCGGTTCTGTAGGAAAGGTTAAGGAACAGTTCGGCTGCTCTCGTTCATGCCATACCTCGTGCCTCACAGCAGTCGGACTTTGATCTAATCCCTGTGGCAGCAGGACCAGGAACAGTTCAGCTGTATGTACGTGGTGTCTCTGAATGAGGGTCGTCATTGGCTTGAGTTTCGGATTTTGAGACACCGAGGAAGAAGCAGTATAGAAGCAAGATGGCCAACTCTAGCAGTGCCAGTTCCTGTGCATCACAACTATGGTTCATGTCTGATTCTGGTAAGGCTGCCACAATTCCAAATCAGGGTCCTGTTCCACCTCTAGCTTCAGTAACAAAAGAGACAAACCCATGTGTATCTTCAGATCCACTGTTGTTCTCTGACCCAATTTCTGTTTCGGTTCTGGCTACCTTCTCAGTTCTGGAAAATTCTGTCACTATAACGACCCAAGTCTGCCTTTCAGGTTCGATATATGTCCTGGATCCAGGTGTTAAGTGCACAGCTCATAAAAGGAGGTGTGTATCCTCAGTTCCAGGGTTATCATCTTCGTCTCCAGTTGGGAAGAAAAAAAATCCAATTGTTGGTCTTCTCTTGGATCATCTTCTGATCCCTCCTCTGAGGTCTCCGTCAAAGTTTACCACAAAGGACTGGATTCCCATTCCTCCCTCTAGATCTGTTACTATCTCTGGTACATTCTTTCTCAGATCTAGACCCGGACCTTCTCCATGAGGAGGATAAAGGAAGAATACAGAGACCTGTATTGAGGTTTGGACTATCGTTAGGTCCTTCTCCTGTTGGCATGTTTCCAGCCCCCAGTGGTTAGGGAAACTGGCAGTCTTGGAGCTATTGCCCTGGATTTGAGGGGTATGTGTACCCCAGATTTTGATCAAGCTAATTGCGATCATATTGTGTGCATTCAGCCACCATGAATTAATAAAATAGAACACCACATAGTTAAGGGTTAATTTGAACAAGCAGGGCTTCTGGAGGCAAGGTCAAACACAACCAGAGTCTTGCAGTTTCTGCTAATCAGAATGGAAGGAGGGGGGAAGAAAGAGTCAACAAATTGAGACTGAAAGAAAATAAGTGGATGAGAATCTTGAATTTGTACACCTTAGATATAGAACCTTATTATGACTAATATTGTTAGGAATGTTTAAGTAGTTTATTGAAGTAAGGAGAGGTGATGACTCAGTAGGGGGTCACTATGAGCTGTGTGTTTTGTAAAATTTAGTCTAGTAAAAAGACTACATAATAGAGTGTACTTGGGGGCAATTCTCTGAAGCTATTCTGAGAGACTTTTTTCTGATACCAAACTCCCCAGTGGGGAAGCAACGGGCCATTGCTGACCTGCTGAAAATTATACCATCTCAGATTCTAGGTAATTATTTGGATTGTTCTAAACGTATTGCTTATGTCTGTGTGCACTTATATCTAATAAATTGTAGTTTTAGATAAGTGCACGCTTACTTGTATTAATCTTTCATCAGACAGAATTGCTGTGTTCGCATTGATTTATTCCTGACAGCCCCTGGAGTGAAACAGTTTGTTACCACTACTTTGGGTTCTGAAAACCCTGACCATGCCAAGACCTCTTTAGTTACTCTTCTTGTGGATGTGGAGGTGACGTTTCATCTGCAAGGAATCTGAAAGCCCAGAGATCCTGTGATTTGATTCCCCTGGTTCCGTTGACACTGCAGACAGTGATACCTGATGCCCTGTCTGAGGACGATGATGACGAAGAGAAAACCCTTTTCTTTCAACAGAAGCATTTAGAACTGACTTCAAGCCTGACTTATCACCAGATGAACGTGGGAGTGACTTCGTCCTCCTGTCCTTCTGAGGACACTCCAATTTTAGGACTTGGTGAATTGCACGTTGTCCACTCTGAATCTCCTTGCGGTACCAGTGGAAGAGACTTCATATCTGGTATTTTATATCGTTGGTACCTCTGCCAAGAGTCAGATATCACTCCCCATCCTGGCTGGGTTTTTGTAGTTGGCCAAATTTGTGTGGTCCAATCCCACCTCTTGTCTACCTATCTTAAAGAAGGCGGACAAATTATACCAGATACCCTCTGACGGGTTCTCGTATTTTCATACCCACCCTGTGCACAACTTGCTGGTAATAGTTGCTGCCAGCAACAGGGCAAGGTTGGAACAACTACACTTCACCTTGAGTGATAGATGGGAAAGAAGATTGACTTATTGGGGAGAAAGGTGTTCTCCTCATCCCTTGGTATTAGGATGGTGAATTATCAGGCAGTTATGTCTTGTGACCAGTTCCTTCTGTGGGAGAATGTTGTCTTCAGGAAGTACCTGAAGACAGGAGAAGGTTGGCTAATGCCATCTTATTGGAGGGTCAGAATGTAGCCAGGTATTCCCTCAGAGCTTCCTTCAGTGCCTCAGACTGCTGCCAAAGGATTGGGTCTGCTGTGACTATCAGGATGCGTGCATGGCTTTGATCCTCTTGTGTAATTATGGACACCAGAAGTAAGCTTGGACGATCTTCCTTTTGAAGGGGAAGGTCTTTTCAGTGTAAAGACTGGCAACTTACTAGAAATACTGAAGGATGCAAGTTCAACAGCTCAGTCTCTGGGGTTAATCCTACCCATTGAAAGGAGGCCTGGCCCTTCTTTCAATAGCAGAGGCAGCAATGCTCCCAGCCTTCAGCACCCTACTTTTCTCCAGTCAGAGACTCAATTTACCAACAACAAGCCTCATAGAACGCTTATAGAAAGAGACCTTTCAAACAAGGTTCCAAACCCAAATAGCCCACTTTCTTTTCAGCCCCCTCATTCCGGAACACCAAGCCTCAGTTTTGACGTGATTCCTGAGGGTCTAGGACCAGCCAACTACCTTTTTTCTACCCCCTCCTTTGGAGACAGGCTCTACCCCATTTCATCCACAAATGGAGGTAGACAACATCAAACCAGTGGATTTTAGAGATCACGAGAAAAGGCTATGACATTCAATTAAAAAATGCTGCCTTCCTCAAACTCCCCCGTCTGTCCCTCTTCAGGGACCTCTCTCATGAGGCAATTCTCACAGAAGTTGAGAAGTTGCTTTGTTAGGAGCAGTCAAGGAGATTCCTGCTTACCTGAAGGGTCATGGTTTTTACTCCTGATATTTTTGGGTACTAAAGAAGGATGGGGAGGGTTCTGATTGATATTAGATTTGATGGAATTGAACAAACACACATGGAAATTTCATTTCCATATGCTGACCCTGTCTTCAGTAATCCCTTGCTGTCAGTCCTGGATTGGTTCCCAACTCTCAATCTAAAGGACACTAATTTTCATATTGCAGTTTCAGAAATATCAAAAGTACCTTTGATTTGTGGTAGCTGGGCGCCATTTCCAGTACAAGGTGCTTCCATTTGGCCTTTTTGCAGCACCCAGGGTATTTACAAAGTGCCTCTCTGTGGTGGTGGTGTATCTGAGGAAGGAGGGTATATTTGTTTGCCCTTATATGAACGATTGGCTATCAAAAGTCGCTGTGCGTGAGGACTTGTCACATAGTTACCACGACCAATCTTTTCTTCTCAGCATCCGAAATTCAAGCCTCTGTCCTACACAAAGGATCCTTTTCATAGGTGTCATATTGGACTCAGTGGTAATGAGTTTTTCTACCTGATGACAGGTCTCTCAAAATGAGGTAGTGTCTGTTAAGAATTTGAAGTTGCCCCACGTAGAGGGTGAGGTTCTTCCTGAGTCTCATGGGTTTTATGGCAGCCACTACCTATGTGACTGTTTGCCAATTTAAAAACGAGACCTCTGAGGCAGGTCCCAGGCTTACAGTCGAAGTTGAGACAGCCTTTAGCTGTTGATCACTATACTTCAGAACATCATTGTCTCTCTGGACTGGTGGGCAAGCAGGACAAACATGCTCTGAAGTATGCAGTTCAGTTCTTCGGGTCCATCTCGAACAGTGATTTCAGATGCCTCACCCAATGGTTGGGGGGTATGCTTGAATCATTTAAACAGTTCGAGGACATTGGTCTTCTCAGGAAAGAACATTGCACATCAACATACTGGAACTGAGAACAGTTCATCTGGCTCTAAGAGCATTCCTCCATCAGCTGCCAGGAAAGGTTGTGCCGATAGTAACAGATACTTTGCAGACATGTTGTTATCTCACAAAACTAAGTGATTGGGCAACAAAATGGCAAATGAAATTTAATGTGGATAAATGTAAAGTAATGCACATTGGAAAAAATAACCCCAACTATACATACAATATGATGGGGGCTAATTTAGCTACAACAAATCAGGAAAAAGATCTTGGAGTTATCGTGGATAGTTCTCTGAAGACGTCCACGCAGTGTGCAGAGGCGGTCAAAAAAGCAAACAGGATGTTAGGAATCATTAAAAAGGGGATAGAATAAGACGGAGAATATATTATTGCCCTTATATAAATCGATGGTACGCCCACATCTTGAATACTGTGTACAGATGTGGTCGTCTCATCTCAAAAAAGATATACTGGCACTAGAAAAGGTTCAGAGAAGGGCAACTAAAATGATTAGGGGTTTGGAAAGGGTCCCATATGAGGAGAGATTAAAGAGGCTAAGACTTTTCAGCTTGGAAAAGAGGAGACTAAGGGGGGATATGATAGAGGTATATAAAATTGAGTGATGTGGAGAAAGTAGATAAGGAAAAGTTATTTACTTATTCCCATAATACAAGAACTAGGGGTCACCAAATGAAATTAATAGGCAGCAGGTTTAAAACAAATAAAAGGAAGTTCTTCTTCACACAGCGCACAGTCAACTTGTGGAACTCCTTGCCTGAGGAGGTTGTGAAGGCTAGGACTATAACAGTGTTTAAAAGAGAACTGGATAAATTCATGGAGGTTAAGTCCATTAATGGCTATTAGCCACGATGGGTAAGGAATGGTGTCCCTAGACTGTTTGTCAGAGGGTGGAGATGGATGGCAGGAGAGAGATCACTTGATCATTGCCTGTTAGGTTCACTTCCTCTGGGGCACCTGGCATTGGCCACTGTCGGTAGACAGGATACTGGGCTAGATGGACCTTTGGTCTGACCCAGTACGGCCGTTCTTATGTTCTTATATTAACAAACAGTGGATGATCACTCTGCCCCCTTGTTTGCAGAGGTGATAAATCTGTGGGATTGGTGTATCTGCCATGAAATGTATCCTGTGGCACTACATTTGGTTGGGGAAAGCAACGTAGTTATGGATAGTCTCAACAGAGACTGCTCTCAGATGCACATGAGGTCCCTAAAAGATTGGGTGGTTGACCATATTTTCCAGATGGGGTCAACCCAACTGTAGACCTATTTGCAACTAGGTTCCAAAGAACATGTCATTGTTCCTATTCTAGAGTGGGTAGGAACAGTCTGTGTGTCAGATGCTTTCCTGCTGCGCTGGGAGAGGGGTCTGATGTATTTCTTTTTCCCTTCATACAGAAGGTGATAGAGAGGTGTTAGGATAAGGCAAGATAATACTCATTGCCCAATCTTGGCCACATCAGCAGTGGTTTACTGATCTCCTTCAACTGTCCAGTGGAGTCTTCATATACCTTCCTCTGTCTCCAGACCTCATGTCCCAGAGGGTGGGGGGGGCAGGATTTTTAACCCGGACCTGCAGTCCCTTCACTTGTGTGTGTGGTCGTACTTTGTCTGCTCTTGAACAGTCGTGTTCATCTGTTCATACTAGTTAACTCTAGATAATGGTCCATTAGAAACTGTTACTACCTAAAGTGGTCTAGATTTCAGGCATGGATGTAGAGGAGGTCTGATTCTCAATATTGGCTGGACTACTTAACGTACTTAAAAAAATCAAGAGTTGTCTAGTCTAACTCATCGTTAAAGGTCCATTTGGCAGCCATCTCTACGTATCATGCTTTAGTTGATGGTAGATCCCTGTTCTTGCTTCAATTAAAAAATTTATAAAGGTGTATCTAATGTGCATCCTGTTAGAGACCCTGTCCTTTCCTTAGACCTCAGTTTGGTTTTGACCATGTTGGTGAAATCTCATTTCACCCCATTGGCTAAATGTTCATTTTATCATTTGGTGTTTGACTTCCACATTAATCAGTCTGTTAATTTACCATTTTTCCCCTCTAAACTACATTCTAGTGAAAGATGATCTGTGTTCCATACATTGGCTGCCATAAGGGCACTTGCCTATTATTTGTACAGAACTAAGAACTTTTGTAAAATGTCTGGATTGTTTCATATGCCAGGAACTACATGGGGCATATGGTTTCTTCTCAGACTATTTCCTGGTGGATTAAGCAATGTATTGCTGAGTGTTGAACGCTAGCAAAAATTCCTGTAGCTGCTTCGATTAAACCACTCCACTAGAGCTGTGGCTGCTTTCTTTGCTTGTCTGAGGCAGATGCCTCACTGAGATTTGCAAAGCTGCAACCTGAACTTCAGTGCTCTCTTTCACCAAGCAACATGCTCTGGGGTTGGCAAAGTGGTGCTTCTGTTTTTATTCAATTAAGTCCCTGTTCCCACCTCCAGGTTAGTCTCAGCACTCTTTGCCAATCTTTCCCATAAGTAGGGATATGCAGAGCCACTCACAGAAGAAATGAAGATTACTTACCTGTAACCGGAGTTCTTCAAGATGTCTGCATATGCACACTTCCCATCCTCCTTCCCCTTTCTGTCAGAGCCCTTGTAATTGTCTCTGGCTTTGCAGTGGAAGAACCTGAAGTTGGGAGGGTGCTTTGCCCCCTTTATAGTCTCACCCTGAATACATTGGGACACTGAGGGGTTGAGGTGGGATATGAGAGTCCTATATCTGTTACTGCTAGAAGAGGGTTCAACCAAAAGGTGTCAGAGTACCCATAAGTGGGAATATACGGAGTCATCTCGAAGAACTCAGGTTACAGGTAAGTAACCTTCATTTCTTCCTAATACTTCCTCTGACCCTATTAAAAACACATCACACAACCTGTAAGAACCAAAGTATGCCACTACTCGTCTTGTTCATTTTCTTGTATATTATATCTTCCTAATAGTTTTTGTTCTAATGTATTTTAGATTGTAAGATATCTGTAGCAGGGACTGTCTGTGTTTGTTCAGTACTCTCTGCAATTGGGCCCCAATCCTGGTTGGGGTCTTTGCATGCTAAAGTAACACAAATGTTCAGTAATACTCAAAGGTTCGGAAGAAAGTAGTGTTACTCTTCCGAGCTCTGCCCAGTTACGATGACAAAATGAGATAATACTCCAATAAATTGTGTTGTCTGGGTTCCAGTCCTTGAGTTTGGCTCTCCCTTATTGAGGTTCAAATACACCCATGGGCTTTGTTGGACTCCTTGGTGGGGCTCAGATGCCTTGCTGGGCACTGCTCAGTCCCTTCTTAATTAGGGGGGGTGGAGGGGAAAGTAATTGGGGGGGTGGAGGGAAAAGTAAGTGGAGAGGTAACTCTTAAGCCTTCCCTATACACTCAATCTACCAATTTACACAGTCCCTTGGAATAAATAGTGTGAAAGATTTATGCAATGATCTTCCCTCTGCTTTGATCATTGGTGAAATAGTTAATGTTGACATTTAATGTTGTTATTGGGCACCTAAGTTAACTTGCATTGAGAAGAATGGGGACAGTTTACCCACTCAAAGCTATAAAGGTCTGTGGACTCAGACATCACTGCATTAGCTGCTCTTTGTTTATATTTTCAAGGTTTTCTCTGCTACCATAAAAGATGGAAACTTTTAAAAATGAAAGCTGCTGTAGTATGTACCCCCAGGTGAGACAGCAGCAACAGAGGCTGAACCAAAGCCATCTGAACCTAAAAGCTTGAGTCTCTTTTGCTGGGGTTGGGGACGTTTAAATTGCTGAGGTTGTAGCTCAAGACTTGAGACTATTCAGCTGTCCTTATTGTGCTAATAGAAATAATAAAATAGCACATCAAAATTCTTCTGCTTTATTTTCTGTATGCCCTTTTAAGCTACTGAAATTTTTTGCTCCATATCTTTTATCTAGGACTACAGACATATTATAGACACTCCAATGGACTTTGGTACAGTGAAGGAGACGCTGGAAGCTGGAAATTATGACAACCCGATGGAACTATGCAAAGATATAAGACTAATATTTAGCAATGCAAAATCTTATACTCCAAGTAAAAGATCAAAGGTACCTTTTTGTACACTATGCTTTCATAGTAGTCAGGCTGGGCTAGGTTTCATTTAGTGTTGGGCCCTTTATCAATACCTATTTAGTAATGCAACAGAGCAATCTACCGTTCTGGTGGGTTTGGACAAAGAATAGAGTGCAACAAAAGTATTCAGAAAAAGTAGGTGTCAGTCATATGTCTCTTGTAGCTCTAATTTATGCTGAGTCATTTTTGTCACTTTCTCCAGATGGTCATTTCAGTAAATTCTTTTTTGTAAAACATTCAATTTACTCGGAAGATACTTCGTAATTTAAAGTTAACATCTCTTTATTTAGATTTATAGTATGACCTTGAGATTATCAGCGCTATTTGAGGAAAAAATGAGAAGAATCGTTTCAGATTTTAAAACTGGCCAAAAACACAATGAAAGACTGAGAAGAAGCCAGAGATGTAATAGGAGGTTGCAAAGTCATAGCATGGTACAGCACCCTAACAGAACACTCAGGTAAATAGATCAGAAAGATTAATGCATTTGGGGAATGTTCGTAATTGTAAAAATTATGCATGTTGCATTCAGTTTTGTAAGATGACAGCATGATCTCCTAGGATTAATTTATTAGTTAAATGGTTCATTATAGTGAAATATTTAGTACAATTTTTTTTTCAGCAGTGAAGACTTGCAAAGGAAGGTCCTTTGTGTAGTGCAAAATAAATTGATTACAAAACAGTTATGAGCATATGGACTAGAACCATTTTTAATCTCTTTGGCTTTAGCCAGACAACCAAATTTTAAATGACTGAAATTATATGAAAGATGGAAGGCTTAAATGATAAACCTATTACAAGTTAGTAAAAGTTGCTAGCCATAATAAGGATAAATTGTTATAACCAAGCATATATAATAGGAAGTTATATTCCACATGTATTATAATGTGGTGTTGGTAGCTCATGGTGAGGTTTACCCAAAATTTCCAAGAAAATAAGCTTCAATATCCCTAATGCAACATGGTTAACTCCATGTTTTCTTCCACACTTTGTGTGTGCATGGTGGTGTGGCAAGAAGTCCATGAAGGTCAAACCTGGTGGTGGTAGTGATTGGTGCAAATGTAATTAGTCTAGATTTATCACCTGTAAATCATTTTCAGCTGCTTCTCCACCAGTCCTTTTAAATGTGGTTTTTTCTCCTGTGCTTACTATCCAGAGGCAATGGCTCTCATTGCCTAGCAACGTGTTTACTTGGATATGTCCCTTTCTGTTGCCACCCAGCCATTCTGCCGCCTACCTTGGCCAAATACAGCTCTTTATTTCCCTACTGTTTCTGGCAAGTAGTGAGCCACCTTAGGTTTTCAACTCTTAACTGTAGAGCATATGTGGGGCAGTGGCAGGTGAGCTGAGCTTATTAGGATCTGTTACGGGACTATTCCTCACATTCTCAATCTGCTCCCTTCCCTCCACCAAATAGCAGGCAAGTATGGCTGAAATAAAGAAACACATTAACGAGCAGGCAATGCTCTATTTGAAACATCAGTCTCATTCATATCTGAAGAGGAATTGTGTATGACTTGTTCCCAGCACACAGACCTTCACTGAACCAAGGATTAGTGTTTCAGAGGATTATTGAGACCTCATTTCCTCTTCAGCAGAATTCAAGGAGTGCTTCAGATAGGTCTCTGCAAATTACAAGACACATCTTGACCACAGCATGCACTTCTTGTCCCTCAAAAACAATCTCTGGCTGTATGAATTTGTGGCTTAATAATTAGAAAAATCTTATTTGAATGAGTCTGTAAACCAAAAGAACCAAGTTACCATTTAGTATCCTAAAGTGGTGGGTATTTTCTAATGTGAGCAAACAAAAGGGCCTCCTGCCAGGCTCCCCAGAAATCTCTGGATGACTTTCCTATATGTGGTGGATTCTCAATCTAATTCTTGCCCCATGTCTTTACCCATGAAAGAGGATGGGGAGTTACGGGGGGGGAACGCTTGGTATGCTCCCAGCTAAAAGTCTGCTAGGAGGTAGCTACGGAAGAAATGTTCAAACGTCCCATAAACCAAGAGATGTAGTTTCATATGTAAGTCTCTAAGACAAGTAGAACAGGTGCAAGAGGTGTAAAATCCTCTCTGGCTAAGGCCAAGTACACACTAAAGATTTCTGCCAGCACAGTTGTGTTGGCCAGGGAGTTGAAGAGGTGTGGTTCTTGACCAACATAGTTGTGCTATCAGAAGCCCCTAGTATTACACAGTTATACTGGCAAAATTGCACTTTTACCCATGTAATCTGTTTTTTTGCTTCGGTGTGGTGGAATAATATTCTAGTAAAAGCATGGTTTTGGTGGTATAAGCTGCGACCAGGGTAGGAGCTCTTTGCCAGTATACTATTCCGGTATAGCCATACCAGCAAAGATACCTTAGTGCATATGTGGCCTAAGCGTGTAAGGCTGCCTTATTCTAAACACTGAAGAACTCAAGATTTAAAGGACTAGTACATATGTTAATTCAGGGCTTTATCAGGTGGTAAATTTCCCATTCAGGCTTTTTTAATGTTTTAATTTTATTTATTAGAAGAAATATTTCTGGTGTTGAACAAGTGCCCTTTCTCTCTTCCACTCCTCTACCAGAAGAGCACTCTTCTCCAGTAATCAAATTGAACCCCAGGCTTGTGTGCAGCACTCATACAGGCTAAATTTGAGTTACAGTGGAAAACTATAGACTTTGTGTATTCATATTTCTGTGTACTCACATATTTTATTTCAGAGAGCAGGATCTTTCTCCCAGGTTGCACCTCTTAGCCGGTGTCTTTGGGACTCTGTTTATCATAGGATATAATTGGTACACATGGCCCTTTTAAATGCCTATTGCAACTGATAAGTGAGGATTCTAGGGTACATCAGAAATCCAAAGGCTGCTGTTGCAACTTGGAAAATAGGGGGGAAAACACTGTCAGCCTCAGATTTATGTATATATGTGTAGTTTAAATCAGGAAATGGATTAGATATCATTAGATATTTTCACTGTAGGTGTAAATTACACTTTTACCAAGAGCACTTAGCATCGACTATTGAGTTGTGAATGTCCCACAATTGCAGACATCATAAAATTGAATATTTTAATTCACAAATTTAATTGCTTTTCACCAAGTTGGAAATGGTACTGAATACAGTTTTTTTCTACCAATAGGAATTATTGCCTTTTATCCATGTTTCCAAATATTTCATTATTTCTTATTAAAATACTCTGCTCTCTTACATTGTATATTATAGTTATTTCTATTTCCTTTTTATGGCTAGAAATGTGAAGCAGAAACCCTTAAAATCTCAGGCAAAAATTGAATCTGAGCAGGAAGATTCTTCTACCCAACCTACCTCTAGCAGAGCACCATGTGTTACAAGCCATAAAATAAATGCTAGTACCTATGCCCACAGTTCTTCTGGCGAATCTTCTGATTCTGCTCGCATATCATCACGTGAAAGAAATGGAAAAGCTAGAACTACACCCTTAACAAATCATACTGCGTTGTCATCAGGTGAGAAACAAAATCTGTTTTAAAAGCTGTGTTTGCTTATATATTAAACTTTAGCTATAAAATGTTTGCTATTTTTTTTTGCCTTTGTAGGCAAAGTAACCATAATTCCCATAAATTCTAGCTAAATAACTCTTAAAAATACAAACCTTTTAAAATGCCTTCTGTAGGAAAACCTTGTCTCTAACTATGAATGTTTTGTAATAGCATCTTGTGTTTTCATGTTGTTTGCATGTTAAGTATAGAATTCTTTTGTTTTAAAGTTGTATAGAACCCAATAAGTTTCAGCTTTTACTAGTGAAAAGCCTGCAGTAGGGGAAACTTATAAGTAAAAATATATTTATAACCAAAGAAGCAGACTTGTACACCATCTTTCAATCCTGTTGGATAGTCTGTGTGCCTGTCCTCAGTTTCACGTGAGGAGTCATCACAGTGCTAAATGGCTTGTTGAGGGGTGAGAGGGAGAAAAATGGTCCTGTCATCTATCCTCATTTGCTGCTTTAAATATCTTCTGCTAAATGTGAAAATGGAACCTTGAAGTCTCAAACAACAGTCTTAGCAAACAGTGCTTGCGATGAACACTTTGAACTTGCCATATCAGTACATTATTTAACACATAAATATGACTTATATTTAACATTGCGTGTGTGTGTGTGTGTGTGTGTATATTGCACACAAAAACTATGCTAAAAGAGTATTAAGATTCCAAAGTTACGCACTCAGATGAAAGGAAGTGCTGGAATTAATGTTGCCTACGCAACAAACACACGAAGACCACCCCGTCTCATATCACATTCTTGTTCCAAAGCATAAGGGTGCTAAACTCTTAAAGAAGAAGCAACCACAGTTTTATTAACATTGCAAAGCCTTCCTTGAAAATAGCTGAACATTTTTAGCTGAACCTTAAAAAAAGAGAAAATGCCACCAGACAATGCAGCATGAAAAAATTCAGCCCACATACTTAAAGTTTGGCAAAGTTATGAGCAACTGAAAACAGTCTCACAATGGAAAATGTAAGGCAGCTATCACTATAGGTGGCACTACCAGTGCCACCTATGATGTATGCCTTCCTGTCATTGTTGTCTATAAACAATACACTGTGAAACAAATTATACGGAAGCGAATTATGTGTAAGAAACCTTCTGTAAGGTGTAAAACAGCAAATTACACCTACTAATTAATTTTTTCAAGGTCATTAATTTGCTGTGTTCCTACTTAGAATTCTAATTTTTTTTTTTTTTTAAACCAGAAAGTGAAATAGAAGGCTCCTCAGCTTCTTCCTCTGCCTCCTCATCAGGATCTTCCTCCTCCTCTTCAAGTAGCTCAGAGGAAAGTAAAGAAAGCTCTATGGCTCTTGCATCCCCAGTATTACACAATGGTATATCCAGAGCAAAGAACAGCAGCTTTAGGGTAACCAGAAATAGAGCAGCTCAAAGAAAGCAAATGGGTAAGATTCAATCAGCATTTTCTGTGAATGGCCAATAACATAAGAAAATGCATATTCAGTGGTAAATATATGTGGTGCAATTAAGTTCATGTTAATAACACTTTGAAAAGTTAAAACTGTATGTTAACATCTTGAATACATGACTGAGGCTAGCGTAGTGGCATGGCACTTGTACCGATACTGTTGCTGTAAGAGTAAGACTTTTCTCAGAATCTTACGGTCTCCTCTGGTGAAATGATTAACATTAGCACTGAAGGAGTCCATACTGAAGGAAGTTACTAGTAAGGCAAAGAGATAGTCACAGTGAGGATGAAGGTTTTGCAACTCCCTTGTTTTTAATTATAAAAAAGAAATTGAATACAACTGATGCTAGTAATGATGGTTTAAATACAAATAAAGCAAGCTTCAAGTCACAGTGAATGCTCATCTTTTAGATTTGTGAAGAATGAGACAGTGTTACCTTTATTTTCTAGTTAAATAAAATGTTACATGGAAGTTGCAGCTACTACTACATTTGTACTTCAGTTCAGTTTGTGCCTATGAGTTGAACTTGTTTGACTTCACAGGAAATTTAATTTAACATAAATGGGTGTCCTTATATTTAAAATTGACAGCAATTCTTTATTTTACAGGATCAGTTTCTCAGGAGAATGGAAATATCAGAAAAACTGCCAGG
This sequence comes from Platysternon megacephalum, assembly GCA_003942145.1. Classification (NCBI taxonomy): domain Eukaryota; kingdom Metazoa; phylum Chordata; order Testudines; family Platysternidae; genus Platysternon; species Platysternon megacephalum. The sequence goes on along the minus strand of QXTE01000093.1, from coordinate 6,739,397 downwards.
AAAAGGCTATATAGAAGTGACTCTGAAAATACTTCAGCAGTGGCTTGTGAATCGTTGAGTAACAAAACTAGTAGACATAGAAAAATTCCACGCAGAAGTGCTACTGTGGCTGCTAATAAATTAAGGCTGATGAGTGATGTGGAGGAAGAGATCTCCAGTTCAGAAAGTGTTGGCATTGCAAGCAAGAACAGAAAACTGCCCCACCGCAATGCTTCTGCTGCAGCCAGGAAACTGCTGTTGGATGGTTCTGATGATGAGACAGGTTTAAAGTCTGAAAGTGAAAAAGAACTAAAAGAACAGTATGCGAGGAAGAAAAAACGTTCTCAGCCTGGTTCATCTGCTGCTAGAAGAAAATATATTAGTGAATCTGAAGATGGAAGTTCAGATTCTGAAACTGATACAAGAATGGCACAAAAAAATAGGCAAAGCAAGAGCAAAAAACCACCACAGAGGACAGTCTGTGCTGCATCTCCTAAAATTAAAAATCCCACAGTAGAATTTTCAGAGGACGACTCCAAAAGCCATAAGTCAGAGGATGGGAGCAGTCAGAAAGTGTCCAGCCAGTCAACTTCTACACACAAACAGCATGCAGTGAGCAACTCTGAGGATGAGGAAGATTCTGAGTCAGGCAGGTGGAATGGTAGAAAAGTCAAGAAGGTGGCAAGTCAAAAGCCTGCAACTCCTTTCAAAAAAGCAAAAGTCTTGAGTGACTTAGAGGACACAGCAGAGTCTGAAACAGAAGTGAAGGAGAATGGAAGAAGTTCTGTGTCAGAGAGCATGGAAACTTCTGGGACTCCAGGGAGCTCAAAATCTGGACCTGATGCTAGTTTCAATTGCTCTTCTAATTTCGCATCTGAAACTGATACCAATAATAGTAATTATAGTGATGCCATAAACACAAAAAGGAGGAAAAGGGAAGTCACTAAAAAAGGTATGTTAAAAAACTTAATGTATCTAAATCTGATATTGACTAAATTAAAATGTAGGATTGGTGGTTATTAGGAAGATTTGGACTACACAAAATGAGTTCCTTGACATTCTGAAGGAAGCTTGTGTAGGAATATTGTAAAGTGCGACAAAGATAGAAGTATAAAGGTGTATGCTGTTAAAATTGGGCAGTGATCAATGTAATTTTTCAGAGGAAAATTATTTCCCTTCCTCATGGCACTAGATCTCTTGAATGGTGAGTGTTTGTCTTACTATTCTGGAAGTATATTTATATGAAACTATTAATGCAACTATACTATTATGGTGTTCATTTTTAACTTGTATTTTCTGTCCACATTGCAATATTTAGCACAGATGACAAAATATGCTTCATTTGTGGAACATATTTAAGTCTGAATTTCATCCAGTAAGTTTACAAATGGTTTCACTGGGGACAGTTCACTAGTAGAATATGGAGTGTTATGGGTGACTGAGATATTGCCTTTGATAACTTGTGCATTGAAGAATCGATAAATATGTATGTTCTAGATTCTGTTCTTGAATTTCATCATGATAACTATAGCTGGAGTATATAGCACACGGACACGGTTACGGTTACCTGAGTATTTCCTTTCTGAAAGCCCATTTTAGTTTCTTACAACCTGGTGAAATTTTCACCTTTCAGGCTGGTTTCTACCTGAGAGTGGTTGTGTTTTTATAAATGTGAGAAAAGGCATTTCTGCAGTTTTTGAGAATGAATAGACTGGAGGTGGGAAAATGCTTCCCCTATTCTTTTAACAAATATATAGATAGATATAAAAAAAATTACAAGGTCCTGTTTTTAAACAGCTCCAGTTGTTTTGGGAAGAAAGTAGAAATTTTGCATGGCTATAGGGCAGTGTTTCTCACCCTTTTTGATACCAGGGATGCTGCCTTTCTAAACTCTGTCAGGGAAATCTCAAGGATCAGCACCAGTCCATGGACTGGTCATTGAGAAACACTGATATAGGGTAACATTTTCAAAAGCACCTCAGTGACCTAAAAACTTTCTCAGTTAGATGCTTTTCACAATGTTACCCGTGGGCCTTATATTGAAGGTGTACTTTAAAGTAAGTGTTCTGATTAGCTCAGATTATCACTATTTTTTTTAAATGTGCAGGCATTGTACATTTTTAATAACAATACTTTTTAAAAATAACTCCTGGAAATATAAAGTAAAAGGCATGTTAATGCATTCACATAAAATTTTGAATAGAAATAAGTAATATGGTGCCCCCTATGTCATCTCGGGTATTTAATAATGTTTCTGTGGTTTCCAGAGAAGCCCTGCTTCATTCAGTGAGATGTTCAAAAGTTCTTGCAAACCCCGTATCGGGGCTTGTCTACACACAATTTCTGCCTCAATTTAACTAAATTTATAGTTATAAGCAAAACACATTTACATCAATATGAGTGTGTTCACACTAGGGAGTTGCATCAATTCAAGTAAGTTTGTTTTTAAACTGATGTATGTAAATTGGTGCACAAACTCTGTAGACCAGCTCTCACGTTAGGCATTTTTGTGCAGTCTGGCCAGGTTGTGTATCTAGACATATAATGAAAGTAATATTTGAATTATTTCCTTTTTCTAGCATATTTCCTAAAGAAAACATAAGATAAGAGAATTTAAAGATTGCAAAGTGAAGTGCCCAAGTCAAGAAATGTCATGTTTTAAGGTTGTGTGTGGATACTTTGTATATTTGCCTCAGAAAAATAATTTAAATTTTATGATCACCAGGGATTTTAGAAATCCTTTTGCCACAGGAAAAACATGAAATTTGTGTTTTTACAGAGAATCTTTAGTTTTTACATTTTGTGAAAAAATAAAAACATATATACAGTAGAACCCCATTTATGTGAGCCTCCATTGTCTGGCTCTCCATATTAACCGAACTGGTGCTGTTGGTTGTCAGCCCCAGGCAGTGGGGCTTGCAGCTGAAGCTCTTTGCCCAGTCTCTGGGTTATCCAAATTTTAGAGGATCTGATCTGGCCCTAGCCCCAATTAGATCAGATAAATGGGGTTCCACTGTATATTGTGGCTAGGGAAAAAGTTGAGCGTTTTATTTTACTCATTGAAAAACACAGATTTTTGTTTTTTTGTTTGTTTTTTTATCATGGAAAACTAGGATCCCTGATGATCACTTACTATTATTTCCATAGATTTCCTTCAGGTTCCTGTATTCTAGCTCAAATTGTGTTTGCGGTTACAGTGGTGTAAATTAGGAGTAAATCAGCTGAAATCAATTAACCCTACTCTGAATTTACATGAATATATGTATAAATGAATTTGAATAAAATAATATTTGGCCCTCAATATGCAGGTTGGATTTGTGTACAACAGCAAGTGAGGCAGAGACTCATTTGACTGAGAAAAACGTATTAAATATTTGTACACCTCTACCTCGATATAATGCTGTCCTTGGGAGCCAAAAAATCTTACCGCGTCATAGGTGAAACCGCGTTATATCGAACTNAATTAAATGTATTTGCATAGAGAAAATCTTTTTTGTTGACAGCTAGCATTTTATATTGTGTACACTATTACTTTTTGCTTCTAACAAGTAAGTTATAAATAAATGTTGAATCCCTGCCTGGTCCACTGCAGACTCTACCTGCTCACTAAATGAAGATGGGGGCCCTGTGAAAAAAGTTAACCTTTATTTTGGCGTGTCCTGACTGAGTGCTTCATAGGCAGCCTAAATGTTGCTTTAACTTACATTTTCTATAAAATTTAGTCAGACCCTGATGTCAGCTAGCACTTCCTAACTAATCATACAGTATCTTTCGTAAATGTAAAATAATTATTGCTACAAAAATGACTTAATCATCTGGGGTTTTTTAAAACACGGAAATATTTCCTTTGCTTATAGGTTTGGTAAAAGCATATATTTGCAAAACAAAGTTTGGGCTGAAATTTTTCATTACATCTTCCTCGCCAAATCTGAATTAGGCGTTTTGTGGATTTGTTGGATTAAATAAAACAAGTTTTTGGAGTTCCAGAATACTAGTAGTATGGAATTTTTTTCTACTTTTTAGATTAATTTCTTAATTCCTTTGTTTTAATTTTCGGGCTTTTATTTAACAGACTTAAAACAGTGGTCACCCACAGCTTTCTGTTGCCACAGATGATATGGTAATTTTTTAGGGCTCTGATCCATTCTGATGGTTTTCCATCACTCTGGGTCAAAGCAAGCATAAAACCAGTTTACCAAAGTTAGTAAAAGGATTACCCTTATCTCAGCACATATCCAGGTGACCTAAAACTGTTGTAGCACCACCTACGCTGCCACAGCACAGAACATGTCAGAGGGAAAGGTACATATCCAGGATATGCTCCAGCGATTCCTGGCTATTGGACAGGCATTTGGAGCCATGGAGAGCCAGGAATAAGAAGAGCAGCCTGGAGTTGTGCTCATGCACTGGGGACTCATAGTCCCTTGATGGCCCAAGGATTAGGGGAATGCAAAGGTGTTTGAAAGCCATCTTTGAATGGCCCTTGTCCCATATCTGGTCTTGTGCCAAGAATAGATCAACCAAACTGCAACAAAACAAATAAACAAAAAATATTTTTTCTTGCAGGTGCATTCTTAAAATGGGGATGAGGAGATGGACTTCTTGGGGCATGTAATTCAGAGACCATAAAAATCATAGGTGGAATGATAATATAGTTGGCCAAAACCCTAATTGCACTCTACTGAATATAACATGTAATATGTTTGAATTGCCCTTGCTATTATAAAATAAAAATACAGATGTTTTTATCACCTTATTAAACACACAATGTGAGCTGTTCTCCAGTACTATTTGGGTTTGTACATTGTTAGTACTATAATATAAATTGCTCTTGTTCTGTTTTAAAATATTTGTCATAAATTTGTCATTTAAATTTTTTAAAATTTAACAAATATTTAAATCTTTTTTATATTATAGGGTCTTTCTCTCAAGAGAATGGACATAGCAGAAGAGCTACCAGGAAAAGGTTATATGGGAGTGACTCAGAATATTCAAAGGGGGCTTACAAAATAGTGAATGACAAAGATGATGGTCGCAGAAGAATTCCACGCAGAAGTGCTACTGTGGCTGCCAGTAAATTAAGACTAATGAGTGATGTGGAGGAAGAGATCTCCAGCTCAGAAAGTGTTGGCATTGGAAGCAAGAACAGAAAACTGCCCCACCGCAGTGCCTCTGCTGCAGCCAGGAAATTGTTATTGGATGGCTTTGAAGATGACACAGGTTTAAAGTCTGAAAGTGAAAAAGAACTAAAAGAACAGTATATTAAGCGGAAAATGCTTTTGCAGGCTGGTTCATCTGCTAGAAGAAAATATATTAGTGAATCTGAAGATAAAAGTTCAGATTCTGAAATAGGTGCAAAAATGGCACCAAAAAATAGGCAAAGCAATGGCCATAAACAACCACACAGGACAGTCTATGCTGCATCTCCTAAAATTAAAAATCCCACAGTAGAGTTCTCAGAGGAGGACTCCAAAAGCCATAAGTCAGGGGATGGGAGCAGTCAGAAAGTGTCCGACCAGTCAACTTCTGCACACACACAGCATGCCGTAAGCAACTCTGAGGATGAGGCAGGTTCTTTGTCAGGCAGGTGGAATGGTAGAAGAATTAAGAAGATGACCAGTCAAAAGTCTGCAACTCTTTTCAAGAAAGCAAAAGCCTTGAGTGATTTGAAGAACAAAGCAGAGTCTGAAACCGAAGTGAGGGAGAATGGAAGACGGTCTGTGTCAGAGAGAATGGGACCTTCTGGAATTGCAGGGAGCTCAAAATCTGGACCTGATGCCAGTTTCAATTGCTCTTCTAATTTAGAATTTGATACTGATTCCAATAGCAGTAACCATAGCAATGCCACAAACACAAAAAAAAGGAAAAGGAAAGGAAAAACAAAAGTCATTAGAAAAGGTAAAAATTTTAAAGCTAATGCATCTAAATCTATGATATTGTCTAGACAGAGGAAACGACGTAGGATTAATATGGATGATAATGACTGGGAGGATTTGGACTATACAAAATATAAAAGAGCTCCTCAACGCTCTAAAATCAGAACTAGAAATCAGGGTAGAAGGACTAAGGTATGATGATAGAGGTCTAGACAGTGTGTTTGAACTGAGAGATTACAGAACATAATGGAGGGAAATCTATTCCACTTTTGTGGTAATATCATTAGAATTCACGATGAATGATGGCTGTTCTTTGTCATGAGATTCAGGGAAAACATTTACATTTTTCTGTGAAAAACAATCCTGTGACTGTCCTTGTCATATTTCAGATTGCATTTGCTGGTCCATGTAGCAGTATGTAGCAACTACCACCAAAATGTTTCATTTTGGGGCAGTATTTCAGTCTGGACTGGAATGTTACTGCTTGGAGTAACAGTTTTCAAAACCAGTTGAACACTGACCTATATGTTGCTAGCACAATACTGAGCATTACTTTAATTGGTGCTGTGTGAGAAAATTGCCTATGACGTACAGTTTTAGATATTTCAAAATCTCTAAGTGGGACTGTTCTAGCACCGGTTCCTTGTTCTAGAGACTTTATAAAACTAGGTTACTGTTACATGATCAGTATTATAATTAGTCCTGCTGATCTTGACATCATGAGTAAAGTAACAGTTACTTTACAAAGTAGATAACTATTTTTATTTTTCCAAATTATTTGCTTTATTAATGCAGTTGAATACATAAGAGCCATTAATTTAAATAATGTTTATTATTTGACTGAAAGGTATTTTTTTTTTAAATACGGTGTTGCTTCCATGAGGTAAATTGGAATCTGCAAAATTATTTATTTTAATTTTTGTTTTGATGGCAGTGTTTTGCTACCTTTTTTTTAAAGGTGAAAACATTGTGTGTCCAGGATAGCAATATTCTGGTATTTATTTGGTGTCTGCATGCACTCCTTTTTCTTACTACTGGTTTAATTTTTTAAGATGATAAAGCTTTTTGTCCAGCAGTTAGTGATGTCCCCTATATCTCTGTTTTTCCAAATTTCATGGGATATTCTGGTTTTTCATGTGTTTAACCAAAGGGTTAAATCACTCTTATGGTCCTTCACAGAGATTTTCTTATATGCAGCATCTCATTGGCAGATAGTTGATAATGAATAGCCCAAAGTTATGGTCTCGGAGAAATGTTCATTAGCCTAATTTTGCTTCTGCAGTTTCAACCTATTCTGAAGAGTTTATTTTCCTCCATTTCTCATTCTTTCTTTCTTTCTTTTGCACTTCCATTTGCTAATTGAGATGTAATTCCAGTTTGGGAATTTTCTTTGACAACTCGGCTCATCAGAATGACTTTGGGATTCACTGGGCCATATCTAGTGTGTCGCTACAACTTCCTATTTTAGGAGATTGGTTCTTCTTTCATAGTTTAGCCAACATTAAAGATACTTTACAGTCTGCACAGTCTCTTTTCGTGACTACTGTATTCCAAAGATGTCAGGGAGAGAGACACACTAGTCCCAAAAACTGCTCTAACTACCTTATATCCCCCTCCCTCCCTGCAACCTCCCCAAAAAAAAATTGCAAAAAGTAACTATCAGAAAGAACATCCCAAGTGCCCTAGCAGACCTTATTTTAGAGAATTCCCATAAATATTGCAACAGAAGCAATTAGGCGAGGTAGGGTGGTTTTGTTTTTTTTTACTTGCTCTTTTTGTTATATTGTAAGTGGGAGGCATCTATACCATCATCATAGGGTCTACAACTAGTTCTAGGCCTTTGAAAATTCTCATGACTTGTAATCCCCAGTAAAGGGGATTGAATCTAGCATATGGAGTTGTGCATGGAATTTATATACATATTTTTCTAAAAAATATAATATCCCTCTCTCTTTCATCTCCTTTTTGCAGAGTGCTTTTTTAAACTATACTGCAGAAGGACCAGTCTTTTCCCTGGAGAGGTCTGCCCTTTGTGAAGCCAGAACATATGTAGCTTTACTCGTGGTTAGCACCCTACATATATTTTCAACTTCATGTAGCAATCAGTAGGTTGACTAGGAGTGGGAGGGAGAGGCATGTCTTCACAGTAACTCTAAGATTCTGGATGAAATAATACTGTAGCTAGCAATGATCAATAATTCACCAGATATTAAGGCCCCGTCCAGACTACCCGCCCGGATCGGCGGGTAGCCATCGAAGTATCGGGGATCGATCTATCGCGTCTCGTCTGGACGCGATAGATCGATCCCCGAACGCGCTACTTCGAACTCCGGTACTCCTGCAGGGCGAGCGGAGTACCGGAGTTCGAAGTAGGAGCCGCGAACTTCGATCGCGGCGCCGCGCGGATGCGAGGTAAGTCGCGTTAGTTCGAACTAAGGTACTTCGACTTCAGCTACGCTATTCGCGTAGCTGAAGTCGAAGTACCTTAGTTCGATCCCGCCCCTAGTGTGGACCAGCCCTAAACTGAATAAAGGACAAGTAAGAATTTAATATTTTATATTCATATTTTGTTAGACTATATTGTACCTTTGCATAAATTATAGCTGTCGTCTTCCTGCAGTACTCTTCCCCCTTTTTCTAGTCTCAAAATTTTTATTGAATTTAAAGTAACATGCCATGTACTACTTTACTCAACTTCTAAAAACTACTTTTTTGTTTGTTTGCTTGACACCAAACATGTTTAAGAATTAAAGCACAAAAGATACATTAAACTACTCGGCCCATCTTGCCTGGGATTGGGCTTGAAGAGAGGGTTACTATTTGTATACACCACTGTTAAAAATCAGGCCCCAGGTTATTTCCCACCTCTAACTTGACAGCTGAGGAAAGATGACCTGCCTTAACAACTGCATTATAAGAAGTTAAAATCTTCATGTTAAAGTTACCCTTTTCTAGTTATTAATTTCAACCAAAATAATTTCTTCGACCTACCAAATATATGAGGGGGGATATGGAGTTGGGTCATCACTGTGTTTCTAACACAAAATTGTCAAAATGTTGCCATTTTGTTCTTGCAAACTGACATACATTTTTCTTGGTTGCCACATAACTGATTCTGTCGCACTTTAAAATGTGTATTGTATGCCTTCTTAGGCTGATAGTTTTGATATATTTTTGTGACATATGGGTATATGTTTACATGAGGTGAGAATCTCAGGAAGAAAGTCATTTAAGGTGTTTTGTGACTAATTCTGCTATCTTGGCAATTTTCCACAAGAAATAATTTTTGGCCTACTAAGATCTAAACACTTAATTGCTGCCAAATACACAAAGTGATTTCTAACATCAATGAAATGTATAAGAATGGCGGGTACAGTAGATCAGCAACAAAACAGTCACTGAGCCCTTGATTGCCCATTAAACTTTATATGTAGCTGCATTGCCATAGATACTTATTTCCATTCAGTTAATACTCTTTAAAGTATTGGCTTTTTTTCAGCATCCTTTGGTAATATTTTGGTATTAAATGGCTCTTATCTGAAACTTGTTTTGTAAGTAGAAAATATTTGAATCCAGCATATTACTTACTATTTTTGGAGACATGAAAAATTATTTTTCAAAGTCTTTGAAGATATTGTTTTAATATTGTAAAAGGGAATCTCTAATTTTTATATAAAATATTACATCCAATTTGAATGTATATATTTTGTGGTAGGAAGGAAAGAGAAGTGATATAAACACCAAGTAAAATTTTCCTGACTTAGGACTTTATGTATTTCCTTTTAAAAGAAAAAAACAGTTGCAAAATGCTATCTGTTCAAAGATGATCAGTTAAAGATTTTTTTCTTAAACTTCTGTGGGAAAGTTGTTAACCATGACAAATGTGAAAAGTGCCAAAATAGATCAGCCAGCATTGATCTTTGATTTTTTTATTTTTTTTTTTCTCCCTGGGGCGGGAGGGGGAATTGTTTTGCCATTAGTATGGAAGGTGGATGTTTTAACCTATCTGTCATCTTCTGCAGCTTGAAGAAAATCTGGTTTATATCCCTTTTTTTCCATCACTCTCTGGTTAAATTGTAGCTCTCAATGTATTGTACTTTTATGTTCTTGGATTCAAAATGTTAATTTGTCTTCCAGTTTCTGATATCTTAAATAGAGCAAAAATTCAAATATGAATCATTTTGTCTCCTCTCTTAATGAAAGTGCTAATCCTTCAAAAAAAAAATTTTTACAATTCCTGAGTTAAAATGCGTCGGTTTATTTTTAATATTTTTTTCTTTACCAAAGCAATAATCAGTTTTTAACAGCTAGATCAAACTGGCAACGATAAATACAGTTTTTCTAATAATGGATCAATGGTGCAAAACCTTTCCAGCAGTGAGGGCCACATTTGTTAACTGCCAAGCCTGAGGGATGCATCTAATTAGTATATTAAATTATGAAGGATTTTAATCTGAGTGTGATTATCTTTATCCATAGAGCTTCTTGATGTCTAGCTTTTTCTTGAAGGTGGCCATACTTGTTATGGAATAATTATATTTTATATAGTACTCATCACTCCTCACTCCCCAGATACAGCAGCCAAAGCATTGAAGTGCATTAAAATTGCTGACAGTGTTATGGGTTTTTTTAAAGTTGGTGTCTCTTTAAGCAATAAAGTGAGGGCATCTAATTTTAAAGGAAAGACAAGATAGTATGTGTCGGGCAACATGAATGGTCTGAAACTACTAGAAAAGCAAAGGTGTTTTTAATAAAATGAGAGCGGATGGAAAGAGTTCTATGCTGCATGGGGCTCACCACAGCTGAAGCATAATCAACTGCTGATCTTGGATGTGATAAGAGCTGTGTTGTGAGTAGTATGTAAAAGCACGTGCCTCATAGTACAAAGTTCAAGATGTAGGATCAAAATGTATTCAGAGCCAGCATTCTTAAGGCCTTCAAAAACCAGTAGAGCCGATTTAAAGAGACACTGACTAGTAAATTTCAAATATGAGTTGCAAATATCCTTAGGCACCACATCTGCCCATGAGGACAACTGCCATTTCTGTGCTTTTATAATTTTCCTGTCTTTAAAATTTTTTTATCTCCTCTATTGCTGTGTAGAAAATCCCACAGGAGAAACTATTTTATGTAGAGGAAAAAGTGAAACTAAACGTTGACAATATTTTAGTGTAAATACACAAAGTAAAACTAAAAATGGGAAATTTTATTTTCTCAATTTTTTCATTTATAGTAATTTGGGGTATTACTCACAGTAATGTAATTATTTTAAGTTGATAGGTGTCCGCTTTAAACCATTCTGCTCCTCAATAGGCAGCCAATATGACAAATGTAAGGCTGTTATAATATAATTGTGATAGTTTAAATTAGTATGCAGCTCCACTCTGAACAAGCTACATTGTTTTCCGCTGAAACTTAGCCTAATTTGACCCAAATTCACATAGTTTAGGTGCCCTGAAAAAACATTTTTCATTGAATTTACAATTTACCAAAAAAATTTCACCCAGCTCTAACTGAACACTGTAGAATGAGGTTATATGATTCATTTCAAAGCGCTGCAGCTATTTTGTTCAGTCACTTTGCTCCAAATTTTCCAAAACCAAAGAATTAAGGACGTTCTCAAGTTTATCACTGTTAGAGTGCACAGATCAGTGATGGGGTGGAGGGGAGGTGTCAACATTTTTATAGTCCCTTCCTGTCCTGCTCTAGACTGGAAGAGGGTGAACTCTTTCTTTGAATCATCAAGCATCAGGATGAAATTGGTGATTCAGGCAAACTCTGTTCTCTGGATCTTCAGGGCACCTGTCTGCACAGCCAAAATCATGGCATCACAAAAGATTACTGCACTTTGCACTATTGGGTCAATACTTCCAACTTCCAATATCAAGCATTTTTGTTTTGGCTGCACCACCATTTATGGTAATTCTAGCAACTGCACTAGGAGATTTACTGTATCTACTCCTTTGATTGGCTTGTGTGAAGGGAGACACTTCTTTGAGGCATTTACATTTAATTGGGACATCTCCCAGGGAACTAATTAAGCTTAATAATACTAAATAACAATACTTAAGAAGGATAATTCTGCCAAATCCACACATTTTTAGGTGTCTTTTGAAATAGCTTTCAGTCCTGTTATGGCTGTGATACATGCAGTGTGTGAAAACTTCAATAGTTTCTGTTCTGATATGTTATATTGGCTCTTTCCATGCCACTACATATTGCCACCAGTGCAGCTCCTGGCACTAGGCAGGCAGCAGGCTTAGTCCCTGTCTCATTGTAGACAATGCCTCCCATTCAACTCCTAAATGGGCTTGTCCAGAGACAACAGATTCTGCAGTTCCTCTGACAGCAGCGGCTTTACTAATAAAAAATAGTGTATGCTGTTACTCAAGAGTTCTTAATGGAGACAACAGGTTGTCCAGCAGATGTTTGATTAAGTGGATTAAGATCAACAAAATATCACCACCTAGCACTTCTGTAGTGCTTTCCATGCATTTGTGTTTTTCAAATTTCATTTTTTCAGAACATTGAAAATTTGCCAATACATTATTTTGAAAAAACATGAAACCAAAATTTATAGTGTCAACCTTGCTATTGTATATAATTTTCACCACAATTTTTTATGAAGTTGTTTTGAACACACAACACTTACTGAGAATGTATGTTCACCAGACTGTGAAGCACCTAATAACTAGAGCTCTGCATGGATACAAAATTTGTATCCACATCCAATCTATAAAAATGGTCCGTGAATATAAAGTGAATATCCGCAGACTTGCAGAGCTCTAGATACAAAAGTTGTATCCGCATCCGATCCACGAGCCGCAAAAATGGTCTGCGGATATGGATCTCCACAGATACAAAGCGGATATCCGTGGATTTGCAGGGCTCTAGTAATAACATGCTTCCTGGTCAAAGGATAAATTAGAAAAAAAATATTTTTTTTAAAAGATTCATCCTCAGAGCAATATCAAATGCATTAATGGCACATTTCTGACAATCTGAGAAGGGTAAAAAGAGGTTTGTCCTTATTTGCTGCTTTGTGATATATAGATAACCTAAAAAGCTTTTTTCCAAAAGTTTTTCTGTTTTTAATCTCTGGATTGTAGGTGGTATTGTAATTACAGTAATAAAATATACAGTTTTATGGAATTTCATTAAACCAAATGAATATAAACAGTGATCCCATCCTACCATGGAATCCATCAGTGCAGCACAGTCCCCACTTATTTCCTGGATATATTATTCTTTTAATATCTAAAGAAATTAAACAAACTAGGTTTTAAAGCCAGACACATCATGACACGTCAGAGAACATTAGATACTATCAAGTACTTTAAACATAATTAAGTTGGTATCTTTTTGGAAACTTAACGTTTCTTACTAGTTTTGTACTTTCTGTTGTCAGTTTTTTCACATTCCACCCCTATCCCTGCCTGTTTTGTGTGTCAAAAGGAAGATTTTTTGGTTTTTGTCCTTTCTATTCCCTTTCATTGTAATATCTGAGCACCTGCCATGTATGAAAATAGAGAAATATTTTGTCTTTCTTGCTCCAGAGCCTGTAGAATAAATAGCATTATGAGTAGGGCCCTACCAAATTCACGGTCCATTTTGGTCAATTTCAAAATTAAAAATTTTTTAAATTTCATGATTTCAGCTATTTAAATCTGAAATTTCACAGTATTGTCATTGTAGGGGTCCTGACCCAAAAAGGAGTTGTGTGTGAGGGGGGGAATAGCAAGGTTATTGTAGGGTAGGTTGCAGTACTGCTACGCTTAATTCTGTGTTGCTGCTGCTGGCAGTAGCCCTGCCTTCAGAGCTGGGCAGAGCCACCAGCAGCAGCAGCGCAGAAGTAAGGATGGATGGTATAGTATTGCCGCCCTTACTTCTACACTGCTGCGGCAGAGCTGAGCCCTCAGCCAGCAGCTGCCACTCTCCAGCAACCCAGCTCTGAAGGCAGCAGTGCAAAACTAAGGGTGGCATGGTACGGTAGTGCCACTCTTCCTTCTGTGCTGCTGCTGCTGGGGCACTGCCGAGAGCTGCCACTCTCTGGACACCCAATTCTGAAGGCAGTACAGAAGTAAGGGTGGCAATACCGTGACCCTCCCTAAAATAACCTTGCAACCCCCCTGCAACTCCCTTTTGCGTTAGGATTCCCAATTTGAGAAACGCTGGTCTCCCCTGTGAAATTTGTATTGTATAGGGTAAAAGCAAACAAGACCAGATTTAACGGTCCATAATGTGTTTTTCATGACTGTGAATTTGGTAGGGCCCTAATTATGCATTTATAAGACCTCGTGTGTGTGTGTGTGTGTGTGTTTGACTGTGTGTGAAGAATTTAAGGGAGAGTTATTCTGAAGAAATGAGTTATGCGTTCAGTTCTGAAAATGTTAAGGCCTGTGATCATTTCTCTTGTGGGAGTGAGTTCCACAGTCCAGGTCTGGTTTGAAGAAATTCTTTTACTTCCCTGATCATTTATCAACTGCATAAACTATCAAAATTCTTCTGGTAATAGAATTTAATTTGTACTTTCTTTGCTTTCTGAATGGCTGCCTCTGCATTAGCAGAACAAAATTTATTACAGGTTCATAAATGTGTGTAATTTCTTTTAGAGACTTCTTTGCAATAGAATGATAGTTTTAACACTTCACATACATATTTAGAATCTGGAAATCATTCCCCTTCTTGAAGGTAAGTAGTGATTTTTTGATTGACTGTCATTGTGAGCAAAGAATGTCGCTTTCTGTCCTCTTTTATCTCAAAACAAAAGCACAATGTTGAAAGTTAAAAGGATGTCCATTGTTGATCTTATTTTAAATAATTACCCAAAGTAAACTGCACATAGCTGAGAAGTGCATAACCTGTACTTTGATTTCTATGTATTTCAGCATTAGTAGTAAAGCTTGTACCGAGTAAACTATATGATCTTAATAGAAATGTAAGTTATTTAAAGGAACTTTTAAATCTTTATTTTGTAGAATCAACCTCTGAGGAGATTGGACAAAATACAAAAGTGCTCAGGAGCAGGACATATATGAATGACTACAAAAAATATACAACGTTTTCTAGTGAGACATTAAATGCCAAAACTGTTACTAGAAAAAAACCTCCATGCAGAAGTGCTACTTTGGCTGCTAATAAAATTAAGATGAGTGATGTAAAGGAAGAGCTCTCCAGCTCAGAAAGTGTGTGCACTGAAAAAAAGAATAGAAAACTGCCTCACCGGACTGTCTCTGCTGCATCCAAGAAAAGGCTACGGGACAGCTCTAAGGTAGATGCCACTTTCAAGTCTGAAAGTGAAAAAGTAAAAGAGCAACATACTAACAGGAAAACACACACTCAGCCTAATTCAGCTGCTGCTAGAAGAAAATATATTAGAGAGTCTGAAAGGGGAAAATCTGAATCTGAGCAAGAGACAAAGATAACACAAAAGAACAGGCATAGTAATGACCACAAGCAGCCACACAGAACTGTCCGTGCTGCGTCTCTTAAAATGAAAAATTCCACAGTAGAATTTTCAGAGGGGGACTCCAAAAGCCGTAAGTCAGAGGATGGGAGCAGTAAGAAAGCTTCTGATCAGTCAACTTTTGTACGCAAACATCATGCAGTGAGCAACTCTGAGGGTGAGGCAGGTTCTGAATCAGGCAAGTGCAAAGGTAAAAAAACCAAAAGGCTGGGACGTCAAAAGGCTGGGACGTCTTTCAGAAAAGCAAAATTCTTGAGTGCTGTAAAGGACACAGAGTCTGAAACAGGAGAGCAGGAAGATGGAAGAAGTTCTTTATGTCAGCGGACTGATCCTTCTGGGACTGCAAAGACTGGAAAATCTGGAGCTGGTGCCAGTTTAAATTGCTCTTCCAATTTAGAATCTGAAACTGATTCTAGTAACAGTAGCTATAGGAATGCCACAAAAACAAAAAAGAGGAAAAGAAAAAGAAAAACTAAAGTAATTAGAAAAGGTAAAATTTCAAATTCAAATGTATCCAAGCCGTCCAGAAGGCCCCAGCGAACAAAACGCCCTAAACTTAATCAAGAAAATGACTCTGATGTGGACTACACCAAATATAAAAGAGCAAATCGACGTTCTAAAATAAGAACTAGAAATGGGGGTAGAAGGACTGTGAGATATGATGATGATGGTGGTGGTGATGATGATGATAGAGGTCTAGATTACATAGATTGTGGAACATAACCTTAAGAGGAAAAGCCAGTCTGCGTTTTTTATGGTAATAGTGCTAGGATTCATGATGAATGCTGGCTCTTCTTTGTCCTACATTTCAGGGAATATATTTATATTTTTCTATGAAAAAGTTATTAATGTCAAATCATGACTCTCCTTTTCATATTTTGACTTGCACTTGCCTGCCCATGCAGCAGCATTTAGCACAGATGCCAAAATGTGCCTCATTATAGGGGCAAAATTTTGTCTTTACTGGTATTTTACTACATATAGCAAGAGTTTAAAAAAAGTTAAATACCTGGCAACAGGTTAATAGCAGTATGTTGAGTATTATTATGGGTGCTGCAATGTGCTACTACCTGGGCCTTACAATATAAGTGCATTCAAGAACAGCTGATTAAAACACCTCTTAATGTTGTATGAAATCTCTTACAACAGTAACAGACTTGCAAATATTACTGTACATTATAAAAATAGTGGTGAATGATAACATTACAAACATCAGAAGTAATAAATGATTATTACATTAATAACTTGAATTAGTACAGCTTTTAAAATGTACAGTGCTACCACTATTGAAAATACACAACCTGAAACAACTAGTAATGGAAAAGATATATTTAACAATTTTTTAAAAATGGTATTGGGGAAAATAGGGTTTTGCTGACAGGTGATACTGCCATTTTTAATATGTGGCTTCCATGCTGTAAATTTGAGACCACAAAATGCAGGTGAAGGATTGGGCCTAAGAGTTTGTGTGTGAAAAGAAACGTGCTGTGTATTTTTAAAAACTTGTGTATTTAAAACTTGTTTATCTTTTAAATGGGTGAAAAGTTTGAGGCTCAGAATATTATTTCAGATGTTTTTGCGGTTGCCCACCTGCTCCTTCACATTTAAACTTTTTAACTTAAAAGTGCCTCATTATGTTAGATTGTTGATACGTTGATAAACCACACCAAATTCTGATTGTCGTCATATAGCACCTACATGCTGATGTTTAAGTTGCCATTGTTGAGAACAAAAATAATTAGAACTTATTATAACATACGAGGGAAAGGGAGTTGGACAATTGTTAATGAGATTAATGTACGTTTTTCAAACTAAAATGTGTAGTTCTGCATCAGTTTCTGATGCAATTTGCAAAGTGTTCGGGGAGTGGTATTTAAATCTTTCTCATTGGCTTGATATGTGGCAGTGCAGTAAGAATCTCAGGAAGAAAGACGTTCATGAATCTGCTGATAGCATAAAGACTTTTCTTAATGACAGTTTTATTTCCAGTGGTGCCCCTTCATACCCAAAATTTGTTAAGTTAGTTCAAATCTAGATGTTTTGCTATCAACATTTAACCCTTCACTTTGCTGCCATAGATCAGTGCTGTCCAACCTTTGGGGCTTAAGAATCAAAAATACTATTTCAGTAAGGTCTAGGGACTACAATCAATTTGCTACCATGTTTCTGCTCTTCGCACTGTTCTGGTGGTCCAAAGGTAGTGGAAGCCATCCGTAAGTCCACTCCTGGGAATTCCCCCACTGTGGGGGTTGTCCCCTGGGGGCATATGGCACAGATGGATCCTACATCTCTCTCAATGTTCTGTAACTAACCACCTGGTTTGAGGGGTGGGAAAGTGGCTGGAACATTAAGACTCCAGCTATTTTAGCTGGCAGCTCATCCCTTGAGAACCACAGCGGGTTGGCAAAAGTTGGCGCAGTCCCCAGACTGCTTCAGTCTGCACCATTACTGAAGCCAGAGCTGTAAATGGTGGTTGGTTTCAACTTTTCTCTCCCTCCCCTCCCACATTTCCTGAGCTTCCTTGGCTAGTTGTGAGGGAGAGGAGCCATCCTTTGCTAGGTGCTCCCATAGGATCAGGATCAGGAACAGGCA
Organism: Platysternon megacephalum; assembly: GCA_003942145.1. Lineage (NCBI taxonomy): Eukaryota > Metazoa > Chordata > Testudines > Platysternidae > Platysternon > Platysternon megacephalum. The sequence goes on along the minus strand of QXTE01000093.1, from coordinate 6,721,484 downwards.
CAGCTAGTCTGTATTAAGCCTAATGGAAATCTGGTTGATACCATTTGTGCCCTAATATTTTGTTCCTTTTCTGATTTGAATATAGCTCTTAATTCAATATATTTTTGTGGGTTTAAATTGTTCATCTTTCTTTGTTTCTGATTTCTTAAGCAGAGCAAAGATGCCAAAGTATGAACCAGATTGTCTATTGAGATTGTTCGCTGTTTTAAGTGTTTTGTATCTAGTAGTTTAGAAATGGCCTTGTCAAAAGGGATAAATGTTTGCTTTATCTGAAAATTAATTGGCTGCATTATTCAGTGGCTGGTTGATTGGGCTGGTAATTAGTGGTTTTTGAAGTGTAATAATTTCGAGTACTGGGGTAAACACTTGAGGATATAAGGGAGCCTCAGAATTCTTGTCATCAAATTGAAGTATAAATTAAGTAGGGCTGTTAGGATTTTTATCTTCAACCTTGGTGTAAGTTCAAATATAGTACTTTCAAAGGAAGTATACCAATATAATTATAGGTTCATAAAACAAGCCTAAATGGTTGGGGACAAACTCTGCCCATTGATGCATTCAAAGGACTCTCATTCTGTGCACGAGAGGAAAAATTTGGCTTTTCTAAAGTACAGTCTTTCATTAGTCAACTTGCATTGTTGATGCTACACACTTACAATATTTGACAATCATTCTCTTATACACACCCTAATCACTGGGAGAAAACAATATTTTATTCTATGTTATCATATGCTCCTGGGTGCTATTTCAGTTTACTGTGTATAGGCAGGTAGAGGAGGGTTCTGGTTACAACAGGAAGATAAACATTTAAAAGGTAAATGGAATTATTTCTATTGATTCTTATTTAGCAATCTTCCATCCCTTTCTCCCAAAGGCAAACAATTATTCTTTCACAAACTTCATTTGTAGGTGAACTACAAGGCTATTTATAACTATTTTAAGTCATAACTCCATTCTCAGAAAGCAATTCCCTGCACTGTTGAAGGCTTTATTGATGTAACTCAGCAATTGCAAGAGAGTTGCACAATACACAACTCTGGGCTTGGAAAGTGTGGAGGGGGAGGGAGGAACGGCAGTCCATCCTGTTCTGTGTCAAGTTGTGGGCAGAAGAAAATGTTGGTAGTGCTGCTTGGGCAAGCAACAGAACTTGTCCACAATGTGTAGGAATGTGCTTGGAGGTGGATCCAGCTAATACCAGCCCATGTGCTACAACCCCCTTTGGGCCATAATGTGTGTTATAGGGGAAGTGCTTAGCTTCCACCCCACCTCTGCCTCCAAATCTAATTAGAGCATACCCTGTTGTCAGTAGCAAGCATTAACTGATAAATTTGTGGATTTGATGTTGCCCCTGCCCAGAGCAGCAACACACTGTACTCCACAATAGGCTACTTCCACCCACCCTGTGGAATATTTCTCTGGCTGGCAGGTTCCTTGTGAAAGAAGAGGCACTAGGCTGCATCTCTGTTCTGCATTATTCATTGGATAAAACAAGATCGACTGTAAGATTGAACATCTATTATGAATCCAGACGTTGAGGGGGGAACGTCAATCTAGTTATTCTGTTGCTACTTGTATGCTTTAATATTAAAATAGTGATGAAAGAAACATGTATATCAACAGAGAAAATAAATACTGCTTTTTCTGGATCCCCAATCTGAGACATTGGGGTGGTGCCTCTTTCTTCAAGCACAGGAGACAGTTAAGACTTGTCCATAGGGTTCGGCCCTACCTCTGGAGACCAAGTGGCTGTTCAACAATCCTATTTTATTTTTTAAAATACTAGTTTCTAAAGCTTATTTTGGGGCAGCAGTAAGCAAAATATTGTCCATCCCCTCTCCTATCCCTTAGGGAAACAAAATTTGTCAGGGTTGTGTTCCCCCAAAGGGAACAGCCTCCCAGTTCTTCCTGTTTGGTCCCTCCTCTCATTATGGAAGAGCGGGCCAAAAACCCAAGAAGTGCTAAGAGGAGAAGCAGCAGAAGAGGAGTTCTGACACAGCTGCTCACTACCACGGATCTTAAATTTGTCAGTCTGGAGGGCAAGTTAGGACATCTTACTCCCCGCCAACTGAGACTTCTTCAGTAACGTCTCTGAAAAGACACGCTCAACAAGTTGGCCGTCCTCACCTAATAGGGTTTGGGGGGTTTTTAGATGTAAATCCCCACATTTTCCCCTCCTCCTGGTTTTAATCCATTTCAGAATGGAAAAGCTGTAGGTTTAGGTGGATAATTCTCAGGTGGTAAGAATTCTGGCCTGCTGTCTGACTCCTTTAAAAAAAATAAAAATGCATCTGAGCTTTTACAAGGCTCCACCCCTGCATTTGTTACTGGGCGGGGATGTTAAACAGCATCTTCTAGGGATAAACATTTCAAAATCAGCATGGCCAAATAACTTGCATCCAAAAGTGCTGAAAGAGTTGACTCAGGAGATCTCTTGCTTAAGGATGTAAATTCTTACTAAAACCTGGAATACTGGGCAAACTCCAGAAGACTAGCAGAGTGCTAATGTGCCAATATTTAAAAAGGGCAAGCAGGATGGCCCAAGTAATTACAGGCAGGTGCTTCTGACATCAATCCCAGCCAAAATAGAAAAGCTGACAGGGATTCAATAAATAATGAAAGGATAAGAATACAGTTAATGTCAATCAGCACAGTTTTATGTATGTTGGTATTATAAAAAAGATTTAATTTTTTTATGAGATGACAAATTTGGTTGGTAAAGATAAATGCACAGAAGTAAAATACTTTGTTTTCTAAGGCTTTTGAGTTAGTACACAACATTCTGATTAAAAATAGCACTGTACAATATAAATAATGCATATGTTAAATGGATTGAAAACTCTCTAATTGACCGACCTTAAAAAGTAATTATTGAATGGGTGTGTTACTAGAGTGGTTCCTCAGGGATCTGTTCAATATTTTGATTAGTGATCAAGAAGTAAATATAAAATCATCGCTGACTAAAACTTGTGGATGACACAGATTAGAGTTGTAAATGATTATGATGGGGCAGTCATAAAGTGATCTGGATTGCTTGGTAAGCTGAGCCCATTAAAACAAAATGTATTTTAATACAATCAAATGCAAGGTCATATAGCTAGGAACAAAAATACAGGTCATACTTACAGAAACGGGGACTGTATCCTGGACAGCAATGACTAAAAAGGATCTAGAGTAGGGGGTCATAGTGGACAGGCACTCAATATGAGATCTGAATATGATGCTGTGGCAAAAGGGGCTAATGCAGGGGTGGGCAAACTACGACCTGCCAGCCATTTTAATATTGCCCTTGAGCTCCCATTGGGGAGCGGGGTCTGGGGCTTGCCCTACTCGGGCACTCCAGTCGGGGAGTAGGGTCGGGGGCCACTCCACACAGTCCCCGGAAGCAGCAGCATGGCCCACTCCAGCTCCTATGTGGAGGCATGGCCAGGCAGCTCTGCTGTGCGCTGCCCCCACCCCAAGTACCACCCCCACAGCTCCCATTGGCCAGGAACCATGGCCAATGGGAGATGCAGGGGCGGTGCCTGCGGATGGGGCAGCGCACAGCAGAGTTGCCTGGCCATGCCTCCACATAGGAGCCGGAGAGGGGACATGCTACTGCTTCCGGGAGCCACTTGAGGCATAAGCACTGCCCAGAGCCTGCACCCTTGAGCCCACTCCCTGCCCCAGCCCTGATCCCCCTCCCACCCTTCAAACGCCTTGATCCCAGCCCAGAGCATCCTCCTACACCGCAAACTCCTCAGCCCCACCCCAGAGCCCATACTCCCAGCCTGAGCTCTCACACCCCATCTCCCCAGCCTGGAGCACCCTCCTGCACCCCAAACCTCTCATCCCCAGAGCCTGCACCCCTCACCACCCCCCCGTGTCCCAACTCCCTGCCCCAGCCCTGATCCCCTTCCTGTCCTCTGAACCCCTCAGTCCCAGCCCAGAGCACCCTCCTACACCGCAAACTCAGCCCCACCCCAGAGCCCGTACCCCCAGCCAGAACCCTCAACCCCCCTGTACCCCATCCCCCAAACCTCCTCCCACGCCCTGAACTCATTTCTGGTCCCACTCCGGAGCCCTCACCCCCTCCTGCACCCCAACCCCAATTTTGTGAGCATTCATGGCCCGCCATACAATTTCTATACCCGATTGTGGCCCTCGGACCAAAAAGTTTGCCCACTCCTGGGCTAATGCAATTCTTGGGTGTATAAATAGAGTAGTGAGTAGTAGGGAAGAGTTGACTTTACTTCTGTCAATGGCACTGGTAAAACCAATATTGAAATACTGCCTAGTTCTGATTGCCACATTTTAAAAAGAATTGAAAAATTTGAGATGGTGCAGAAAAGAACCAAAAAAAAAAAGCGCTTTACAGTGAGACTTAAGTTTAATCGGTTTAGCTTATCAAAAAGATCAAGAGGCTATAGAGTATAATTATTTTCATGGGCAGAAAATAGGAGTTACTAAAGGGCTCCTTAGCAGGGAAAGACATGAGAACCGATGGCTGGAAGTTTCAGATCCATTCAAATTAGAAATCACAACCTTTAAAAGTGAGGGTGATTAACTATTGGAACAAACTATGAAGGAAAGTGGTAGATACTCATCTCGAAGTCTTCAGATCAAGACTTGGATGGCTTCTGGAAGATACGCTTTAGGCAAACAGGTTATTCTTCGAGTGATTGCTCATGTGTATTCCACAATAGGTGTGCATGCTCGCCATGTGCACCGGTGCCGGAAGTTTTTCCCCTAGCAGTACCCATAGGGGAGCGCCCCAGCGACCCCTGGAGTGGCGCCTCCATGGAGCGGTATAAGGGGCGCTGCACGCTCCCCCCACCCTCAGTTCCTTCTCGCCACCAGTGAAGGTGCGTCGGAACTGCTCTGCTCCAGCTTTGCTGTAGCTCGTCCCCAAAACTACTTCTTCCCCAAGGCCTTCTTCGCCGCGGCACCGGAGTAAACCTGGGACAGAGGCTAGACCCATGTTGGGCAGTCCTCGATCCCCACCGGCCTCTAGGCCTCCAACTCAACTCGAGCGGAGTAGCCCGGCCCATTCGGAGCAGGCCTCCCCGGATGTCCGGATGCCCTCCACACCGGAGGCCCTGCAGGTGACCCAGGATGTTATGTCGATGCCAGTCACAGGAGCACCGCCGATGTTGGCCCCATGCTCCAGAGGCAAGCCACCGCTGGGATCTCCGCAGTCGCGCTCGGTCGAGGGAACGTTCCCGACACCGTTTGCCGCCCAGCGTCCGTTCAGGGCAACGTCCACGTGGATCGCCCTCGACGCCCACCAGGCTCTCTGGTTGGGTTCCGTCTGACCGAGACTCTCGGCACTGCTCCACCTCGAGGAGCGAACGTCAATGGGACTGAGGCAGACGACGCCAAAGGTCCTTGTCTCAGAGGGGCTATCGCAGCCGGTCACAGCACGAATGTCAACGTTGAGTCGGTCTACCACAGGGGCCAACCAGCCCTACCCTGAAAAATAAAGATTCAAGGAGGCTGGACTCATTTGAAAAAAAAAAATTATTCGTCCTCGAGCTTCCAGTTATGGGTGGCGAACCACCAGGCTCTCCTGGGCCGGTATGAGTTCAATCTGTGGGGCTCCCTGCCCGAGTTCGAGGACGCCCTCCAGGAGCGCGACAGGAAGGAGTTCAAAGCGCTGGTGGAGGAGGGCAGAAGCGGCTGCCAGGCAACCCTGCAGGTAGCTTCGGATGCAGCGGACACGGCCGCACAGTCCATGGCCTCCACGGTGTCCATGAGAAGGGCGTCATGGTTCCTGCTCTCTGGGCTGTCCAGCGAGGTGCAGATCTCCCTGCAGGACCTCCCGTTTGACGGCAAAGCTCTGTTTGCAGAACAAACAGATACAAAGCTGCATGGCCTGAAAGACTCCCGCAAGACTCTCCAGACTCTGGGTCTCTATGTTCTGGCTCCGGCTAAACCTAAGTTCAAGCCACAGCAGACTCCCGCTTAGGCCACCCAGTCAAAATACGAGACCGCTTATAAGAAGTCGCAGGACTATAAGAGGTGCCCACAGAGGCAGTCTCGGCCTGCCCCCCAGCCTGGGTCCTCCAAGGACAAGCAAGAGGGGAAAAGGCAGTTTATCCCGAAGGCCAAAGGGGGGCTCGGGCCCATCTTGGACCTGCGAGGCCTGAACCAATACATGGTGAAGCTCAAGTTCCGCATGGTTTCCCTGGCCTCCATCATCCCCTCCCTGGATCCCAGGGACTGGTACGCCGCCCTCGATCTGCAGGACACGTACTTCCACATTCATATATTCGAGGGGCACAGATGCTTCCTCCGTTTCACGGTGGGGCAGGAACACTACCAATTTACGGTCCTCCCGTTTGGCCTGTCCACTGCCCCCAGGGTATTCACGAAGTGTACGTCGGTGGTGGCAGCCTACCTCAGGCGCCGGGGGGTCCAGATCTTCTCCTATCTGGATGACTGGTTGGTCAAAGGCAGCTCCTGGTCACAGGTGCAGGATCACGCGGCGCTCCTGTCCACGTGCACCACTTTGGGCCTGTTGGTAAACAACACCAAGTCCACGTTAGTCCTGGTACAATGCATAGAGTTTATCGGGGCGGTCCTGGACGCCTCGTCAGCCAGAGCCTCCCTCCCACCGGACAGGTTCGAGACCCTGAAGGGGCTCATCGACACGGTTACAAGGTTTCTGGTGACAACAGCCAGAGCGTGCCTCTAGCTCTTGGGTCACATGTCGGCGTGCACGTATGTGGTCCGTCACGCCAGACTCAGGATGAGGCCCCTCCAGCTCTGGTTGGCCTCAGAGTTCTCCCAGGCCAGGGACAGGCTGGACAAAGTCCTCAAGGTGCCCAAGCCAGTGATCACCTCCCTACAGTGGTGGTCCTCCACGAGAAACATGCTCCAAGGGGTCCCGTTCAGGGGCAGGGCCCCGTCGCTGGAACTGGTGTCCGATGCATCAGACCTGGGATGGGGGGCCCATGTGGGAAACGTGCAGACCCAATGTCTGGTCGGCTCAGGATCTGACCCTCCACATAAACGTCAAGGAGCTCAGGGCGTTACGGCTGGCGTGCATAGCCTTCCGCTCGCACCTGGAGGGCCGGGTGGTCAGGGTCCTTACGGACAACATGGCCTCGATGTTCTACATCGACAGGCAAGGCGGAGCCTGATCCTCTGACGCGAAGCCCTCAGGCTGTGGGACTTTTGTATAGCCCACGGCATCTGCCTGCAGGCCTTCCATCTGTGAATACGCGGGTGGATTGCTTGAGCAGGGACTTCTCCTCTCAGCATGAATGGTCTCTCCACCCAGAGGTGGTGCACAGACTTTTCCAAGTGTGGGGAACTCCCCAGGTGGACCTGTTCGCGACTCAGCAGAACCATCGCTGTCCCCGGTTCTGCTCTGGGGGGGACTGGGACGGGGCGCTATCTCCGATGCCTTCCTCCTATCCTGGTCAAGCCAGTTTCTCTATGCCTTTCTCCCGTTCCCGCTGATCAGCAAGGTCCTAGAAAAGATAAAGACGGACAAGGCCTGGGTCCTTCTGATTGCCCCGGCCTGGCCCAGGCAGCATTGGTACGGGACCCTCATGGTCCTGGCGGTCGCCCCGCTGTGGCCGTTGCTGTCCCGCCAGGACCTGCTCTCCCAGGACCAGGGCCGCCGCCTCCACCCCAACCTAGCGGCACTCCACCTCATGGCGTGGCTGCTCAATGGTTGTTGGTAGGGAGAAAAGGACATACTCAGAAGAGGTTCAGCACGTCCTCCTAGAAAGCAGGCAGCCCTCCACACGCCGAGCCTACTTGGCAAAGTGGTCTCGGTTTTCCAGATGGGCGGATGAGCGGGGCGTTTCCCTGCTGGCCACCCCAATCCAGTTTATTCTGGACTACCTCCTTCACCTTAGAGCCCAGGGCCTGGCACCCTCGTCAGTCAAGGTGCACCTGGCGGCCATATCAGCCTTCCATCCACCGGTGCAGGGCCACACGGTATTCTCCCATGCTATGACTGGCCGATTCCTTAAGGGGTTGGATCGTCTCTTCCTGTATGTTAGGTCCCCAGTCCCGCAGTGGGACCTAAACCTGTTGTTGGGCCGTCTCACGGGGGCCCCCGTTTATGCCGCTAGCCATGTGCTCCTGGTCACACCTCTCATGGAAGGTGGCCTTCCTGGTTGCGATCACGTCGGGTAGGCGGGTCTCGGAGCTCAGGGCCCTGACATCTGAGCCCCTGTACACGGTGTTTCATAAAGATAAGGTTCAGCTCCGCCCACACTCTTTGTTCCTCCTGAAGGTAGTCTCCGCCTATCACATGGGTCAGGACATTTTTCTGCCGGTCCTCTGCCCCAAGCTCCATGCTTCCAGTGAGGAGCACCACCTCCACACGCTGGATGTGAGACGGGCTCTGGCTTTTTACCTGGAGCAGACTAAGCTGTTCAGAAAGTCCTCGCAACTGTTCATTGCCTCGTTCGAGCGCATGAAATGTCGGCCGATCTCCACTCAGCGGCTCTCCAACTGGATCACCTCGTGCATCCATACTTGTTATGACCTGGCGGGAATCCCTCCACCACCAATTGTGAGGATGCACTCGACTAGGGCGCAGGCCTCGTCAGCTGCCTTTTTGGCCCATGTCCCCATTCAGGACATTTGTAGGGCTGCCACGCGGTCTTCAGTTCACACGTTCACCTTGCATTATGCGATTGTCTCTCAGACCAGGGAGGACGCCGGGTTCAGCAGGGCCGTTCTCCATCCCAAGAGTTTGTGAACTCCTTCCCACCTCCAAGAGATATAGCTTGGAATCACCTATTGTGGAATACACATGAGCAATCACTCGAAGAAGAAAAGACAGTTAACTTTTCTGTAACTGGTGTTCTTCGAGATGTGGTGTTCATGTCTATTCCACATTCTGCCCTCCTTCCCCTCTGTTGGAGTTGTCTGGCAAGAAGGAACTGAGGGTGGGGGGGAGCACGCAGCGCCCCTTATACCACACCATGGAGGCACCACTCCAGGGGTCGCTAGGGCGCTCCCCTACGGGTACTGCTAGGGGAAAAACTTCTGGCACCGGTGCACGTGGCGAACACGCACGCCTATTGTGGAATAGACATGAGCAACACATCTCGAACAACACCAGTTACGGAAAAGATAACTGTCTTTTAGGTTCGTTACAGGGGCTACTGGGTGAAATTCTACGGCCTGTGTTACACAGGAGGTCAGATTAGATGCTCTAATGGCCTTAAAATCCTCTTTTGCTTTTCTGGTTTAGGTATGTTCTGCAGCCTTAGGATTTTGAGAAGAGTTGGAGCTTGTGGAGGACAATGAGGATCTGGGGTGCTTTTCTATATCTTTTTAGAAGAGGAATTCTCACTATCAGCTAACCTGTCCATTTTCTTGGCAAGGACTCCTATTTTCTATTCAGCCTGTTTGGGTGGGGGAGAATGGGTTTGGTGCCCCTGTGCTCATATTTCAGTATAATTGGAATGGTAATTCATAGTTCTTCTTTGAGTGTTGGTCCTTATGTGTATTGTACTGTGGCTATGCATGCACTCCACGTACATGAGACCTGAGAATTCTTGCAAGTAGCATCTGTTGGTCCATGCCTGGGCCCCCTCTGTCCTCGTGTTCCATGCCAAAGGCAGTGCAGACCAACACCTCTCCAGTTCCTCCTTACAGCCGTATGGCCTGAGTGGGAATCTCCAGTGTCTGGAACTGATCCTTTTTCAACGTTTTCCACTAAATATTTCAAAGTTTTATATGTAGTTAGTATTGTTAGTAGTTTTAAAAGTTCTGCTAAGAGGAGGGTGGAGACCCATGCTCGACTTGCAGCAACTCAGTTTTTTTAATCACAAGCTACAATTCTGCATGGTTACACTGGCATTGATAATACTGTCCCTAGAAAAAGATGTGGTTTACAGCTCTCGATATGAAAGATGCATACTTTCATGTGGATTTTCACCCTTCCCACAGAAGATTCTTCAGTTTTATGTTAGATCCTGACCACTGTCAATACAGAGTACTCCGTCAGTCTAGTACAGGGGTCGGCAACCTTTCAGAAGTGGTGTGCCGAGTCTTTATTTATTCACTCAAATTTAAGGTTTTGCGTGCCAGTAATACATTTTAACGTTTTTAGAAGGTCTCTTTCTATAAGTCTATATTATATAACTAAACTATTGTTGTATGTAAAGTAGATAAGGTTTTAAAAATGTTTAAGAAGCTTCATTTAAAATTAAATTAAAATGCAGAGCCGCCAGGACCCGGGCAGTGTGAGTGCCACTGAAAATCAGCTCATGTGCCACCTTCGGCACACGTGCCATAGGTTGCCTACCCCTGGTCTAGTAACTACATCCAAGTGTTTTCTGTAGTAGCATCACAACTCAAACAGGGCTGTTCCACATCCATGGGGATCTCTGTAAACGTGCAAGTCTACCTTTGCTCAGACCCAAACTATAGCTTTCATAAGAGCTTAGTCTGACAGACTCAGAGCAAGGGCTTGTGTCCCTATCAACAGTTTCCAAGCCATGGGCAACCTGATAAATCAGGTAGACATTGGTCTAGATTTGCCTTACTCTCCTGGAGTAATGTACTTACGTAACACTGTTCACCAAATTCTACCCCTGCTGCCTGAAGGCTTGGCTTTGACCAATATACGCTGAGCACAAACAGCAAAAAATGCTGTAGTGACAATCCCCACTGAGAAAAGGGCCTCTCTAACTTGGTCGAAAGATCCCACACCAGTGTGCATAGGCATTTCTTCCCTATTCCCCCACACCAGGTGGACAATCACAGACATCTCCATGTTAAGTTCAGGGGCTCACATGGATGGTCACACAGCACAGGGCACTTGGACACCTCAGGAAACTAGAATGCATGTAAATCTCCCAGAACTCAGAGCTGTCCGAGACGCATACAGGGCATTCTTACCAGTAATCCAGTCTCATCACATTCTTGCACTGTTAGACAATATGACAACTATAGTCTGCATAAACAAACAGGGAGGAGCAAGATCCATTCCTCTGTGTATAGAAGTGGTCAGTTTATGGAACTGGTGTGTGTACTCCCCCAAGAACCCAGAATTTGCTGGCAGACAGGCTCAGCAGGTACTTTGCCAGCAGCCACAAGTGGGGTTACACAGCTCAATGGTGAACATCTTTGCTCAGTAGGGAATCCCTACCTGGGATCTGTTCACCTCTGATAAACAAAGTGTAGCACATACTCTTCCAGGGGAGCTCAGGGCCAATTCTCCAAAGGTGATGCTCTCCTATGCGCTTGGACAAACTATGCCTTTCTTCCTAATCCGCTGCTCCCTTGAGTGTTGCAAAAGATTCAAGAGGGCAGAAGGAGTTATTCTCCTTGCACTCAAATGGCCCAGGCAGTTCTGGTTCCCAGGTCTCCGGCATACATCAGCCCAGCCACTCATCAGCATTCATCCCTTCCTGGACCTCTTCACTCGAGAACAGCAGGGTCAGACATCCCAACCTGGAAGCTGTTCACTAAACTGATGGCTTAGTATTTGGATGGGCATCAGACCAAGAACATTCCTGTTCCAAAACTGTGCAAGCCATTCTTACTAATTGCAGAAGGGTCTCAACCAGAAAATGTTACCTTGCCGAGTAAAAGCATTTCTCTGTCTAGGCCCAGCACCACTATGTGTCTCCTGATATTTTGGATTACCTCCTTTATTCTCAAGATGGGTTTCTTCCTTAGCTTGATACGGGTTCACCTGGAAGCAATCAATGAGTGTCACCCTTCAGCAGATGGTTACTCTATATTTACTCACCTCCAGGTTCTTAAAGGTCTTAATTAGAACTTTGAGGGGAGGGATAGCTCAGTGGTTTGAGCATTGGCCTGCTAAACCCAGGGTTGTGAGTTCAATCCTTGAGGGGGCCACTTAGGGATCTGGGGCAAAATTGGTCCTGCTAATGAAGGCAGGGGGCTGGACTCGATGACCCTTCGGGGTCCCTTCCAGCTCTATGAGATAGGTATATCTCTATATATTTATTTTTTATTTTTAACTTTCCAATTGGTAATAAGACCAACCCCTTAATGGCACTATAATTTAGTACTTTAACACTTACCTTTTGAATCCTTGGCTACCTCTTTGATACTTCACCTATCTATGAAGGTTGTATTCCTCATATCCATTACCTCATCAAGATGCGTAGATAAACTGGGGAACCTAATGGCAGACCCTCCTCATGGTATAAAGACAAGGTCTTGCTATGACTACATTCGAATTCATACCAATGTAGTTTTGAAATGTCACATAAACCAGATTATCTATTTACCTGTGTTGTTCTTGAAGCCTTACGCCTCCAGTGAAGTGACTTCATTCCTCGACATGAGACTAGCTCTGGCATTTTACCTACAGAGAACAAAACTGATCAGAAAGTCACCTACGTTTGCTTGCCATAGCAGAATAAGCCCGAAGACAAGCTGTTTCCTCCCAGAGGATCTCCAAATAGATCTGTGGCTGTATCCTACTTTATCAACTGGCACACTTTCCTACCTCACATGGTGTATGGGCTCACTCTATAAGAGTGAAGGCAGCTGTGGTAGTATCACTTCAAGAGGTAACTAGCAGCAACGTGGAGTTCCATCTGCATATTTACAAGACATTTTGCCGTAGTCCAAGCCTATGCTGATGCATCCTTTGGGACAGTGGTTGTGTGAACAGCTTTACCACCTGCCTCCTTACACCCTCCTTATTCTCCTCTGAGTACTGCTTTATCAGTCACGCACAGTGAATACAGAGAGGCCAGCACTCAAAGGGAAGAGTTCTTTGACATGTGGTCCTCATCTGTATTCCATTACCCACTCTCCTTCCCCGCTCTGTTAGATCATCTGATACACAGTAAGAGGTGAGGAACTGGAGAGGCCTCAGTCCCTACTGCCCCTTATACTTTTTGGTGTGGAGTAGTAGGGGAGAGAGGATTCAGGTATGGACAAACAGACACTACTTGCAAGAATTCTCTGGTCTCAGGCACAAGGAGTGCATGCGTACCCACAACTGAATACAGATAGGGACCACACATCTCTAAGAACTCCATTTATGAACGGTAAATAACTTCCCTTCTTTCTCCAGACAGCTTTGAAAACATGGGGAAGAAAGTGGTAGCTGCTATAAAGATTGGGGGGGAGCAATCAGAGAAATCTGAACAAGCTAAATCTAAGAGTAAATACCTCCTAGTCAAAACAGACACAGGTTGTCATTCCTCTACAACAGGGGTCGGCAACCTTTCAGAAGTGGTGTGCCGAGTCTTCATTTATTCACTCTAATTTAAGGTTTCCCGTGCCGGTAATACATTTTAACGTTTTTAGAAGGTCTCTTTCTATAAGTCTATAATATATAACTAAACTATTGTTGTATGTAAAGTAAATAAGGTTTTTAAAATGTTTAAGAAACTTCCTTTAAAATTAAATTAAAAAGCAGAGCCCCCTGGACCAGTGGCCAGGACCCAGGCAGTGTGAGTGCCACTGAAAATCCCCTTGCGTGCTGCGTTTGGCACGCATGCCATAGGTTGCCTACCCCTGCTCTACAATCTTCCTTCAAGGAGGTAATTTGGGAGGAGGAAGAAACTCTCAACAATGGGAAGAACTTCAATTGGCAAACTGAGTAATTCTACCGGTTTCTAGAATGCAAAGATACTCTTTCCTCTTTCTATGGTTGATGGTGCAGGTGGATCCCTGGCACAAGAAATGGTAATTCCTGCTGAATGATTTCTTCCCTGAAAACACCCTGCAGACACGAAGATAAAAGCCACACTTAAAAGGATCTCTTAAGCTTTTTCAGCTGTACTCACTCAGAGCCTCTCTCAGAACCATCTGCTTCACCAGGGACACAATGTCCTGGTGCAATGACCTAAAAAGTGTAGCTACCCAGAACGAAGGAGAATTCAAGTTTATATTAAAGAAATATCTCTGGCTACTTAATTCAGAGCAGACAGATCCATGGATTCCATTAAACTGGCAGCCAACACTGGAGCCAGATGCTAAATCCTGTCTAAGTTATGGACAGCAGATAATTTATTCAAAGCAAATATTTGTACCTCACAATTCTTAGGACAAATCTAGTTTGCAGAGAAGATTGATGAGGTGGTGCTGACAACACAGATAACTCCAAGAGTTCATTCCCCACTCTGGAGAGATCCAAAAATGCACTAGAAGCCTTAATTCAGGAGCAGAAGTGCTTTTTGTTCCAACCTACAATAAAGATACTAAACATGAGACTCACTACATAGCTAGTAAATCTGGGTCTTGAACTCCTAGGAGAAACCTACACCTCAAAATGAGACCAATCCCTCTTTCCAGCTCAGAATATCAAAATAAGTACAGTTGTGCTTCCATCTGTACAAAAATAGACATAGAGCAGAGGATACTCTCCCTTCTCCAATTCCCATTGAAGAATAACTTCTCAAGCAGCTGGATCCATTGAACTTCAGAAAGGTGAGCACTGGAAATAATGCACCCTTGATATTCTGGAGCTCCAGGCTCATTTGCATCCTGTCTTCATTCCCTCAACCTCCAGAGATACCCAGGAATATCCAGAAAGATTCTACAGCTACTAGAGATGGGAACAGTCTGTGTCCCTCAGTGTGAAAGATGTTCGACTCTCCATCTTCATATACGAAAAAGGTGAGGAGCCTAATTCATCTTAGATTTCAAGATGCTGTTCAAGTTGACTTTTAAAGAAAATGAAATTTAGGATGGAGACTAGTTGCCACTATTGCTGCACTCTCTCCAAGAGATGTACTTAGGTGGGGAATGTGGCAGAAGAAGCTCACCTGCATATTCCAATCAGATCCTTTCATCAGCAACTTCTTTAGTTTATCTATAGAAATAATCTGTACCAATACAAAATTTTATCTTTTGGCCTGTCCACCATCCACAGGGTGTTCATAACGGTGTTGGTTGTGATTATAGCTAGGGACAGATGTTTCCGAAATTATCTGTACCCATTTATAAATATAGTACTCATCTGAACCTCCTCCTCAAGGGTTTCACGGGAAACAACCTATTTCATCTTCTCATTTAAAACTCTCATTTTAATTAACTTTTTTTGGTCCACCTGTGCTCCAGAAGAATAAATGCTTTATAGGTAGGTGGTGATAATGCCTATACTTGCACCTATTTTCAGTCACTTATTTTTGCCAAATTTGACTGACTGAAATTATTCATACTTGCTCTTAGCCTCAGCCTCAGGCGGGTGTGTTTAAAAGTTTAGCAAAAATGGTTCCACCATTGCTTCCAGGAATGAGAGAGGAAAAATAGATAAGTGGAAAGCATAGCAAATTATTCCTTTCCTATGTATGCTAACAGCTTATTGTTGACTTTTACTCCTTTAATTGAAGGGGTAGAGGACTGTGGTGTGGATCTTAAAGTTCAAGGTTTACCCCCTTCCCCTCTCAATGAACAAAGCAGAGTGTCAACATGTCTCTAATTATGGTTTTAAATAAAACTACCACCCTAGCATCTTGCATACAAAAAGCTCTAAAACACCATTAAGGTTGCAAAGTTCAAATTGTGTGTGCAATCTTAATTCAGACCTCCATGTATATGTTTTATGAAGTCTGGGTGATAACATTCTACTCAAACCTTCTTCAGTGGGTGGACAGGAGTCACTGTGAATGAGGCAGAGAGCTGCATGAGGAAAGAAAGATACCTTATTTAAGGCAGTGGAGTAGGACCCTAAGAGAGCTGGTCTTTACCTGGCTTTATCACTGCCCTAGATGACAGTAACCAAGACTCTTGTACTGCAGATGCAGTGGTGTTGTACCCCTGTTGGTCCCAGGATATTAGAGAGACAAGGTATCATCTTTTATTGGACAAACTACTGTTAGTGAAAAAGACAAGCTTTCCACCTTTCAGAGTGCTTACTGGAAAAAGAGTTCTGTGTAAGCTTGTAAAGCTTCTCTCACCAACCGGAGTTAGTCTAATACAAAGTATTACCTCACTCACCTTATCTCAGTAATACTGCATGGTCACAAGTGAGCCACATCAAAGTTGCAAAAGCCCTCCTAGTTTTGGTATTGTTTAGTTTCAAAAGTCAGCCACTCAAAGGTGGTTATTTTAATGTAGGAGTTCTTTTGCTTTTTTAAATAAATATATACAAAGCAAAAGTAATGCTACACTCCCTTCCCTTTTTAAAGAAATACATCTTCCCCAGGCTGAAACTACTCATAGATGCTGCTGCTTTCAGTAAGGTGACCAGATTTTCTTCAAGTGAAAAACTATTCCATTGGCCAATAGGCAGCCTGGGCCGAAGCCCAGACCCATAGTCACTCTTCCCTCTAATTTTTCCCACACGTGTGGAATTAATTTTATGTACACCAATCTGGAGGTGGTGTGTGGCACATGACCTTCATATTGGTGCACATAACAAAATTCATGTGGTAGGGGTGGGTTCAGGACTGGGCAGACAGTTGGGCTGTGGGCTCTGGCATGGGGCTGGTGCTGAGGGCCTATGGGCTTGGGCTGGGGGTTGGGGTGCGGGCTGCAGCTGGGGGTGTGGGCTCTGGGGTGCAGAGGGTGCTCTGGGGCTAGAGAGAGGACTCCCTGGGGCAGCTCTAGGATCGGTGCCCCTCCCCTGGCTGCAGCAGGTCCTGGCTGGCCAGGTTCCCTGAGCACCTGCGTGGTGCTAAATAGGCTGCTGCATGGCTGTGCAGCTTCCAGAGACCTTAGCCCACAGTCCCTGCTCTCAGGGCTTGTCTATACATAGAGTGCTGGTAGGGTGACCAGATGTCCTGATTTTATAGGGACAGTCCAGATCGTCGGGGATTTGTCTTGTATAGGCACCTATTACCCCCGGCACCTATTACCCCCTGCCCCCACCCAACCCTATTTTTCACACTTGCTATCTGGTCAAAATAAGCACTGCAGCAGCTCCCATTTCAGCCCTGCGGCTGTAGCTGCTACCTGCACTGATGGGAGAGCATCTCTCATCAAGCATAGTTACGCTGCCGGCCTGAGCGGCGGTAGCTATGCCCGTGGGGGAAGCGCTCCACAGTAGGCTTGTCCACTGCCCTGAGCGAGCTCTCCAGTGTAGACTGAGCCTCTGCTTGCTGTGAGGTGCCAGTAGGGGGTGCCCTAGTGCTGAGTTGTCCCCTTTATCTGTTTTTCAGGTGGAGTGCTGCTGCGTGGGGTGGTCCCTGCCTGCCCACCAGGGGGGCCCTTGTGCGAGGGGTGGGGTGGAGGGTGAATAAATGTTACGCTCTGACACTGCCCCCAAGCTGGCATGTGCCGGCCTGGCAGCGGGCAAGGGCGGGGTGAAACAGCAGTTCTGAGGGCTGGCGATGCTCCCCCTTCCCACCCTGGCTGGCACATGAGCTGCCGCTCTGTTTCTGCAGGGCAGGGCTCGCATTGAGCAGTTGCTCTATGGCAGGGGTGGGCAAACTTTTTGACCCAAGGGCCACATCTGGGTATGGAAATTGTAAGGCAGGCCATGAATGCTCATGAAATTGGAGGATTGGGGTGCAGGAGAGGGTGAGGGCTCTGGCTGGGGGTGTGGGCTCTGTGGTGAGGCAAGAAATGGGGCAAGTTCAGCGTGTGGGAGGGGGCTCTGGGCTGGGGGGAAGGGTTCCAGCTGGGGGTGCAATTTCTGGGGTGGGGATGAGGGATTTGGGGTGCAGGAGGATGCTTTGGGCTGGGACTGAAGGGTTCGGAGGGGGATCAGAGCTGGGGCAGGGGGTTGGGGGCGTGGGATGGGGGCAGGGGTGCAGTTGCCAGGCACCGCTTACCTCAAGCAACTCCCAGAAGCAGCAGCATGTCCCCTCTCTGGCTCCTACGTGGAGGCACGGCCAGGGAGCTCTGTGCGCTGCCCTGTCCGTAGGCGCCGCCCCGGCAGCTCCCATTAGCCGTGGTTCCCAGCCAATGGGAGGTGTGGGGGGGCAGTTATGGCGGGGCAGTGTATCGAGCCCCTTGGCTGCCCCTATGCGTGGGAGCCAGAGGGGGGACATGCCGCTGCTTGTAGGAGCTGCAGGAAGCCACCGTACGCGTGGAGCGTGGCAAGCCCCTGACCCTGCTCCCCGGCGGAAGCTCAAAGACCGGATGCAGCCCCTGAGCCGTAGTTTGCCCACCCCTGCTCTATGGTGTGTGGGGGTCCGCGCGGCTAGAGCGGCTCCGCAGCTCGCTGTGCCCAGTGGCGCTAGAGCGGTGCCTTCCCCCCCGCTGCGATTGGGCTAGAGCGGCTCCACCCCACGCTCTAGCTAGGCTGAGGTTCTTTGGCGCCTGCGCAGTTGCGGGGACGGGGCGTGGCCAGCGCTACTGAGCTGTTGGGAGCGGACTCGGGGCCCTTCCCTTGTTGCCGGTGGGGGTTGGGCGGCCCGATGGCGACGTTCTTCGGGGAGGTGGTGGCGGCGCCGTCACGGGCCGGGATGGACGACGACGAGGAGGAGGCGGCGGCGGTGGAGCGCGAGGAGACGCCCGAGGACCGCGAGATCCGCAGGGAGCTGGAGAAGAAAAGGTAGCGGGGGGGGGGCAGCCGGACTGCGCCCCAGTCCCCGCTGGAGCGGGCGGGCCCCGCGCGGGAGGCCGCAGGGCGCGAGCTTGAGAGCCCGACTGTGTCAGCAGCGGGTGGGTCCCGCCCGGGAGATGTGGCGCTCGGACGCTGTTTGTGGTGAAAACGCGGGATCGGGCCCGAGAGCCGCGTTGTCTTTATAAAACCCAGCCCGGGGGCGGCTGCGCCGGCGGAGGGGGGCGATCCCGTGTGGGAGGCAGGTGCGGACTGGTCTGTGCTCAGCTCAGTTTCTGGGCTGAGCTTATTTTCCTCCCTCTTGTCTCTCTCTGGGTGTCAGGCAGGAGTCATAGCAGTGTAGGGCTGGAAGGGAGCTCAAGAGGTCATTGATCCAGTCCCCTGTGCTGAGACCTGGACCATCGCTGACAGCTGTTGGGAGGGGTTTAAGAACAGGTTGGACAACGATGGTTATTCCACAATATCCCTTGAAGCGTTTTCCAGTGCTTAATATGGAACCTAAATCTCCCTTTCTGCAGATGAAGATAATTACTTTCCTGCCCAACCAGCTGCACATGCGGGCTTTGTAACAGCCCTTAAGGTGTTTGAAGACTATCAAGTCTCTCCCCTTCTAAGCCCCCTCAATCTCCTTTGCTCAAGACTAAAACATGCCTAGTTTTTTTTAACCTTTTAGTTTTCTAAACTTTATCATTTTCATGTTTTTACTCTGGACTCTCTCCAGTTTGTCCTCATTTTCCTATGCTCAGAACTGCATGTGCAACTTCAGCTGAGGACTCACCAGTGCCAAATAAAATGGGTCAAGACTTCCTGTGTTATATAT
The DNA here is from genome assembly GCA_003942145.1 of Platysternon megacephalum. Classification (NCBI taxonomy): domain Eukaryota; kingdom Metazoa; phylum Chordata; order Testudines; family Platysternidae; genus Platysternon; species Platysternon megacephalum. The sequence goes on along the minus strand of QXTE01000093.1, from coordinate 6,702,264 downwards.
CTGACATACCTGTTAATACACCCCTGAATGATAGCCTTTTTCACAACTGCATCACATAGTGGACTACAAATTGAATGAGTCAACAATAACCCCCAGATTCTTTTCAGCAGTACTACTGCCTAGCCAGTTATTCCCAGTTTTGTAGATGTGCATTTGATTTCTTCCTTCCTAAGAGTAGTACTTTGTTTGCACTCATCTTTATTGAATTTTGTTGATTTCAGAGCAGTTCTCCAATTTGTCAAGGTTGTTTTGAATTCTATTCTTGTCCTCCAAAGTACTTGCAGCCCCTCCCAGCCAGGTGACATTTGCAGATTTTATAAGCATACTTTCCATTATCCAAGTCATTAATGAAAATATTGAATAGTGCTGGACCCAGGACAGACCCCTGTGGGACTCCACTATATACATCTCTCCAGTTTGACTGCAAGCCATTGATTACTACTCTTAAACTGGTTGAAAGACCATAATCTTGTACCTAGACAACATTTCCCCAGTTTGCTTATGAGAATGTCATGTACTGTGTCAAAAGCCCTACTGAAATTAAAATATATCATATCTACTGTTTACCCCCTATCGACTAGGCCAGTAACCCTGTCAAAGAAGGAAACTAGGTTGGCTTGACATGGTTTGTTCTAGAGAAATCTATGTTGGCAATTATTTGGAACCCTATTATCCTCTAGATGCTTACCATTTGATTAGTTAATAATGTGTTCCAGTATTTTTCCAGGTGTTGAAGTTAGGTCTGTAATTCCCCAAGTCCTTTGTTCCCTTTTTAAAAACTCAGTCCTATGTTTGTTCTTCTCCAGTTGTCTGGGACCTCACCTGTCCTCCATGAATTCTCAAAGATAATCACGAAGGGTACTGAGATTACTCCAGCTAGTTACTTAAATGCCCAAGGGTGAATTTAATCAGGTTCTTCTGATTTGAATACATCTAACTTATCTAAATATTCTTTAACCTGTTTTTTCCCCGTTTTGGCTTGTGTTCCTTCCTTTGTGTAACATAGGATGATTCTCACAAAAACTATTTTTGTATTGTCTTTCCAGATCATAGAGAGAGGTAAATGGATCTAACCTTATTGTACAACCTGTGTTCATATCCATTGTTTGCATTTAACCTATTTCTGTTTTTTATGCTAGGGAGGTCCACATCCTTTGGAGTTCGAAGTTAAGTGCATCTACTGGAAGCTTTACAGATGAGCAGTTTCCTTGCTCTAAGTTCATATTGGCGATAGGACATAACGCTGTAGGTAAGTGGTCCAGACTGAGAAAAAAGCTTTAGAAACTCTATACAATTGTTTTGCCCTGCTCCCACTGTAACTTTTGAATACTGAGCAGTAGCAAGTAGGAACATGGGGAAGGTTTGTGTGCTAAGATAGCGCTTTTCTGCTTGAAGCTATGTCTGATTTTGCTTTGAGTCTCACCATGACTGTTAAACTCCCTTTTATGCAAAGGATAGCAGCAATCTGGGTGCCTGGCAAAATGGGTAGAGAATTGCAGTGCTCCTGCAGGAGGCATTCTGACCATATGGTTATCTGACACTTCTTGAAAAATGCAAATGATCCCATAAAGATGACTTCATCACTCATGTCAATTTCAGTCTGCCACTCAGAAGCTAAGAGTAGGAGCAAAGGCAGGCACTGAAGCTTTTTATAGTGGAATGCAAATAATCTGTTTTGGGACACATAGGGTAGCAGAGATACAGTAAGTTCTCACTTAACGTCGTCCTGGTTAACGTTGTTTCGTTGTTACGTTGCTGATCAATTAAAGAACATGCTTGTTTAAAGTTGCGCAATGCTCCCTTATAACGTTGTTTGGCAGCCACCTGCTTTGTCCACTGCTTGCAGAAAGAGGAGCCCATTGGAGCTAGCTGGTGGGGGGCTTGGAACCAGGGTGGACTGGCAGCCCCCCTATCAGCTCCCCTAAGTTCTCTGTGTGGCAGCTGCCCAGCAGACTGTGAATTGCCAGGCAGTTCAGCTGTCCCTCCCCCCACTGCCCTGTGCTGCTCCTGCCCTCTGCCTTGGAGCTGCTCCTGGGAGGCTCCTGCTTGCTGTGTGTATGGGGTGTGTGTGTGCTAATGTCAGGGTGTCCCCCTACCCCCCATCTCCACAGAGCGGGGTGGAGGGGTGGGGCGGGGCAGACATGACAGGGCTCAGGACTGGAGGGAGCTTGCTGGCAGTAGCTGCTATCTCAACTTGCTGATCTACTTAAAAAGGCAGTGTACTGAGAGTGGGGTCAGCGTATTTAAAGGGGCAATGTGCGTCTCACTCTCACACACCCACACACGGTGTATATGTGTGTGTGTGTGTCTCTGACTCTCTCTGCCATGCTGTTGCTCCTTCCTCCATTCGTGCTGCCTTGTAGAGCGTGAGGCTACATTAACAACACTGTGTTAACCCTTGAGGGCTCAGCCGAGTGCTAGTTCATCATTTAGTAGTAAGGCATTCCCTGGGAAATATCCTACCCTCTGACTCCACCACCTCAACCAAGCTTCACAGTCATCATTGCTGTGTACAGTATTATTGTTTGTTTAAAACTTATAGTGTGTGTGTGTATGTATGTATATGTATGTATGTATATGTATGTATGTATATGTATGTATATATATATGTATGTATGTATATGTATGTATATATATATGTATGTATGTATATGTATGTATGTATGTCTTTTGTCTGGTGAAAAAAATTTCCCTGGAACCGAACCCCCCCATTTACACTAATCCTTATGGGGAAATTGGATTAACTTAATATCGTTTTGCTTAAAGTAACATTTTTCAGGAACATAACTACAACGTTAAGCGAGGAGTTACTGTATACCTGCTTGCCCTGCCTTATAACAGCCAGGAAGCTGGGATGGGAGTAGAATAATGAAGACACCTCTCTCTTGCAGTCTGAGTCCCCAACAGCCATGAAATGGTAGGAAAGAGGAAAAGCTCCTTCCAGCAGCCCAAGGGTGGATTGGCACTTCAAATTTCCGAACCCTATTTAAATCTAGTCTTGACCAGGGTTTAAAGATGTAGTGTGAGTTTGAACTAGCTACCATAATCTAACTCTCACATTCTAGGCCTTGTCTTAACTAGTTAAGTTGTACTTTAGCACTTGCTAAGCTGCTCAAGCTAAAGCCTGGGCTTTTTGCTTCCCCCATGGCTTTAGCGTGACCTGCTTAGCATGTGCTAATGTCCAGCTTGCCTGGTCTTAACTAGAATTTTTGAAGGCGTGTGCTAGTTTGAACTAGTTGATGTGATCTGAAACCTCTTTAAATCCTAGTCTAAACAAAGCCTCTGAGAGTGGAGCATTGAGCAGAGTAGGATAGGAATTCTAGCACCTTCCTTTCCTATCAACTAGGGATGAAATCTGACTTTCTCACCAGGGATTTGCCCTTGGATTTTACTTGAGGGGCCCCCTTCTTCGTCTCTTAATATTGGTTTCTGATCAGTATGCTTAGTCTCTGGCTAGGTGGTGTCTGGTAAATTCTTCAAGCCCTACTTTTGATCACTTGGTGTCTGGTAAATTCTTCAAGCCCTACTTTTGATCACTTCCTGTAAATTGTGAAGTTCACTTTTGGCAAAAGCAGGCAGAGCCTTGCTCTGAGTTTTGGTACTGAGGAAGAAGCTAGTACCAAAGCTATGATGATGTGGATTAACAAGATAAGAAAAGTTGCTTCACTCATTAAGGCAAAAGTGCAAGTATTATTTGAATAGTGCACTCCTGCTATTTACACTGCTTGGGTTTGATTTGTTTCAGAATTGAAAATTGCATCATGGTCACTGTGATGGAGGCTTATCTTGCCATGTGGGAGGTGTGTTTTTGAGATGAATGTAGCACTCATTCCCTGGGCTGGTGGAAATAGCTGCATACTAGCATGTTCCGTTTAAGTGTATAATCATGAGAGATGAGACTGAAAGGGAAAAGATTCTGAACATATTATCTTGTAGTTTCAACCAATTAATGAATGCAGTAGATTTGATACTGATTTTGAAGGGAGATGGTTCTCTCTGCACAGTGGACAGTGTCTGTTGCCTCAGTGACAAATAAGGGTCAACGTTTTTCTGTTTATTTTGTAGTATCTGATGAGAAAAACAAAATATTTCATGTGTGACACAAAAAGTATTTAGAATATACATCATATATATTTGATTAATATTAACTGAGATTTTTTTTTAAATGACATTAATATTTAAGATTATTTTCATTCTTGATCTTTCCAGGTGAAAGGGTACTAGAGTTTGTGGTTTTGTTGCAACCACTATGTAATTGATAATGAGTTCCCCCCAAAAAACCCAACCACAAACAAACTGTAGAAATCCAGTTCAGGAGGTTTTGTGTAGAACAGTGACTTTTGTTTTAATGGGAATGTCTCACATATCTGATATTACTATATAAACTAATACCGAAGTTGTTCACAGCTTTCCTGTCCTCATTTGTTCTGAATTCTGGATGCTGGGAAGCAGTTGGCTCTGTCAAACTGTGGAATGAGTGGTGCAGAACATCAAATACAACAAGTGTTCTTCCAACAGATGCTTTCTGTTTGTTCTACAAATTAATATCTGATCCAACAGTAAGTGGCATAATATGTATGCATTTAAAAATGATTCTCTCCCCCTATCTGATTTTCTGTTGAGAAAAGAGTAAGAGAGAGTCCTTTTCAGAAAAGAAAACCAATAAGGTTGCAGTGTTCTTATCAGTTTTTCTGATGTGGTAAGCTTTGTCAGCTCACTTGACAAGGTTGCTGAGACATGAGCTGTGTTTCAGGAAGTTTAGGGTACTCAACTCTGCCACATAGCTATATTAAATTATGGAATTCAAGGTTACTTCTAGGTGTTAACTCCCACCCTCAAAGTCTAGTGCTAATAGGTGTTCTGTGTGAACATTTTGGGTCATATCCTCAGTTGGCATAAACTGGTGTAATAAAGTTACATTGACCTACACCACATGAATATCTGGCCCTTTATGTGCAGTACAAGGAAGATTCAGGGCAAGATGGAGTGCTTCATACCAGTTGCAGATGGAAAATCCTAATTGAAATGGTGGTAGAGTATAGTGTGAGTGTAATCAATATCATGTTTATGTAGAGTCAATATCTTTTTAATATGATACAGAAAGGGACTGTAACTGAGTTGTCTGAATAATTTGTTTACAATTCTGTCTTTTCAGGTATTCTTGTGCCAGTGCAATTGCTATGTGGCTGAGGATCAGCAATTTCAATGGCTTGAAAAGGTAAAATTGAGATTAACAGGAGTTAGGCAAAGAATTTTTCTTTTGGGGGGAGGGGGGAACCTCTTATAAGAAAAACAAAACAAAACACCTCTGCTTATAATGCTGAGTTACTTTCTATATCACTTTCCATCCTCTTTCCTCCCCCCCCCCCTCCCCTCCCCGACTCAGAAAACTAAATGTTGTTTGAATTTCGTACCAAGTTGTTCTGTCTAATCCCATTATGGCTGGTACTGGTTGCGTCTGCTGTAGTTAAACTTTCTAAAGAGAGCCTCTGTTCTCTCATACTCATTTTCAGAAACATTTGCCTTTCAGGATTAAATTTTTCCATGGTTGATTTCAAGAGGTGAATTATTCTAACCACTTTTGAGTTATGGGAATATGGAAAAAAAAATTGTTTGGTGTTTTTTTTGTTTTGTTTAGGAAAGAAAAGTATAACAGCACTTGTACAGGGCTACGGCTGCCAAAAATAACTAGTTTGAAACTTGGCATGGACAAAGTCCTCACTGAGGAGTGTGTGTTCTGCTTTCTTTGAGGGAGAAATTCTCAGTTCCTGCCTCTTTTGTTCCATCACTATAATTCTGCCATACAGAGAGGCTGCTGCTGGAACAATTTGCAATATTGTCAACCCCAGGCACTCAAAAGGCATGAGTCAGGTCTGGAACTATTATGTAATCAACTTCAAAATCATGAAATTCTTAAATAAATATTGGGTTATTTTTGTTTGCCTTCTAGTTTTTGAAGTGTAGTGTACACTCAGGTCATATTTTTCATGATCTTTTTTCCTGCAACTTCATGGGTTGCGAACTTTTTTTTTTTTTTAAATGAAAGCTCAGATTCACATAATCACTTGACTTTAGGAGCTGAAGTATTAACAAACACAACAGATGTTGCGAGGCTTAGGTAAAATCATAAGAGTTGTTAATATTATGCAAATTACTTGTGCAAAAAGAGTTTGTAGCAGTCTCAGTGAGGGAGAAAGGAAAATAAAATGTGCTTTATAGATCTGCAAAGAGATTTTAAAATTGAATTGTACCCTTTTATTTATATATATATATTCCATTAGGCATTGCAGTTAAATAGATGTTAATAGAAACTTCAGCTTTCTTTTTTGGTTAGCAGTTTGACTAAAAATCTCCCTTCTCTTCCTATGCTGCTCCTTCCCTTCCTCCCCTTCCCCCCATTGCTCTGCCTTCAATCTCCTGTGATGTCATAATTTTGCTGGTTCTTCAATCACTACAGTCTCTCTCCCAGGGAAAGCATAAATCATCAGAAGCAAGTCTCTTTTTGTTTTCAAGTTATAGGGTAACAAAACATTAATGTGGGGGATAGTTGCCTACCTTTAGTAGTAATTTAGTGTTTGGTTACCATATACATAAATAAGAGAACTTCTGTAGCATATTTCCCATATTGTTCCTTGTCTTCTTCGTGGTGATGAATCCTAAGAAGGTGGTGGGAGGGATATCTGCACATTTTTACTAACTTATCAGTTGTAAAAATGACACAAGACCATGTAGAAAATGAAGCCATTTTTAGTAAGTGTGTATTGATCTTAAAGTAGAAAGTAGTAACATCTGAAGGCTGTACGTGGAAGACTCAGGGATCCAAAAACGTATTCCTATTAGGGCTGTAAATTAATCGCAGTTAACTCTTGTGAGTAACTCAAAAATATTAATTGCAATTTAAAAAAATTATCGCGCTTAATCACACTTATAACAATAGAATACCAATTGAAATTTATTAAATATTTTTGGATGTTTTTCTACATTTTCAATATTGATTTCAATTACAACACAGAATACAAAGTGCACAGTGCTCACTTTATATTATTATTTTTTATTACAAATATATGCACTGTAAAAATGATAAACAAAAGAAATAGTATTTTTCAATTCACCTCATACAAGTACTGAACTGCAATCTCTTTATCGTGAAAGTGTAACTTGCAAATGCAGATTTTTTTTGGTTATATATAACTTCACTCAAAACCAAAACCTTGTAAAACTTTAGCGCCTACAAGTCCACTCAGTCCTACTTATTCTGCCAATCGCTAAGACAAACAGGTTTGTTTACATTAACTGGAGATACTGGTGCCTGTTTCTTATTTACAATGTCACCTGAAAGTGAGAACAGGCATTCGCATGGCACTTTTGTAGCCAGCGTTGCAAGGTATTTACATGTCAGATATGCTAAACATTCGTATGCCCCTTCATGCTTTGGACACCATTCCAGAGGGCATGCATCCATGCTGATGATGCTCATTACAAAAATAATGTGTCAATTAAATTTGTGACTGTACTCCTTGGGAGGAGAATTGTATGTCTCCTGCTCTGTTTTACCCGCATTCTACATATATTTCATGTTATAGCAGTCTCAGATGATGACCTAGCACAGGGGCGGGCAAACTTTTTGGCCTGAGGGCCGCATCGGGTTTCAGAAATTGTATGGAGGGCCGGTTAGGGGAGGCTGTGCCTCCCTAAACAGCCAGGCATGGCCCGGCCCCCGCCCCCTATCCAACCCCCACTGCTTCTCGCCCCCTGACGGGCCCTCCCCTGGGACCCCTGCCCCATCCACCCCTCCTGCTCTCTGTCCCTGACCACACCCAGACCCCGCCACCCCATCCAACCCCCCTCTTCCTTTCTAACTGCCCCCTACACCGCCCCGTCCAACCGCCCCTCTCCTTCCTGACTGCCCCCCTGGGGACCCCTGCCCCATCCACCCACCCCTTCTCCCTGTCCCTTGACCACCCCTGGAACCTCCACCCCTGACTGCCCCCTGCTGCCCCATCCAACCCCTCCTCTAATTCCTGATGGCCCCCCCAGGACCCCTGCTCCATCCACGACCCCTGTTCCCTGACCGCCCCCGGAATCCCCTGCCCCTGACTGCCCCCCGCCACCCCATCCAACCCCTCTTCTCCTTCCTGACTGCCCCCCCGGGACCCCTACCCCATCCAACCACCCCTTCTCCCTGACTGCCCCCGGAACTCCCGCCCCCATTCAACCACCCTGTTCCCCTCCCTCTGACCACCCCCACCCGTAGCCACACCCCTGGCTCCTGACCACCCCCCGAACTCCCCTGCCCTCTATCCAACCCCCCTCCCCTGCCCCCTTACCGTGCTGCCTGGAGCACCGGTGGCTGGCGGCACTACAGCTGCGCCGCCCGGCTGGAGCCAGCCACACACCGCGCAGCACAGAGCACCGGGTCAGGCTGGACTCTGCAGCTGCGCTACCCCAGGAGCTCGCAGCCCCGCTGCCCAGAACATTGCGCCCGCGGCGCAGTGAGCTGAGGCTGCGGGGGAGGGAGAGGCCGGGGGCTAGCCTCCCAGGCCAGGAGCTCAGGGGCCGGGCAGAACGGTCCTGTGGGCTGGATGTGGCCCGCGGGCCATAGTTTGCCCACCTCTGACCTAGCACATGTTCATTTTAAGAACACTTTCACAGCAGATTTGACAAAATGCAAAGAAGGTACCAATATGAGGTTTCTAAAAATAGGAATAGCACTCCATCCAAGGTTTAAGAATCTGAAGTGCCGTCCAAAATCTGAGAGGGACAAGGTGTGGAGCATGCTTTTATAAATCTTAAAAGAGCAACACTTTGATGTGGAAGCTACAGAACCCGAACCACCAAAAAAGAAAATCAACCTCTGCTGGTGGCATCTGACTCAGATGATGAAAATGAACATGCGTTGGTCTGCACTGTTTTGGATCGTTATCGAGCAGAACACATCAGCATGGATGCATGTCCTCTGGAATGGTGGTTGAAGCATGAAGGGACATATGAATCTTTAGCGCATCTGGCACGTAAATATCTTGCAATGCCAGCTACAACAGTGCCATGTGAACGCCTGTTCTCACTTTCAGGTGACATTGTAAACAAGAAGCGGGCAGCATTATCTCCTGCAAATTATAACCAACCTTGTTTGTTTGAGCGATTGGCTGACCAAGAAGTAGGAATGAGTGGACTTGTAGGCTCTAAAGTTTTACATTGTTTTATTTTTGAATGGAGTTTTTTTTACATAATTCTACATTTGTAAGTTCAACTTTCATGATAAAGAGATTGTACTACAGTACTTGTATGAGATTAATTGAAAAATACTATTTTTTTTACAGTGCAAATATTTGTAATAAAATATAAATATAAAGTGAGCATTGTACACTTTGTATTCTGTGTTCTAAATGAAATCAATATATTTGAAAACGTAGTAAACATCCAAAATATTTAAAATAAATGTTGTTCTGTTGTTGAACAGTGCGATTAATTGTGATAATTTTTTTTTAATTGCTTGACAGTCCTAATTCCTATTTTTTCTGCAACATTGTTTCTTGAGGTCAAAATAAACAACCTTAAAAATTCCCAGGCTGCCCCTAGAAGTTCTCAGCAAATTTTAACTTCACATAGGAGGAAATGAGAAATCTAAAATGTGGAAACAAGAAAAAAAAAAAAAGAATTAGATATTATGGAGTATCTAGCGAATAGATATAATTTGGAAATGTAATCTGAAGGCTGTTACTTAATTTACACGATCATTCTGATTTCATATGGATTCCTTTCCCTATCCACTCTCACATTAGAAAAAGGAATCGTTCAAGTTTCTCTGTAGAAAGGGCCAAAAATCTGAAGCCTACAGAGCAAGTCAGTAGACTTGACAGATATGTAATTGTTATCTCTTCCTGTTTAGTAGTTTTTGTTTTGATTGAAGCTATAGAACATAGTAATCCCTGTTTTTGAGGGTGTGGTAGAACTGTCAATTAACTTCATAAATCTGAGAGAAACTACTTTTTTGCCATCTGAACTAAAATGAACCCAGTCTTCTGTAATTGGACTCCATTCCTGTATTAGCATAAACCTCACTTATGCTGGAATTAATATTTTCATTCCAGGTTTTTGGCTGTATGCGGGAGGAGGATCTGCAAGTAACCATTCTTTCGACATGTCCTGTAACTGATTATAAAACCCCTGAATCCACTTTAACGCTTCCTTCTCCTTTTCTGAAAGCTTTAAAGACAAAAGAATTCAAAGAGACCGTCTCTTGTCCACTGCTGGAGCAGCCAAATATTGTACAGGGTCTCCCTTCTGCTGGTATTATGCAACTTCATTTATATTCTTGCATTCATTCATTTATTTTTTTGCTGCATTGCAAGGTCATGCTTGTGTCCTATACTAACCATTGACATTTATTGGTGAATGTTAATTTTGAACAGTGTAACGTTTAACTGATGATCCTAGTTTTAAGTTTATCCTCCAATATATAATTTAGTGAATGAGCCTGGAAGATAACATTGTGAAAATTAATTCACAACACTTTGGCATCTTACACATCAGTATGTAAAACTGCTGATGTATACAAAAATTATGTTCTGTAATTAACAGCTTTATACTGCGTAACATTACATCTTACAGTATATCTTGAACCAGGAGTCACCCAATGAAATTAGCAGGCATAAGGAAGTACTTCTTCACACAATGCAGCGTCGTCCTCTGGAACCCTTTGCCAGGGAATGTTGTGAAGGCCAAAAGCATAACTGAGTTCAAAAATAATTAGATATGTTCTTGGAGGATAGTCCCTCAATGGCCATTAGCCAAGATGGTCAGAAATGCAACCCCATAGCAAAATGATATATTACTTAAATTGAAAGAGATGTTATGCAGTGTGGATTAGATTACTTTGATGTAATAGTCTTTTCTTTTTGGTTATATTTAGTTTTGAGTTATTGTCAAGTATGGCAGATTCCTGCAGTGCTGTATCAGTGTTACACGGATGTCATCAAACTGGACACTGTTACAATTGAAGCATTCAAGCCTGTGCTTTCTTCTAAGAACCTGAAGAGTTTAGTCAAGGTAAAGCTTAATTTTAAAGATTAGTGGAAAGTTCTATCTCTTGTAGTATCGGAGTGTCTGAGGTTGTAGACTAATCAGACTTAGATGTGTAGTATTTGAGAGAGAGACAAACTTGGATTATCAGACCATCCTGAATATCAACCTTAGAAATGGTAACACTTAAATGCCTTAAACTGCTTCCATCTGTGATTAGCCTCTTAGCAATAGTGTGTGAGAAGCTCTAGATTCACAAGAATCATTTCATTTTTGAATTTATTATAATCTGGTATTTAAAGGAATAACTTAAAGTGACTATTGTAAATAGAACTTCCTATAGATCTTATTAAAAGCCTCTAAGCTACTCATGTTGCTTACTTGTCCGTGAGCTAATACCTTACCACTGTGCATCCATAGTCAAAATGGTGCTATTCTATTAGCTGTGTATCAGATGAGAGCCATTCTAGATCTCATTTAAACATTATTTTGAAAACCTTAATTGTTTTAGTTGTATCAACTTCTTTTAAAGCTGAAAGAGTACAGACTTCAGGGACATATTAATCATAAAGGGCCAGATTTTTAAAGGTATTTTGGCCTTGGTATGCTCAGTATTGCAACACCTAACTGATTTAGGAGCCAAAATCTCATTTTCAAAAGGGATTTAGGAGCCAAAGTCCCCATGGCTGTCAGGTCTTCTGAGTCCTAGTCCAGTGCTCTATCCACTAGGCCACACTGTCTCCATCAGCAAGCAAAAAGTTGAGTATTTTCCTTTGTTTAAAATGCTTTGAATGAACATGTTTACAGAATGGCTTCTGTAAAGTAGTTGCCCTGTTTTTGCCAGTTGAACTTGAGTTTAAATGGAAAAAGTGATTGGTAGAAGAATCTTTGAAATGCGCTGTTTCCAGCTGTGACTGAGATGCAAATTCCAGCTTTCAGACACCACCTATGAATTTTAGCATCCAACAAGGCTTCTAAATTGATATTAGAACTTTGTTGAGGGGAAATAAAAATACAGCCTCTTCCCCCTCCCTTTTATGGGTGTAACTATTTGAGCGAGAGAATACAGGTTAACAAGTCCTAGTGTGAGATTAAACTGGACACTCCTTTGAAGCTTTCACTAGCTCTCTAGATACTTTCTTTCATAACACCTGACCCTTACTTATACAGTAACTCCTCACTTAAAGTCGTGCCGGTTAACATTGTTTCGTTGTTACGTTGCTGATCAATTAGAGAACGTGCTCGTTTAAAGTTGCGCAATGCTCCCTTATAATGTTGTTTGGCAGCCGCCTGCTTTGTCCACTGCTTGCAGAAAGAGCAGCCTGTTGCAGCTAGCTGGTGGGGGCTTGGAACCAGGGTGGACCGGCAGCCCCCCTATCAGCTCCCCTAAGTTCCCTGTGTGGCAGCTGCCCAGCAGGCTATCAATTGCCGAGCAGTTCAGCTGTCCCTCCCCCCACTGCCATGTGCTGCTCCTGCCGTCTGCTTTGGAGCTGCTCCTAGGAGCCTCCTGTTTGCTGTGCAAAGGGGGAGGGGGTGCTAATGTCATGGTGTCCCCCTCCCCTCCACGACAGGGCTCAGGACGGAGGGAGCTTGCTGGCAGCAGTTGCTATCTCAACTTGCTGATCTACATAAAAAGGCAATGTACTTAGAGTGGGGTCAGCCTACTTAAAGGGGCAATGCACGTGTCTCTGTCCCATGCAAATGGTGTGTCTCCCCCCCTCCATTTGTGCTGCCTTGTAGAGCATGAGGCTACATTAACAACACTGTGTTAACCCTTGAGGGCTCAGCCGAGTGCTAGTTCATCATTGAGCAGTAAGGCATTCCCTGGGAAATATCCCACCCTCTGCCACCTTCTGACTTCACCACCTCAACCAAGCTTCACAATCATCATTGCTCTGTACAGTATTAAATTGTTTGTTTAAAACTTATACTGTGTGTGTATATATATGTATGTGTGTGTATATATGTGTGTGTATATATGTGTGTGTGTGTATTTTTTTTTGTCTGGTGAAACATTTTTCCCTAGAACCTAACCCCCCCTATTTACACTAATTCTTGGAAATTGGATTCGCTTAACATCGTTTTGCTTAAAGTAGCATTTTCCAGGAACATAACTACAATGTTAAGTGAGGAGATACTGTAGTTAATGTTTTAATCATATTGCTGTTCACTGTAATAAAGTTTTGAGTGGGTAGGAAAGAGTATGATTGAACTGTTGTGTAACCTACTAGTGATGACTATTTCTTTATTTTACTAGGATATGTCCAAAAGCACAGAGATACTGAAGAAATTAGTGACAACCAATGAAATTCATAACAACATCTATACATAAAGATAAAGTGGACACTTATCCCCAACCAGTACATTCAAGTCTGAAGTGCACTTTTGTCACCTCCAGTTGCTTATTTGAAGATATTTTGGAATTATAGCTGCTTCTTTAAAAATGGAATAAATCCTAATAGACTTTTTTATATTTTGAGGTACTCTTTATTTGAGCATTTTTCAATGCCTAGAGTGACTTTTAACATATGTCAAAATTTCTTGCTTCACTAGATGGGAGTATATTTTTAACAGTTTATTAACCCAAAGAGACGACTTGAGGATGAAATGCACATTTTTCCCTTAAGTGGATCGAATGACTTGTTTTAAATATACACACGCTATATTCAAAACAGAAAAGTAGGTTTAATTGATATCTAATGATGTCATACTTTGTTAAATTTATTTTGAGTTATAAAAGTTGAGTTGTCTTAAAAATCTATGTGGGTGATCTGAATAAAGATACCCAGAAGTTCTCAAATTTTATATACAAAATATTTATATGTTAAAAATACCATGGTAAAGACATATTGGAAACCTACTTATGTGTAAAAATACAATTTAGGATTCCACCATTTGCATTAGTATAAGTGGTGGGAACATGGAATTATCAGCTATCTGGAAGCAGGTAAAATACGTGACTCCATTTTTACTTCACTTTGGAACTTGCCTCAATATTTTAGCCACCTTTCTCTTACATAAACAGAAATTATACTTTATGGTATTCAGAAATTTTGCAGGCCAAAACTGTTCCAAAAAACTTTTAATCTTAACAGCACCTAGCACAATGTGGTCCATGACTCTTAGGTACTGCAGTAATACAAAGAAGAAATAATAATCAAAACTGACTAATATTAAAAGTCTGTCTGCATCTATACAATAAAAATTTGCTTCAACTGTTTTAACTGAGTTGACAAAGGAATAGTAAGAAAAACAGTCACCTTTATACTGAATAGGAAATTTTCAGAGAAGCAAATAGTTTAAATGTTCAGTATTTAACGGTAAAATGATTTTAGAGGTTAATATTTTAAGAACCTATGGTTATAATGTTCTGACTGTTTTTAAAATTAAATATTGGAATTGGCATAAAGTTGCGGTACATTAACTGCATATTGTCCCTGACAGTGTATTCAGGATTATAATTGCAAATGTGGCATGAGGAGTTAATATTCTGTTGTAGCCATCTGCATCAGAGTGCTGTTACTACAATGAGAACTTTAAAATATATTTGGGTCATTTTACAGGAAAGAGAGATTACTTTCAATCTACGGTGGCTTAGATCGTTCTCAACATAGTCAGTTTGATTTTTTTATTATGAAAGCTCACTGGAATATTCGTAACAATATAGCAGGGGTCGGCAACCTTTCAGAAGCGATGTGCCGAGTCTTCATTTATTCACTCAGATTTAAGGTTTCGTGTGCCAGTAATACATTTTAACATTTTTAGAAGGTCTCTTTCTATAAGTCTGTAATATATAACTAAACTATTGTTGTCTGTAAAGTAAATAAGGTTTTTAAAATGTTTAAGAAGCTTCATTTAAAATTAAATTAAAATGCAGAGCCCCCCGGACCAGTGGCCAGGACCCGGGCAGCGTGAGTGCCACTGAAAATCAGCTCGCGTGCCGAAGGCAGCACGCGTGCCATAGGTTGCCTACCCCTGCAATATAGTTTTGTGTCTTAACTGCAATACTTTGCCTGGTTCTGAAATTTCGGACTCACTTTATATTGTGCTAGAATCTCAACTGCCCTGCTATATTTGGCCTTATAGTGTGATAAACGATGCAGGTGAGACCAAGTCTTCAGCAAATTTTATTAGTGTAAAGCCTCTCATCATTGGGCACTTTCATTTAAAGTACTGTTAATATAGTAAGAGTTTAGAGCTCAGGAAAAGAAGTGGCCACCACTATATAAGTGGTATATTTTGAAACATACAAGCAAGGAGACCTTTTTTCTTTTACTTCTAAACCAAATTTTACTTAGTTGGAAGAAAACCTGTTTCTATGGTTGCTTTGTAGGTCTGACCTGAGATGAAAATATTTTTTGCCACAAAAGGATTGTTCATTGGCTACCCCAGTTGCTTGCTTATACATTTCAAATGTGAATATTTGTTTATTGTAAATTGAAGATTACAGAGGAAAACCTTGAATAAATAACAATACCTGTAAACTTTTACAGCAGTGGTTTTCAACCTTTTTTCATCTGCGGACCCCTAAAATTTCAGATGGAGGTGTGGGCCCATTGGGAAATTTTAGACAGTCTGCGGACCTCCAGTTGAAAACCACTGTATTATGGTAAGAGGTCTGCAAAAGGTTGCTGTTAGACATAGTGTGCGGACCCCCAGGTGGCTGCAGACCACAGGTTGAAAACCACCATTTTACAGAAATAGAAAGTATATTTCTAGTGTTTGTCTCGTTACCACTGCAGTTTGTAACTTTTCAAAATAGTTCCTCAAATACAGCTGAATTTACTCCCAACTTATACTAAGCAAAAAGGAAAATTTATGAATTTACTATGAAGAAGGTTTAACAAAAACAAAAAAAACCCACCTCTGATAAATCCAAAGTCTGGAAATCAAAGCTAGAAAAATTAGAACTGGGAATCAAGTGTATACTGTATTTCTAACAAGGAGTAACTTATCTTTTTGGATTAACTTATCAGGATGTGATAGGGTCTTCATAACTTGAAATCTTCAAATCAGGACTGAATGTTTTATAAAAGATGTGCTCTAGTTCAACTTCGTCTCACTGAATGAATTACTGAGTGAAGTTGTGTGGTCTTGACTATGCAGGAGATCAGATTAAATCTAAGGGCCTGAAAATATTGGGTCTGATCCAGTGGAACAAACAGCTGGGCAGGGCTCCCTCCACTAACTCCACCCCTCAGACCCAGTATGCGGCCCCTGCACCTCTCTCCACTTCCACCAGGACATCACATGGATAAGGCGCTCCCCGAATCTCCTGGGGTAGGGAAGAGAAAAAGAGCCAGCCTGGGGTTCCTTCAACAGCCCGCTACACGTTGGATCCACCATGCCTATCCCCTCTCTTGGGTGCAAGCTCTCCCTGATCACCATGCATGACTCCAGCAGGCCATTCTACCTTTCCCACACCCCAGCCTTGTCATGCTCCCAGCTAATGTAGTTAGTCCTGTAGCTCAAGTTGCCCTGTACTGCTCAACAGTCAGAGTTCAAGCACTATCAGTGATACATGATGAGGGGTTGTTACAATTACAGATTTTTTTTTTCCCTTTAAAAAAAAAAAAACCTATGGAATATTACACAGCAAAAACTGCTTAAAAACATATATTAAGGTTGCAAAGTAAAATGCTCAAAAGTAAGGAATGGCCCATGCAACCTTAATTCAGCCCCCTTGTGCATATGCATGAGGATAGTCTTGAAATTACATAATTGGATACTATTTTTTCCATAGGACCCCTGCCTCATTAAGAAAAGGATAGAGAGTGCCCAAGGAATTAATCAGAATTATGTAGTTAAGGAAGTTGTTTGTAGGATCCCAGCTTCATTTGCTCTAGACGTTGGAAGATGTATTAGCAAACAAGGTAGGAGACTGCAGGAAATGAGATGATGGTCTTATGGTTAAGCCAGGTGAATCCCACATAGGAGAACTCATTTCTAACCCTACTTCTGTCACAGTCTTCCATGGTGATGCTAAGCAAGTTATGTAAGACACAATTTTGGCATGTGGCCACTAGAGTTCCTTGTTTTCTGGTTGAAACATAAAATAAGATACCTGGGCCTGATGAGCAGAAGTGCTGAGTACTTACAACTGCAATCTAAGTTGATGGGTGCCATGGATGATCAGTCCCTTTGTAGTAAGGTAGTATCAGCAGAAATGAGTCCCAGTCGTGGCTCTGCCATTGTTTTACTGTGTCTTGCTCAGGCAAGTCCAACCCCCTGCTCAAAGCAGGACCAATCCCCAGACAGATTTTTGCCCCAGATCCCTAAATGGCCCCCTCAAGGATTGAACTCAAAACCCTGGGTCTAGCAGGCCAATGCTCAAACCACTGAGCTATTAAGCCCTCCTAACGATCATGGAAGATGTAAGTTTCTATTCAATCATAAAGTTTCAGTGTAGCTTCGTAGAGGCACATTATGCACAAATACAAGATTTAATTGCACAATTAGATTAAACCAAAAAGCCTTGGGCACTCTTGCTAACCGAAAAGTACTGATGTTCATGTGAAGTGTTGTGCTGTTAAGAATCAATGTAGAGGCCCCAGATGAAAATAGCTTCAATCCTTGAGGGGGCCATTTAGGGATCTGGGGCAAAAATCTGTCTGGGGATTGGTCCTGCTCTGAGCAGGGGGTTGGACTAGATGACCTCCTGAGGTCCCTTCCAACCCTGGTATTCTATGATTCTAAGTCTTTTTACCTTAATTTTGGCATATGTATAATAATGGTTGTGACGGGTTGGATCACAGAAACCCCCTTGGGACCTGTCACCCGATGTGCAAAGGCTACTCCTGTTTCTATTCTCCCTGCCAGCTCAGTGGTTTCAGCTCCGTGTCTTGGTGAAGCCAGACACACCCATCTGCTCCAGCACAGACTCAGGGTCTGAATAACCTGTCCCAAAGCTGCAGGTTTACCTGAGAACAGCTCACAGAAGTCTGCTTGCCCTTAGCACTCAGATGCCCAATTCCCAATGGGGTCTAAACCCAAATAAATCCGTTTTACCTCATAAATTGTTCTCCCTCTATAACATATTGAACTCATAAATTGTTCGCCCTCTATAACACTGATAGAGAGATATGCACAGCTGTTTGCTCCCCCCGGTATTAATACATACTCTGAGTTAATTAATAAGTAGAAAGTGATTTTATTAAATACAGATGGTAGGATTTAAGTGATTCCAAGTAGTAACAGACAGAACAAAGCAAGTCACCCAGCAAAATAAAATAAAATATGCAAATCTATGTCTACTTGCACTAAATATAGATAAGATCCTCACCAGTTCCAAAATGTTCCCTTTTACAGGCTAATCCTCTTTTATACTGGGTCCAGCAGTTACTCACACCCCTGTAGTTACTGTCCTTGTTCCCGTTTCCTTCAGATATCCTGGGGGGGTGGAGAGGCTTCTCCTTTAGCCAGCTGAAGACAAAACGGAGGGGTCTCCCACGGGTTTAAATAGACTGTCTCTTGTGGGTGGAGACCCCCTCCTCACCCTCTGTAGAATCCAGTCACAAAATGGAGATTCGGAATCACATGGGCAGGTCACATGCCCATGCATGACTCAGGACTGCAGGTAGCAGCCATTACCCACATGCTGCCTTGAACGTCCTCAGGTAGACTTCTAATGTGGATTGGAGTCTTCCAAGCTCTTTTGTCTGTTAAGTGCCCCCTGACTGAACACCTAATTTGCACATTCCTTTCCCAAGAAGTCATCAAATGTTCTAACTGAGGCCACTTTGAAATCAAGCAATTATACAGCCAATGTTCATAACTTTGAACACACAAATGGTGCCTGCATACAACTAGGGTGAACATAACCAGTAGATCATAACCTTTACATAGATATGTTACATAGCCTATGTAGCAAAACCCTATTCCAGTTATATTATACATACATTTATGAGCCCCTTAATGGGGTACGCTGTCACAATGGTCTCTTATCGGGAAGCACTTAGTTACTATGAAGATGAATACCCTAGAAAAGACTGAAGAACTAAATGCTTCTCTTTTCCTGCCTGTATTGCAAGTTTTGGATAGTGTGTGGTAAATAATGCACTAATTGAATGATGAGTTAAAAATATTGTGAACAACAGTTTCAGATCCAGAACACTGCCTATCCTAGATACTGAATGAGGAAGGGGTCCTGAGGGAAAAAATACCATGTAATTAGACTGTTATAATGTACGTGTACAAGGGCCAAATTGAGGTTGCACAGGCAACCTACATTCTGGCATTTCCTAACTTTCAGTTGCTTGACTTTGCAACCTAAATAAATGTTTAAACATAGTCTTTGTAACATAGTTTTTGTATGACAATATAGAATATAGTGTTTGTTGGTGTTTTTAAAAAAAGCTATATTGTACAGGCTTTTAAATGTGTACATTTCTAAAAACACATTCCTACCTAAACAGTTGCTAAAAGGAACATGCATAGTTATTTGGGTTTTAGCCAAGGGATTGCAGCAAGCTTCCACGGTCATATTGTCCACCTTGTGTTTGAGGCTGATTAGGATATTTCAGATATTGAAATCACTCTGGTCTGACTATCTCCTAGACCATTTCAAGGGAAGGACTATTTCATACTCATATTGTTGACAAAACTGGGTTATTTCATCACAGCCTCATAGACTTTAAAATTGGCCCATTACTTCATAGAGAGCTAATACAAAGAACGGAGAGGCGGGCAGAATAGTCTCACGATAGCTGCTGAACCCAGTGAGCAATTGTGCTGCTCCCTTCTGACCAAGTTGCAGGTGAATGACCAGTCCTGCAAAGAAATAACAAAAATAAAGTTTGCCGACCCAGGGGCCTATGCTGCTGTTACAAGGTTGTGATGGGATAAAGACAGCCAATATGGAGGAAAAGAGAGCACAGTGGGAAGAGCTCAGAGCTGGTCACATAATAGGGTAAGGCACATACTCGACAGGACCATGATGTGCCACTGTCATCCTTCTAGGGCAATAGGTACAGGCAATTCTTTTCTTTGTGGTTTATGAAGAGCTGCTCTAAAACAGTTGAACATACAATTTAAATTCAAATAGTGCCAAATTTGGCTATTTCTCTCAGCAGTGTGTTTGCACAGTCTGTATTAAGCAGCAGAAAGCAGCAAATATGACATGGCTTTGCAGTAGCGTATGTGAAGAGAGGTGCACGGGATGTGGATTCAGCCCAAAAGACTGCTCAACACCCTCTCTAACATTTTTTCCCCCCATGTTTTCTTCCCCTTTGGCATCAGCTGTGTGAGAATTTATGCAAAGAATATTTACTTTGATAATTACTGAAATATAGCAGAATCTCCCTTTTTATTTATTTATTTTTTTTAAACCAAATCATACATTTGGTTGGCTTTTTTAGTCTTATTCCAAGCTAGTGTAGTAAGTACATTTTATTTATTCATTAACGTATATTACACCTCTTACACTTTCTAGGCGTATGTAAACATTTTAAAAAAGATAAATTCCTATTTTTTTTCCTTACAACCCCTCCTGCAGATTAAAACAAACACACACTACTATATTGAACAGGTACCTCTTGAGTAATTGTAACTGTAGGGAATAGCAGGTTCTCTTGAAAAACTGCAGGAGTGAGTTTCCTGAGTTTGTGTGTGTATTTGTGTTTACCACAGCTATTTGTCTGTGAATACTCTTCACTGTGTCTTACCAAGCACTCATTCAATTATGTTTCACTGTTCTGAGAATAACAGCAGACTAAAAAGCCACGTAAGCAAACATGCAAACTTTTTTTCCTTTTGCAGTGATCTTTGACTCTCACTCATTTTACTTTCAAATGTGCTCGTGTTCATTTTAGCATAAAACTACCTGAAGCGATTGGGCCCTTAAAGGTACAGAAATAAAAACACTGTCTTTAGAAATATTTTCATTAGCCAGAGGTGGGCCACATAATGCTCTAATTTTAAGAATTATGGTTCTCCCGCTAACACCACCATAGTTAAGGTTGCACCAGTATTTTCTGTTCTACAGGGTCTGTACCTCAGTGTCTCCCCTTTTTTTGGAACCCATTTTATAAACACACCTTGGGGGACTTGAACCAAATTTTACCCACTAATTAGCATGTGGAGTGATCTCCGGTGTGTTTGGTGTTTGAAAGTTCTTGGGTTTTTAGGACATTTGGGAAACCACAACTTTGGAAAGGCCTGTTTCCCTCTCCTCGCCCCTCACTCCCATGCACATTTGCAGCTGCTTGAGCAGTAATATTGTAACATCAGAGACAAATCAGCCACTCACCACTCCCTCCTTCCGGTTCATTTGCATACTAGGGGAGAGTCACTATTGCCCTGGTTGTCCTGGAAACGTGGCAACAGCTGCGTTTGATAACTGATTTACCTTAGACTAGCACAACATTACCGAGAAGGGTCACAGGAGGGAGCTGTAATGAAAGCAAAGGAGATTGGATTTGAATTGCGGTAAGTTGCACTGTTTCCTTTCAAAGGGCAAATGTTTACCTTCCTTAAAAGGGTTACATGAAAATAAGATAAACAATACACAGGAAACAGAGCTGCAATTTTGTATCTGCTTCTTACAAAGTGGGGGCTATGACTTTCTGAATATTTGCCTTTTACAAAAAGCAGGAAACTGTAGCTCTGAGTCCCTAGTCAGTTCTCTGTTACATACAAATAAAAATATCATTTAGCAGTTGCAGGAAAAGTGGAGTTCCAGTTATAAAAAAGTTTCACAAAGATAACAGCAACAAAATGAACATTGAAGACAATGAATGTGTGTGCTTTCTTATTGAAATGGCACATATATAAAAAATTCAGTTAAAAATAGAAAATTCACAAAAAATGTTTAGTTAAAGGTGGCTCTGGTCAATAAATCAAAAAAATTAGAAAACACAAAGCTAAGGATTAAAAAGGCCGAAAAGGTTGCAAAATCAAGCACTCACGAGTTAGGAAATGCCAGATGAATATTGCCAACCCCCCACTCAGCCCCGGAGCGCTGGGCAGGCAGCAAGTGCCCCCCCCCCCGCTGCCCCAGAGCATGGGGGTGTGCACTCCCACTCCCCTGACTCAGAGCAGCAGGTGGTGTGTGCCCCCCCTGGAGCACTGGGGTGGCACAGCCCCAGCAGGCTTCCCGGAAGAGGAGCAGCCTGCATGGACTAGGGCCAAGCTGCAAGCAGGTGGGGGCCTCAGGGTAGAGCGTGGGTAGGGCCACACAGGGCTGTTTGGGGAGGCACAGCCTTTCCCTGCCTACGCTACCTGCCACCCTGGTAGGGCACTGTTCTACTCTACTTGTCTAAGACATGCCTCACCACCACTAGGGTGACCAGATGTCCTGATTTTATAGGGACAGTCCCGATTTTGGGGTCTTTTTCTTATATAGGCTCCTATTACCCTCCACCCCATCCCGATTTTTCACATTTGCTGTCTGGTCACCCTACCGCCTACATTGCTATTTATATCCATGGTAACTGGGCATGCAGTGCCTGTAGTCTACACACTGCCAAAAGTGTAGATGTACCCTGTGTAACTATATTTACCCTATGCAGTTTATTGTCATAGAGTTATCTGCACTCACTTAAGTCCAAAAAATGATTGTAGTGGCTGAAGCCCATAGCCACTATTAAATGGGAACCATTCTGTACAGTACTTGTAGGGTGTAGCACTGAAGTTCTAAAATATGCTGTGCAGATCCCAAAAGGTGCTATAGTCAGCATGCTGCTCAGAGAGAGAGAGAGAGAGTGTGTGTGGGAGGGGGAGGGGGAGATGGTGTAATTAAGTGGCTTGAGAAGGAGGCTGGGATCTGTCAACTCCTGACATCACATGCCTCTGCCATTGACTTGCTGTGTGTCCTTAGCCAAATCACTTAAGTTCTTTTTTTAGCTTTGACACCTTTCAAATTGTCTGAGGTTCTGGGTTCTATATAAAAAAGTAAGCTAGTGGCAAGGCACCATGTACTATGTGGCAACCTTGACCTCAATTCTCCTGCAAAGCCCCCTGAATTCTGCAACATTCTAGTGCAGCAGATGGGATTTTCTGCAGCTTTAAGTAAACTAAAAAAATGGAAGTATTTATTGGATTAAATATAAAAGCAAATAATACAATTGGTTTAGTATTTCCTGTGTTATTTGGTTTGGGTCAGAGTCTGCCAATCCTTAGTCATGTTAAGTAATACCTTACTAAAAATAGGAATAATTAGTAAGTATCATGGGGCTTAACCCTCATCACCTGCAAGGCAAGGGAAAGAATTTTAGTTATTAATTGCACTCTGCACCTGGAGGGTGAGGAACTAATTGCCTCCTGGCCAGAGGAGGTGAAGCAAGGTCTTATAAGTAGACTGAGAGAGTACAGCTTTGTGGAGATAAGTTGCTGTGGTAGAGAGAGGCCCCAAGATAGGGTGTAATCAAACAGGTAACAGAAAGATTGCTACAAGAGTAGGCTCGGCTCGGCTCCTGCAGGGGTGGTCCTGAGGTAGAGCCATCAAGGGACCTGCCTGAGAGGGGCTATCCATTTGAAGATTTGGTTGGACTTTATTTGAATTTTTGGATTACTCCAAAAGGATAACTTAAGCTTTTTATTTAACCTGGCTGGAGGGCCACGCCACTGAGCACTCAGAGGGGGAGTTGAAAGAAGATATGGGTCTGAGGGAGACCCCAATGAGGGGTACCAAAAATGAAGACCCCTGTCCAGGCACAAAGGAGTGCCCTAGAGGTGAGGGAGGGTACTTATGCTGAGTAGTACTTTAGCATAAATTAAAATGGTAATCTGCCTCTTCAATGTTAAATTTAACTTATTTCAGCTGTGATTGAGTTTACTGTTTTGCTTCTGAATTTTTCTTTCCTGAACCAAGAATCAGGATCAAATGAGGTCTTCAGTGTATTTATATTTACAGCTTTTATCTTTTTGTCCACATACTGTGTGTTTCAAGTAAAATCTTGCTAGTTAAGTAAAATTAATCTGTGATGGTCTTTTCTAATTAATGTTCTTATGTGGCTCCTAGGAAAACAACATTCATAGGAATACCAAAAGGGAAGTAATTGGCTTAACATTGTGGCTGGAATAGGGTAGAATCAATCTTCTGCTGAAAGATGGCTCTGCAGAGCAGCCTGCTTCCACAGCTGTTAGATTGAGTAGTGCCTGTGCCTGTCTTGAAAAGTGGCCTTTAATATTAGAATTTACAGCAAAACAGCCCGATAGTCTCTGGTGTTGACATGTGGTTGCCAGACTGTTTAATAGTGTCTATAATTACTTTAAAATCTGATGCACAGTATGAAAATGCAGGAGTGTTGAATATAAACCATATTTTAATAATTTGACCACCTGTACTCTATCCCAATGTTAAAATAAAGAACTTGAAATCCTCTGTACATTTATTTGTAGCAGATGTTAAATCTTTGGTGTGTTTTACACACTAGGCAACCTATATTAAACATGACCCTTACAAAAATAACTCAAAGCATATTTATTTCAAAGAATTAGAATTCTTTGTATGAGGAAGTGGATACAGGAAGCTGTATCATTGTTGTGGTTGGTTTTTAGAGGTGTGCTCACAATGGGATGAGAGGTTTCAATCATTACTGTAGTTGGGCAGAAGTATTTCAGGGTTTAAAAGATAAAAGCCTCTTTATTTTGTTTTAGTAACTCTTCTCAGCTGTTATTTCTAGCGCAGATTTTTTTTTTCTATGCCAGTCACCTCTCTGACATTAAAGAAATGCACTAGATTGGGGGTATCAAACACTTTCTGAAGTGAGGGATAAATTACCCTTTCATTCAGTCTGGGAGTTGGGAATGAAAAGTTTGCTGGCAAGAAGCAAATTTTGCAGTCTTATTTGAAGATTTAAGATTAAGCTTGATAAATTTATGGAGGGGATGGTTTGATGGGATAACGTGATCTTAGCCAATAGGTCAATAACGTGCCATCACTGGTAATTAGTACCAAGGGTCAATGATGGAGATATTAAAAGTCTTTTCCTCAGTGTCTGGCTGGAGAGTCTTGCCCGCATGCTTGGGGTTCAGCTGATCGCCATATTTGGGGTCGCGAAGGAATTTTCCTCCAGGGTAGATTGGCAGAGGCCCGGGAGGTTTTTCGCCTTCCTCTGAAGCATGGGGCAGGGGTCGCTTGCTGGAGGATTCTGCCCAACTTGAAGTCTTTAAATCCTGATTTGGGGACTTGAACAGCTGAGTCAAGGGAGAGAATTATTCCAGGAGTGGGTGGGTCGGCTTTTGTGGCCTGCATCATGCGGGAGGTCAGACTAGATGATCATAATGGTCCCTTCTGACCTTAAAGTCTATGAGTCTATGAATGCAGCTTTCTAGCTAGCAAAGCTAAATGCTACAATTAAAGACACTGTTAAAAAGTAAATGCATTTATGCAACCTTCCTAACCTCAAGTGCCTCAGAGTCAGCTGCAAAAAAAAATATCTTGGGTTTATTTCCCTTGTTGGCTTTTTGAGCTGTTGTGGTATACATGGATCGCCTTTTCAAGCTTTTTCCTTAAATGATGATGAATTGAACCTTTGTTTATGAAAATTGACATTCTCATGTAATCACATGACTTTAGGAGTGGGGGCTTTAAGAAAATCACCAAACATCACAAGGCTTGCAATAAAATCATGAATTGCTCTGCCTCAATCCCCCCCCCCCCCCCCCCCCCCCCCCCCCCCCCCCCCCCCCCCCNCTGTTAGGAAATATACTCCCCATATACTTTTTCCCACCCCTTTAGGGAAAATCTCACCACCCACTTTCTCTTTTCTCCTCCCTCACATTTGTCTCCCTCTATCCCCCTTCTGAGGTAAATTTCTCCTTTTCCCTATCACTTACCACACCCTTGCTGCCCCCCCCCCCCCCCCCCCCCCCCCCCCCCCCCCTCCCCATTTTGCAGAATCCTTTTCCTCTATCCATTTTGGGCATTTTTGTGGGCATGGATGGGGAAGGTACCATATAGAAGGAGTCACCCTCCTTTGTCTACTGCTGCCGAGTTCAGCAGTAGCTGCGAAGTTGGTGGGAGAATAGGAACCCAGTGCTGTGAGTACAGCAGAAAGGGGACCTCTGAGCCATGGTGATAGTGATGATTTCTCAAAAAGCCACTGGTTGGCTGTGGTAAGGTGATTGGGCACAGACACCGGAATCTTATCATGTGTGAGCTCTCGCCAACCCCTTGAGCTGTAGAGCAGGTCCCTTTTGAAGTGGACTGGGCAAGCTGTGGACTGGAGAGAATGGTTGTGGGAGTCCTGGGACCATATCCAGCCTGTAGGCCACATGTTTGACATCCTTGCTCTCTTACTATGTGTACTGTGGTAATGGCTATGGGTTATGGAGTAGGCCCCATTGTGGAAGTCATTGTACAAACACATTTCAT
Organism: Platysternon megacephalum; assembly: GCA_003942145.1. NCBI lineage: Eukaryota > Metazoa > Chordata > Testudines > Platysternidae > Platysternon > Platysternon megacephalum. Next base: position 6,675,926 of record QXTE01000093.1, on the reverse strand, counting down.
TATGACAAAAAGTTGGACATCCAAGCCCAAGTTTTCAACACAGGCCACTGATTTTGAGCACCCCAGTTTTGGGTGCCCACCTTGCCCCTGATTTTTACACTTGCAGCTCAAGTTGAAGTCTATGGAAGTTGCAGATACTTACCACCTCTGAAAATTGAGGCCAAGATGTCTCAAGTGCTCAAAATCAGTGGCCTATTTTGACCTAAATCACAATGCTGCTTGTGCCTTCTATAGGAGAGGCCCACATGGAGTGAGCTACTATATGCATTAAACGTTGTGGGCTCTCAACTATAATGAGGATATTAGCCACTCTAATAGTGTACAATGGGCTAGATTGTTTGCAGTGAGAATTTTACCTGGCATGAATCTCTGTTGCCTGATCTAAAACACCCAGGTCTGTTAGCCACTACTACAGCGGGCTCATCAACTTCTAGCGATGATTGGGCACATACAGAGGGGCAAAGAGCACTACACTGAGTGGGGGTGTGGTTTACACCAGCAAGGATGCCTTTCACAATTCTTGCAAGGATAGGGCGGACTTTCCTTCCCTGTAATTATGTGTGCGTGCAAAACTTTCCCATGATCATATAGAAATCTACTGTGTTCATAGCATCCTTGTGCACAGTGTAATAATGAAAGGTCACTACGGTAGTTCCATTTTATTTCCAAGTAGTCAATCAGACCTATCCATTCATGCATGTGCAAAGAGCAAATTAAAAGGGGGCATGAAGATGTCTGATTTGAATAGGGCTTAAGACTTAGCTCTAATTGCAGGTCAGTTGTGTGTATGTGTGTGTGTATACAATGTGTGTATATATTTAACTTTTTTTTTTTTTTAATAAAAATTTCTCTGGACTGAAACTTGGCTTACAAGGATCCAGCACAGGAAAAAGTATGTTTGTTTTAATGGTGATTGGTGTAAATTAAGCTTTTTTGTTTTCTAACGTATAAGCATTAGTTTAAAATTGCCAGGATATGTATTGCCAGGACCAGTCATTCTGATCTCTGAGATAAAACATTTGTATCATCATGAATGTCACCAAAATATCCATTAGGGATTTTTGAGTACATAGGCCTCTGGTAAGCACATGTTTGTGCTTTGTTGAACTAGGGCTGGGGGGGGGGGGGGGGGAGAGCTGTTTTTATTTTTTATTTTTTTGTTTTTCTGTGTTTTTAAAAGGCTTCTTTTGAATACATTGGTACTTGGTAAACCTGAAATGAACATAACAAAATAGATTTCTGAAAGAAAACAAGCTCAAGAAAACTACACTTCAAAGCTTTTTCTTGGTGTATTTGCAGATGTATTTCCTTTATAATGGTTGTATTTTTCTTCATTTAAAAAGAACAAAAACTTTGAGTCAAGGACTACTTCCTGTCTTGACTAAGGTATGTCTCCTATAGAGAGACTGTACTGGCATAGCTACATCACAATAGCTATGCTGGCATAACCCTGTTGTATAAATGTAGCCTACACCAATGGGATGGACACTTCCATCAATGTAGGACACCACTCCCTGAATGATGGTAGCTATGACAACAGAAGCATTCTTCCATTGACATGGTGGCATGTACGCTTGGGGCTACATTGTCACAGCTATATTGGTCAGGGTGTGGTGGTTTTTAACACCCCAGAACAAGTCTAATAACCTTCTAAGCCAGGAAATGTTAGTTAAAATTCATGTGGTGATTGTACATAGAATTATTGTACACAGAAATCCCATGAAATCACTTGGTCTGAATTAGACTGTGTAGGGCCCTCGGATATGTAGCATGTCCATAATGTATGTTGGGTCAAGACAGGTGATGGGGATTTATGTTTCAACCACCCTAAGCACTTCATGTATCTCTAACAAATTCTGTTTTGCAAAGCACCTAATTGTTCTCTTATTGAAAACCTCTCTAAATAAGCTTTGGGTACAGATGTATTACAGTGATGTTTCATAGCACGGTTATGTTTTTTTGATCCTATGACCATTAACCCACTCCATTGTCACCCTTGGTGTAATAATTCCATGAAACCCAAAGAGATCTGGGCTTTACCGTCTCTTTGACAGTTTCTGGTCATGAAACTGATGCTCTCCTTAGGGAGCCCAGAACCATAGGTCACTGTAAGCTCCCCACCTTAGCAAGAGAGAGCTTTGCTGGAGCTTAAACTGGGATACGGCTCCCTGCCACACCAGTCTGCTTAACCAGCAAACTCTTTGAGACTCTGCCAGTCTCAACCTTGCCTTGCAGGCAGGAGTGCCGCCAGCTTTTCCGGCGCCCTAGGCGGCGGAAGGTCCCGCCCCCGAAATGCCGCCCCCAACAGCAGCGGCGGAAGGTCCCGCCCCCAAATTTCAATGGCCGGCCGGGGTGCCAGTGCCCCACAAATAGTAGCGCCCTAGGTGACCGCCTAGGTCGCCTAATGGGTTGTGCCGGCCTTGCTTGCAGGTAACATTCAGGGAACTCCAGAGATGTCTCTGCAGTGTCCAGTCCCCCTCTCTGGACACTCACAGAAACTATTAAGTCTGCTGTCTCCAAAGAGACAGCACACAGACACACTAGCCTGGTAGCCCAACTGAGGACAGGCTCTTTACCTTTATACACAGCACTGAGATGGTTTATTAATAATCGTATTCTTCGTTTTACTATAAAGAACATAGATTTAAGTGATACTAAGCAAGAGAAAGTGGGACCAGTATGGTTACAAACAAAACAATCTTTCTAATGTCTGAAACTTAGCTGCTTAGAGATTGTAACTTGCTAAAGTTTTCTTACTTACATCAAGCTCAGTACCTTCATCTTGTGATTTAGCAGAATCCATTGTTCACAGAGGACAAAGTTGTGAGCACCCTTTGATTCTAAGTCAGGGGTTCTCAACCTTTTTCTTTCTGAGCCCCCCCCCGAACATGCTATAAAAACTCCAGGGCCCGGAGGGGGAGACTCGGGGCTCCAGGCCAGAGGTGGGCCCTTGGGCATAGGTGTAGTTTGACTTCTATTGGGGGGGGGGAAGGCCAGTGGGGCTTGGGCCAGCTCTGCACAGCAGAGTCCAGAAAGGCAGCACTACCTCCACCCCCTGACTCACCTCAGCAGACCACCCAGCCTGTCTGGGTTGTGTGTGGTGGGAATTCAGCTCAAAAAGTTTGAGAACTGCTCAGGGTGCAGGGAGGGTGGTAGCTAGGGGATGTGCTCCCTGAGGGCTCCCCTGTGGTCACTGCTCCACGAGGGCTCTGCCGGCCACAGAGCTGGGTACCCTGCCTGGGCGGCTCTTACCAGCTGCATGAGCTGAGGAGCAGCTGCAACCCTGGGCACCAGCAGCAGACAAGGGAATGCTGGGGCTGCCTGCTTCATGACACCAGCCAGAGCAGCATCTGCCCTGCACTGCCCGACTCCAGCTTCCCACTTCTGAGCTGGCCAGGGTGTGGGACCTTGGGGGAGGGGAGAGGAGGAGGGAGCTGTGTGTAGAGCTGCCCCCGGGACTGCCCCACTCTGGCACTGCTGTGTGTGTGTGTGTGTGGGGGGGGGGGGGGGGGGGGGGGGGGGNGGGGGGGGGGGGGGGGGGGGGGGGGGGTTCAACCCCATGGTGAGGGAAACCAGGGCTCGGGGTTTCAGCCCTGTGGCAGGAAGCTCTGGGTTTTAGCTGTGGGGTCCCGCAGTCGCCCTGAAAGGGCTCGCAGACCCCTGGTTGAAAACTGCTGCTCTAAGTGATGGATATCTAAGGGATTCTTTCACCTTCTTTATATAGTCCGTAAACCTTTGCTATGTATTCCTTTGAAGTGTATACACCAGAGAGTTCTTCTCCCTAACTGATGTGCGGATGCCATGCCATCTCCTTCATATTCTGGTCAATTTGCTTTTTGGATTGGCTTATCACTTTGTTTACCTTAGATTCAAATGTACTTTAATTGTCCTTTGCTTGTAATCAATGCAGACTGGTGTATCCCCATTCCTTTTTCTAGTACAGGCTTGTTTATCAACTACTTCCAAAATGTATTTTAAAAATGTATTTCCAGCATACATATGTACATCTCACGCAATGATATTAATGATCAGCATGTTACCAGTTTTTAAATGACACCTTACAAGACCTTGTTTGACTAAATACCTTAACAGTGTATTGGTTGTGCCTTTTGCCTGTTGGTATGAAGGGACTCCTAGGGTCACAGAACTCAATTATGCCTTCGTTATAGAAACAGTCCTGAGGTTTGGCTGAGTCCAGATTCATGAAGGAAGAATTAAAAGGCATGTTGGGAAGAGACTTTTGTTCAGAAGCCAACATCTAAAGACCATCAGTGTTGACTATGTGCCACACATGTGCTTTGTTTGCCAAGAAAGCATCTCAATTGTCCTCCCCAAGGTCTTGTTCAGTGTCGTAGAATTCAGCCATTGTTGATCTTGATGGAATATGAAATGTAAATAAATAAGAGCAAACTATCCCTGCAGATTATGGGCCCCAAGCTGCAAACTTTTTCATTCAGAAATAAGTAGGTGCATTGGCTTCAATGGCATTACTTGTGTGTCAGGATTACTCACCTAATGATTTACAGTTGGGGCTCAGTTTCCCCCTAGGAAGTCATCTCCACAATCACCTTTCCAGATCAAGGAAATACTGTTCAACATTCCAGGCTTCTCTGTCAAGTAAGATCCAGAGCACTTTGACAATCTGCTTTAAAAACCCTCTCTGGTTTGTTAAAATTCTTCTGTAAAATGTTTAACTAACATTGGATCTGGTCTTTGGGCTCTCATGTGTTTGTAATTATGGCCACATGCTGCATTGAGTTTTATGCAGCCTACCTCTTCTCAAGCTAAGCAGTTGGTTTATATACATATGGTAAAGGAAAAATGGCTCAGGGGTTAGCAGAAGCACTGTATTTTCCAGCTGCATAATAAGACAATCTTCTGTCTAGTTCTATGTAACGTAGTTTCAGGATCTTCTCTACATTGCAAATGACATCTGGGGGTGAGAGTAACAAACGTTTTTTTTTCTGACGAACACCGCTCCAGAAATGTTGCCACAATGTAAAGCCCGATACTTCATATGTATAATCTATAATGGTAACTAAATGTATTATTTTCCCAAGAGAGCACCTGTTGCAAAGTCCACTAAAGTAAGTGTATAGTCTATTGATTTCAGTAGGCTCTGGATCAGCCTCTTAGTACCTAAATCATACTTGACTTTACTTTTTATCTTTAATCATGGAAGATTTTTTTTTACCTCCAGCTGCCATTAATGTATTGCAGAAGACATGAGCTTAATATACAAAACAATATATGGTTGCATATGAAATAATTCTCAAACCTTAGCTTACCAAAAACAAACACAAAAGTTTAATCTTGTAGTTTAAAAAAACAAAACAAAAAAACAGCCACCAAAACTTTTCCCCTAATGTCCACCACTATGAAGATCTGTTTTAATGGCCATTTCAGTCTTCTGCATAGCTTTAGGCTCATAAAATATTCAGTTACTAGATAACACTCTTAAAATGTAATGGGAAAATAGGGATCATATCCTTACTAGGAAATGCTACTCTGTTTTGTTTTTTATTTCTCTAAGGCTTTGTCTCCACTACAAAATCTTACTGTCCTAGAACATGACTGTGAAGAGTCAAATTAACTACTGCGATGCTGATCACAGCTTTGCAGTCAGTGTAGACAAGGACAAGCTGTGGCCAGCATTGTGGCCAGTTAAGAAACACCAATTGCAAATAAAAGTACTTCAGTGTTTATTAGGTGTTCAAAATGTTATGTAACTGACTTTTTTTTCCAGGTTGCTGGCTGAGTAAAATGATCAGTGTTCCTTCATCTTGAATTCTTCTTTTGGTATTAGGATTTTCATCTTCTTTAAATGTCGTCCTGTCTATTTACTTTAAATATGTGCCTTAAAAAAACTGCTAAAAACAAAGATGAGTCTTCACTGTATGACAGTTTCTTCTGAAGGGAAGATTATACAATATTTACGGCTTTAAAATAGAGAATACATACCTATGGAGTTCTTAAAATGCAGGTTGTTTTAGTGAACCAGTAGTGTGAGCTATTGACTGTCAGGGGTTTTCAAACTTCATTGTACCATGACCCCCTTTTGACAACAAAAATTACTACATGACCCCAGGAGGGGGGACCAAAGCCTGCACCCACTTGAGCCCCACCACCCCAGGACAGGAGGGTCGGGGGGCAAAATCCAAGCCCTGCCACCCTGGGCAGAGGGACCAAAGCCGAAGTCCCAGGGCTTCAGGGCCTGTAACCTGAGCCCTGCCACCCAGAGCTGAAACTGTTGGGCTTTGGCCCCAGGCGGTGGGGCTCGGGCTTTGGTCCCAGGGCTCAGCAAGTCTAACACCAGCCTTGGTGACCCCATTAACATGGGGTCATGGCCCACTTTGGGGTCCCGGCCCACAGTTTGAGAACCCCTGGGCTAAGTGACTCTGAAGATTTATTCTACTGAAATGTTAGGTTACAGTTTCACCACAAGAGGGTAGTATTGTTTAGTACATGTTTTGCCTACTTGGGAGTGTATCCTTTAGTAAAATGAGCACATCATACTTCAGTGGTAAGACTAACACACAATATTGTGCTGTTTGCCTGTATGACAATCCCATGCAATTAGAAACCCAACGCTAATTCTGTATTTAGAGGCCTTTACAAATATTTATAATATGACCTGTGAGACTGCAATGGCATTTAAATTAGACTTTGGCTGAATCTTTCATCCTTCCTTACAGTTGTTTACAAGGATTCTGCTCGTGAGGCCATAAACTCTACTAATCTCTGAATTTTCTCAGGGAGTAGTATGTCTTCTGTTAACATTATAGTCACTTAAGAAAACATAAGAACATAAGAAAGGCCGTACCGGGTCAGACCAAAGGTCCATCTAGCCCAGTATCTGTCTACCGACAGTGGCCAATGCCAGGGGCCCCAGAGGGAGTGAACCTAACAGGCAATGATCAAGTGCTCTCTCTCCTGCCATCCATCTCCATCCTCTGACGAACAGAGGCTAGGGACACCATTCCTTACCCAGCCTGGCTAATAGCCACTTATGGACTTAGCCACCATGAATTTATTCAGTCCCCTTTTAAACATTGTTATAGTCCTAGCCTTCACAACCTCCTCAGGTAAGGAGTTCCACAAGTTGACTGTGCGCTGCGTGCAGAAGAACTTCCTTTTATTTGTTTTAAACCTGCTGCCTATTAATTTAATTTGGTGGCCCCTAGTTCTTGTATTATGGGAATAAGTAAATAACTTTTCCTTATCCACTTTCTCAACATCACTCATGATTTTATATACCTCTATCATGTCCCCCCTTAGTCTTCTCTTTTCCAAGCCGAAGAGTCCCAGCCTCTCTAATCTCTCCTCGTATGGGACCCTCTCTAAACCCCTAATCATTTTAGTTGCCCTTTTCTGAACCTTTTCTAGTGCTAGAATATCCTTTTTGAGGTGAGGAGACCACATCTGTACACAGTATTCGAGATGTGGGCGTTCCATGGATTTATATAAGGGCAATAATATATTCTCGGTCTTATTCTCTATCCCCTTTTTAATGATTCCTAACATCCTATTTGCTTTTTTGACCGCCTCTGCACACTGCGTGGACATCTTTAGAGAACTATCCACAATGACGCCAAGATCTTTTTCCTGACTCGTTGTAGCTAAATTAGCCCCCATCATGTTGTATGTATAGTTGGGGTTATTTTTTCCAATGTGCATTACTTTACGTTTATCCACATTAAAGTACTTTTAAAGCCCCTCCCCCCGAAAGTACTTACATTTATCCACTTAAGTACTTTTGGGGGGAGGGGCTTATTTGCTCATTTACATTTTCGTGTGTGTGTACAGATTTTTATAAATGCATATATTTTGAAACTCATTTTTTTTTTTTTTTCACGCCAAATGTTTACAGCTGCCCTAATTTATCTGGGACTAGCTACATCTAGAATTTAGTGGTATCTGTGCAAATCTAGATAATTATTAATGCCATGCCTCACCATTACTTTTTGAAGTGGGCCTCTCATATTTGTATTTTCACTATATGGCTCTGAAAAGCATTTAATCTAAAACCTGCTGGTATGTTAACTATTTTAGTTATCAGTGTTCTCCATCAACATTTTGCTGTTTTGATTGGCACCAATTTTACAGGACTTTGCTTTTCCTGCTGCCATGGTACATATATTGTGCCATGTTTTTAGATACTGGCTGATTTCACCATATGGCTTCCATATGGGAACATGTTGCTCTTGTTAGCCACCTTAGAAGCAGCCTGTCAGCCAGGTCCCCACTCAGAAACAAATAAATTGTCTAGTGTCTACTGTATTTCCTTTCAGGCTGCACTCTCCACTTGAAACTTGGCCACATTTCAGAGCAATCAAAATCCAATCAGCAGTCGTGCGAACTCCATATGTTTTATTTCCAGACTATGCTATAGAGAGGAAGCTGAAACTATTTTCAATATATAACAATGTTAGGATGACATGCCACAGATCTCTTTACACGTTTTCCATGGACTATAAGCAAAAGCACCATTCAGTAGAACAGAGCCACTCAGGTTTCATGTAGAAAACTGTGGTCAGCCAAATATTACACATCAAATTAACTTTCCTGAAAAGCAGAGCACCTCTAATACAGAGTGATACAAATGTAAATTACAATTAGTCTGACATGTTGGAAGTATGGTAGAGTCCTCTGGGTCTAAGCTTCAAATCTTAAGCAAGTTTGACATTAACTTTTTTTTACAATAGTGCTTTATAAGTAGCTAGCACTGTGAGTTTCCACCAACACATTCTGGTTGGTCTTTGGGCCTCTTCTGTTTAACTTGGCAGCTTGTGCTAGTACAAGTCAGCCTGTCCTTCATAGAAAAGGACAAAGCCCATTTCACAGATCATTCGACTGAGGCAGAGAGCAGCTATGCCCAGTACTTCAGAGAGGCAATAATACCACCATCAAGCTATTTTAATGGATTTTAGAACAAATAGGTTGGTTTGCCTCAGAGTCATGAACTCAACAAACTTTCAGAATGCCCTATTGGTAGGGTGACCACCTTTTCAAAAGGAAAAAGCAGGATACATGGAGGAGCACTGACCAAGCCAGAGCCGGGCTGTGGTAAGAGCTGCCTGGGGAGCCCCAGACCCTCCATCTGCCCTGGACGAGGAGAATGCAATGGGTCTGGCTCATTGACCCAGCTAGATATACTCCAGTTTCTGGGGTAAGCAGTGGGGGAGCCCCTGCTGCCACATCTGAGGGGGATGGGTGGGGGGGATCTATGCAACTGCTCTCTGGGAGGGATGCCCCTCCACAATGGTTATGCCAAATGGGATTCGGGGGGGGGGGGCGGGGGAGTGACCAGGAGGGCCTGTATAGTGGTATGCATAGGGCCTTGGATTATCTTGATCTGATCCTGATTAGAGGTATAGAAAGGTTGAGCAGCTGCTTAGTCTGCCCAGTGTAAACTGTACATATCTAATTTCTACTGCGTAATGTGCATGATGATGCTTGTTAGCTAGGCAGGATAATATTCCAGCCAAAAGTGATCGCTTGTAACTACCATCAGATGGTGCTGTGCTGTATAGATTTGAATGAGCTGCAAATTAAAAACTGCACTGTTAAAAGAAGCCTTAAAATTGACTCTTTACACCTTTAGGCACTTACTGATATTTTTTTTTTTTTTCTTGAAAATGAGCTGGGTTGCCCAAAAATTGGGGGAATGGATTTCTTTTAAAAATCAATTTGAAGTTTCTGTGTTGCAGCATTCAAAACGGACCCATTCTTCATTTTCCATTATAGATTTTATTAATTTTTACCAAAATCTTCACTGATATTGTTTTTTTGAATACTTTAACGGAAATGTGGATTTTTGGTAAATCATGATTTTTCTGCGTGTGGTGGTGGTGGTTTTTTTTGGTGTGTGAAAATTTCATGGGGTGTGTGTGTGTGGACACGGGGGGGGGAAATATTTTTTTGTGAAACACTTGGGCGCCCCCCCCCCCCCAAAGGCCATGTTTCAACCACAAAGCAACTTAGTATGAATTTTTGACTGACTCTTAAAAATAATCTTTACAATAAGAGACTTAAACAATCTGTCTTAAAACTCACACTAACCTAAGTTTATTTGTGTATGCCTACAGTGATAGAAAGTAGCATGCATTAGCACTGGTTTATAGATCTTAGATTTGGGCAAGAAATGGTTTTTGCAGGGACTTGAACCCGTGCCTTCCGCATCCAAGGTGAGTGCCCTCACCTGCTAGGTTATTGACTGTTCTGGCATTTCCCTCTCTCACTTTGACTGGCAATTCCATCCTGGACCCTTTTGGGTTAAATGGCTTTTCATTTTCCACCGAAAAATCTGTTTGTATAATTTCTAACCAGCTCTATATTTTTATTCCCCACTGCTGCTGCAAAACATCAGTTTTACAAAGAAGCACATCCAGGTAAACCACAAAGCCAATGTTTAAAAGTAATACTGCTGTGTGTCAAAAATCCTCTGCTTGAGTCCAATCCTGCTCCATTGATATCAATGGGAGTTTTGTGTTTGACCAAATATTGCTAAATTGTGTAGGTCCCATATTCATATACCTTGTTATATTTTGTTTGCACCTATGCCCCCTCTGCTCTACAGCAGTGATACTCCAACTGAGGCTAGCAAGCCGCAAGTGGCTCTTAATGTGACTCCTGCGGCGATTTGCAGCACAACATTCAAACACTGATTTCAATTATTAACCAATCAGGATGCTTTTACTATGATAAAATACTTGGTCAGTCATTTTGTTGAGACTAATATATATAATTTCTACTGTTTATGTATGAATATATAATACTATAGTAAATGAAACAATGAAATCACACTACTGTGACTCTTTTGGATAATGTTGATCAATAATTTGGCTCCTGAACAAATCAGGTCTTAGTATCCCTGTTCTACAGGGTATTTTCCCTTTTCAAATCAATGAATTACTGAATTATTAACCCTTTACAACCCCTAGAAAATGCATCACAAAACTGTGCCTATACGCTGTGGTGGTTCTGACTGGGGAGCATTTACAGCTAATTTCCTACAATATACATATGTAGGATGCACATTAGTTTTAAAAATACACCTCTACCCCCAATATAATGCTGTGCTCGGGAGCCAAAAAATCTTACCGCGTTATAGGTGAAACCGCGTTATATCAAACTTGCTTTGATATGCCGGAGCGCNATCGCGTTATATCAGGGTAGAGGTGTAGTGATTTAAAAAACAAACAAACAAAAAAACTTGGGACCCAGTCCTGCAATTGGGCCTGTTCAAATGCATGAGAACTGGTCAGTTACTTACTGGAAACTGACCAAAAGAGAGATGGATTAGTCAGTTTTCACTGTCTACAGTGAGAAAAGCAGAGTAAACAATAGTGTAAATGGAAAGAGTAAATTAGAGTTTCAGCATTCTTTTAGCTTTACCAATCTAAGGGGTGCTAACCTATGGCTGTGTGACTCGGTGGCTGAGCACTTTAGGAGGCTGCCTGGATTTTTGTTGGGTTGCTTTCTTCTCCCTCTTCCATCAGGCTTTAGTTTGTAGTTTTGGATGACTATACTCAACACCTGTGAACCAAGTGATGTTATCAAGGGCCACTAACAGCTGCAGAAGGTAGCCATTAAGGCAACAGGAAGTTGTATAAAGATGAGATCAGAGGGTCAGTGAGGCATGTGGAGTAGGTATTGTCTGGAACTTGACTGGTCAAACTGACCATGCTGAAAACTCCAGGGATGTGTTTTGGAGGATGCTGTGCTGCCCCTAGTCCCAGGTTTTGGGGGCAATGGGGGTGTGAGACCTTCAGGGGTACAATCTGGAATGTTGAACAGCTGTGTCTCCTTAACTCTCTAGCCTGGGGTGCCTTTTACACTGCTTTGCTGTCAGAACAGCCACACCCGGCCTGCTCATGCAGCCTTCAGCATGAAAATTCACTCCCAGTTAAATACAGGAGCACTCAGACCAGTCACTCATGAATTACATACAGGGAAACACCCATAAACTCTCTAGTCCCAACCTGGTTCCCTGAAAAATGTGCATCTTGTACTGTCCAGCACACTACTGAACAGTGCAAGCTCATAGAAAGTCTGTAATTTCGTCAAAGGAAAATGATATATGCACCAGCCTGGGTATTCCAAATGGAGTTTCCCCCACACTTTAATCCAAACACAATAAAGATAAAACAATAAGATATGTTTATTAACTATAGAAAGATGGATTTTTAAGTTATTACAAGTGGTGATGCATAAAAGTCAGAATTGGTTACAAAAGAAAATAGGTATTAGCTTGCATATTACTCTTAACTTAACAAACTAATTAACTTAAAAGCAAAGGTTTTGTCTCACCATATGCTGTTGTAAATTTCACAGGCTGGGTCTCCTTTCAGTCTGGGACCCCTCCCTATTAATTCAGCTTCTGTGAGAGTCATTGATCTCATAAGCAGAGAGATAGGGGAGAAGAGGCGAAGTGTTTCCCCTCCCTCTTTTTATAATTCAGTTTCTTGTGCTAGAAACATCCTTGCTGAGTCATGGTGACATGCACTCTGTGGATGAGAGGTTTGAATTGTCCCTGTGATGAAATGTAAATTTCTTATTTACATCTTTTCCCCCCTTCTGGAGGATGGCCCTTTAACACCTGTCTGGGATGCTAGTGTGTCTTGGTCTCTGAAAAACCGGTTTGTGGGTGTTACCAGAACATAACATAAGAATGGCCATACTGGGTCAGACCAAAAGTCAATCTAGCCCAGTATCCTGTCTTCTGACAGTGGCCAATGCCGGGTGCTCCAGAGAGAATGAACAGGTAATCATCAAGTGATCCATTTCCTGTCGCTCATTCCTGGCTTCTGGCAAACAGAGGCTAGGGACACCATCCTTGCCCCTCCTGGCAATAGTCATTGAAGACCTATCCTCCATGAATTTATCTAGTTCTTTTTTGAACCTGATTATAGTCTTGGCCTTCACAACATCTTCTGGCAAAGAGTTCCACAGGTTGACTGTGCATTGTGTAAATAAATACTTCCTTTTGCTTGTTTTAAACTGGTCTATTAATTTCATTTGGTGACCCCTAGTTCTTGTGTTATGAGAAGGAGTAAATAACACTTCCTTATTTACTTTCTCCACACCAGTCATGATTTTATAGACCTCAATCTTATCCCCCCTTAGTCGTCTCTTTTCCAAGCTGAAAAGTCCCAGTTTTATTAATCTCTCCTCATATGGAAGTCCTTCTATACCCCTAATCATTTTTGTTGCCATTTTCTGAACCTTTTTCCAATTGCAATATATCTTTTTTTTGAGATGGGGCAACCACATCTGCATGCAGTATTCAAAATGTGGTCGTACCTTATTACAGAAAATTACAACATATTTCAGTAACAATCATTACAGTAGAATCTTATAACTTTGCATATAGTGTTGCTATACATATTTTAACATGACAATGATATTCAGCAGAGTATGACTTTGAACAAAGTATGCCTTGTGAGAGATCATTTGAAAAGTATGCATCATAGTCTTGTAAAAGTGGTGACCATAATAGTATAGACCGTTATTGGCGGGGGGAGAGAGAAAAGGGGCAGAATCAATAAGGGAACTGCAGTCTTTAGTGCTCTAGTTAGGTAGTGTTGTTCTTCCTAACAGGCAACCTGTCCAGTCAAGCCTTTCAGTAATATGGAAGTGTGTGTGTGTATATATGTGTGTATGTGATATATAAATAAAAAAAATTATTTTAACCTGACAGTGTCCCTTTTAAGAGCAAAATCAAGTCCTTTGTCCTTATAGAGCCTCCAAATCAATGCTCTGATAGAGGTCCCATTGACTATTCAAGTTCTTGAAGTTAAGCTCATGCTTAAGTGCTTTGCTGATCTGGGACCTTACAGTGGTGTAAATGAGGAGCAAATCCACTGAAGTTAATGGAAATGCACCAGCGTGGAACTGGTGTAGGTGAGAAGAATAGGGTCCAAAATATTCAGACTGATATAGACTTTTGTGCATGTATGCCACTGCCTTGCCTTGGACACAGCTGCTCAAGGACAATATTTGTCTCCGCTTCTAGTGGCTGACCTACGCAATAGCAGATAACATTCTGCTCAGACATACTCAAAAAATGGAATGCAATTTGGGGATCCTGTGGTATTTTCCAATCTCAAAATCCTATGATTGCTGGGTTCTCCCTCCTAGAATTTTGAAGTACATTAAATGTATGCCATAAAACAAAGGATGCCAAACAGAGGCTTATTAAATGCTTTCTTTTAAGTGTTTTTGGTTGGTTTCCAAGGGATTTTGGTGCCTCAGGATCAGAATAAAACTGGTCTCCAGACCCTAGGACTGCATTCACTGCACCCCTTTGGAAGGAAGAACTTAAACTAGTAATGGTATGCACTGATACCTATGCCTTCTTCTGAGTTAGTCAAGGACAGTTCAATGAAGATGTGTTCAGCAAAACTAAAGTGCATTTTCCACACTGCACCAAGCTGTTTGAAGTGAAATGTCCAAACAAGAGTTCAATGCTATCAGTAATTTTACACCACACCGTGTCTTTCATATACTGGACTCAGCTGCAGTAATAAAGAGAACACGGTTATGGATTTAACTGTCTAAAGTATGTGTTCTCATTCTCAGCTGTGTTCCTGCTCTTAAATGTTAAAATGCTCAGAGTAGATTCATTTTGACAATCACTTAAAACACTTTATGAAAGATTGTACTATCTTGAAAGAAGTGATACTTAAGGGTATGGTTCTGCTTCTCAATAAAAAATATTTGCAGAAAAGAGTTTTCCACAATGAGAACAAATAGGTAAATAATACATGGTAATATGAAGGGAATACAGCAATCTGGAACTAAGGCACTTTGGACTCAACTCTCTGATGTTCTGCACCTTGTGTAGTTACTTGCAATCCATGTACAGTCTCTAAAAATGCATTTTACACCCACTTTGGTGCAAGTGACTACACAAGGAGCAGGGCATCAAATTGGGCCCATTTTGTTCAAGCGTCCATTGTATAGTATGATCAGCATGTGGAAGACTGCACAGTCCAGATACCTAGAGCTCTGTGTGGATACAAAATTTGTATCCGTATCCGATCCATGATCCACAGACCACATTTGCGGATATTTGCAGGGCTCTATAGATCTCGCCAGTGGAAAGGGCGTGATAACCACTGACTGTTTCCCTGCTCTCTGCAGATGAGTGCAGTCATGTCTGCTTTCTCTCTGAGTGGATGTCAGACCCCAGTAAGCAGACCATATTGCTATCAAGGAAAGGAAGATCGATTTCCTGGCAGAAGTGGGTTTTAAGGAGGGACTTTTAGGAGAGGGTGGAGCTTTGTGGACCAGACTTTGCCTGCAGTATCAGTGGCTAATCTTAATGACAAGTCATGGTGAGGTTTGGCTGGCTGAGTCCCCTTCATTACATATGCTCAGACTCCAGGTGGAATCTGTGTGCTCCAACCCCTACCCTGGCTCTAGTGCAAGTTAGAGAATTTTTGGCGTTTGGCTCAAATATTCACCCTGCATGCTGTGGTGCAGGCAACCACCACAGAGCTGGTCTCTGTACGGGGGGCACACTCCCTGCACAGCCTCTCCAGTCCTGAAACCCACCATCCACAAAGTGTTGTGGTGATAGTGTTTGAAGTACCAATCAGGCAATAGAATGATTTGTGAGGAAGGGGAAATGAGGACGTAGCTTTCCCTCCTCAGGGAAGGGGCTCTTGAGTCTCTTCTACCCAACAAAAGAATGGGTCAGAATTGCAGGAGATGACTTGTTTTCCCTGCAGTGCTTCTAGGACTACAGGACTTCCTGTTGTGTGCGTGAGGTGAATTTAGCAAGGGGGAAGATGTTCTATTACTGTGCCAGTGTCTGAGGTATGGTTCTTGGTGTCCTGAGAGGCTGTCTTGGAGGGACATGACTTTCTATGTGAAGATATTACACCTCCTTCCTTGCCAGCCTCTACCTCTACTTTAGACAGGCATTTGGGATAAAGTGATCAGATCACACCCCTTCATGCCTTTCCTGCCCTCACTTGAATCGCTTCATTGTCCTCCAGTCTCCTACCACTTCAAATTAAACTCTCCATCATCCTGTTTAAATTCTGCACGTTCTTTCCCTGATCTCACTTCCTCATCCCATTCCCTTGATCCCAACACTCTTACCTTATTGCTTCTATTTGCCTTCTTTCTTCTTCTTCTCTTCTCCTTCTGCCATGCCCTGTGCTTGGTACAGGATCCCACTTCCTCTCCTGGGTTGTCTCCTCCTTCAAATCCCAATCTCTGCTCATTATCCCTTCCCTGAACTGGTAGCCTCTAGTTTGTGTTTGTCTGGTATTGTTTTGGGCCTGACTTCAATGGGAGCAAGACTAGGCCTGTGGCTTGTTAAGCCTTTGAGGGCGGGAATGTCTTTCTGCTTGTTAAATGCTATGTGCATTTACAGTGCTGCCACAAATAACCTGTAGTAATTGTAATATTTTGTGTGTACATGGATACCTAGGGGAGAAATTCGTCCTTCTAGTGCTATAATGGTGCCTTTTTTATAGAAACTAATACATAGGGCTGGATTCTTGCCCAGTGTAAGTTGGGTTAGTTCTTTTGGCTTCAATGTCTATTAATTCCTCTTTGGTCACAGTTTGTGTTAATATATCAGGCTAATAAATGCAGCATGCTAGTGCAGACATAGAATACAGCAGATATAGTATTCACAGAACATAGAGGCTTAGCAGACTAATTCACAATGTGGTGTTTGGGTGGCTTTCAACATCCCAACTCAAAATAAATTTCAATCATGCTTCACTCTTAACTGCATTGAAATGTATCCTATAAAAATGGTATTCATGGTATTGTAGGTTGAAGATCACAGCTATACAAGTCGGAGACGCTGCTCAGTCATTGGTCAGTGATAATGAATCTCACAAAGAACCTCTGAGTGATGGTGCTGGGAATGACAGGACCCTGGCAGCTTTAATCTCACTAATAAACAGAGTTGGCTAAAAGGATCACGTCTTTGCCAACATGTATGGGCAAACAAAATCCGTCTGCCCGATGACAGAAGGATTGCTGACAGGGCCCTCACCCTGCAGCGTACCAAGAGCATGGCTGATGGGATGGCTGTGGCATAGGAAGAGAACAGTGTGTATTGTGAATAGCCTATAACATTGTCACGTACCCAGACTAAGGAACATAGGAGAATAGAAATGAAATTGCACGTGGTAAAGGGAGACTGAGCACTGCACTAGTGCAAGGGTTCAAGTTGCGCTATTTCAGTTTAGGCAGGATAGTGGAAAAGCCCTGTTATAGCTAAGTTTTTTTTGTTTCTTTAAATGTGAATTGTTCTAATATATTATAACTAAAGAAGCATCAGTGAAAAAGGCATTGACCTGGGAGTTAGGAGACCTGAGTTCTAATCCCAGCTCTGCCATTGACCTGGTGTGTAACCATAGGCAAGTCATTTCAATTCTCTGTGTGCCTCAATTCCCCATCTGTAAATTAAGGATTATGATATTTTCCTGCTTCTGCAAAGCTCTCTGAAATCTATCGATTTCAAAGTGCCCTAGAAGGATTATTTCATAGTGCTTGAGATTTAGGCTCCAGTTCTGGAGACATGTGTAACTTTTATGCACATGAGTATTCTCACTGAATGCAATGGGACCACTTCTGTGTACAGATACCCATGTGTAAGTGCTTGCAGGATCGGGGCCTCAGTTTGTTTGGATTTCTGATACATTAGGGAGAAATGTGTCCAACAGACCTAATTGTTTTTTAGTTGACATGTAATATAAGAAACAGAGAAAAATTGCACGGTAAGAAACTTTTAAATAAAAACCCTGGAATGTTGCATTATTTTAGAAATGTGTAACATAAGCCCCAAAATCACTTTGGTTGATATATTGTTTCAGTACTGCCACCTCATTCTCGCAAAATTCAGCATATGCATTTGAAAGAGAAATAATATTTTGCATTTTTATATATAAAAATAGTGCTTTTTGGCCTTGGATCTCAAAGCCCCTACATATGTTAATTAAATACTCTTTCAAAACCTGTGTGAAACATTTAAGTGTTGCTATCGGTTCTGATTCTCATTTACCCTAAAATCCCCTCTTCTGTGCCTTACACACACTAACATTTCCAGGGCAGTGGAAAAACTCACCTCTTCCCTCATGAAGACAAGGCCCAAGTGCGAATCGGGTCTGAATTTTCAAAAGAATACTGATTTAGGGCTAATGCCTCACATGAGGCGCTTTTAGGAGGCATCTGATTTTCAGAGGCTGGGTGCTCAGCACTTTCTGACAAATCAAACCCCTTTAAAGGTCTCAAACACTAAGCCTACCAAAATCACTTCTGAAAATTCAGGCCATTAATGTTCACAGGTGGGTAAACTTTGTGTTGTCAATATGTTGGGGATAATGATGTTTATTTATAAAAAAATCTCTAACCCGACTGCCAGCAGTTCTTGAAGTGCCATATCATAATCAATGTACACATGCTTAGGAAAAGAGGTATGTAAAGAATGTTGGTTGATTATTTGTCCTATGCAACCTGTATTTAAAAGGGAGAGTTAAGTTACTGATTTGGTGCCTTTTGAAATATTTTTCACCCTTCTTTATGAAAACTAACACCAGCAATAGACAGGCAACTGGAAACAATCAGCAGGCTTGCAGCCAACATGGGCAGAAGGAGTAAAATATACCCTCCAACCTTCCCCATGACAGGGTTAGTTGGGCCATAAGGTAGTCTAAACTTTTGCTGAGAAAGCATAAGATTTCCCCAAAGTTCTTTAGAATTCTGGACTGTATTCTTTATTGTTTGAGTGCCCTTATTTACATGTAGGGAGCTTTTAAATACAATGTGGCAAATTCAAGATTTGGACTAGTTTTTCTGAAAATAACTCACCACTTGGGAGGGGAATGAAGGGTGTTAATCTCAGATCTTTGGCTGAATTCCCTATAAAATTTTTACTTCTCCATTCCTAAGAATAAGTGCAGTGTTTCCTAAGAAATAATTCATATTCAGAGTGTTACTCCCTGTATAAAACTACAGTGCACAACTAATCTTTAGAAGGAAAAAGTTGTCCTAAAAAAAACTAGCCAACTCTGCAGTACCTAGTGTATATGGACTTGAATGCTAGGTAAAACGTTGACAGAATTTTGTGTGTGGTTTCCCCCCCCCCCCCTCCCTGAAATATATTTAAGAAAACTCTTGGCTAAATCTTTTACAGATGGTAGAAAGCTTAATTGCTGTGGTAAACTTGTCTGACATTTTTGGAAAACCTTGGGTGCTAGAATAACTCATAGAACCCAGCAAAAATAGGTTTCAACTCGTACAACGACACACACGTGTTTGAGTCCCGGCTTGTCTGCTAAAGTTTCATCCAGGGGGTGTGTTTTGGGTTTTCTCCCCTCTTAAGTCCTTTTAACCAGCATGAAAATTGTACATATATTATTGGACAGCAGATCAGAGACCCTAAATGCAGTGAATGAGGGTACAGTATTCCACTGTATGAAATGTCTTCCTGGAAAACTTTATGCTGGACAGCCTTTAAAAAACAAATAAAAAAATCACATGTTAATAAAACAGCAATTCAGGTGTGTTATTACTCTGTACTCCTAGTTCAGTTACCGGATAAACATCAAAATGAAGGCACATAGTATTCCGTTCTCAGTTCATTGTTGTATGGCTGAATCCTTTGTATGTCATCAAGACACAAGTCATACATTGCTTTGTTATGCAATATCGTGGTATTTCTAAACTGAAGTGTCTGTCCAGGGCTAAATAATGAACAAGCTCTTTACTAGTCATCTGGGTGTGAGCAGAGAGAAGGGTGGGTGGGAATCTCCAAGGCAGCACAACATTCAGGCTTTATTCCTTTTTCCACATATGCCTTTTCTCATCAAGCACTTGCTGAAAATAGTTCTAAGTTCCTATACATAATCACATTATAGCCCCCTCTATGGGGAGTAATGACTGGCACAATAAAACAATTCTTATCTCATAGAATGCTGCTACTGTGCATATTGCGTGCTGGTGCTCACATACAGACAGAAAATTGCTTAGGGTTTCGTTGTTAGGATGATCTAAAATGTGCTTTTCACTATTTTTGAATTGTGCTTAATTGTGTAGTGCCTGATAATACAGTTATTGCTTTGTGGTAGTTTAGACAAATATTTTGTATTTATATGCAGCCTTTCATCAGAGTCTTACAGCACTGGAAAAGAGTAATAATTAAATATTTCTTTTTAAAAAAAGAAAAGCTTATTCCTCAGAAATGATCCAATAAATTGCAGTAACAACGACATTAAGTAACTCATTATGAGTTCTTTTTATTTGCCTTCTGGCTTTTTAGCCTTCCATGATCATATTTTCAAGATTTTTTCCCCCCCCCCCCCCCTGTAACCATGAGGCATAGAAATGCATTTAAAAGAAACTGTAGTGTCAAGTGATCTCTCATGACTCCAGGAGCTGGGACCTTAAGACAACCCCCAAAATGTCATGAAACTCATGATAAAATGTCAAGAATCTGCAACACTGACTATATAAGGCAAGTTCCCTATTTAGCGTGGGGGAGACCAGTACTGAGGAAAGACCTGGTGTGGCGCTTTCCACGAAGGATATGACTACATTGCGTCTGGCAGCTCACTTCCCAGTCTGAGTAGACACACGTGCCCCAGCTCTGCTTGACCCAGCATGCTAACAATAGCAGTGTAGCTATGGTAGCACAGGCCGTGGCTTGAGCTAGCTGCTGAAGTATGTAACCAAGGTATCCAGGCGAATTTGTACTTGGGCGGTTGGCCTGAGCTGCCACCTCTGCTCTCCCTGGCTACACTGAGGGTTTTAACGTGCTAGCTCGAGCAGATTTAGCCCAGCTGCCTGCTTGAAAAGGGAAGCACCCTCCCAGCTTGCAGTGTAGACCTACTCAGTGAGCCAGGGAAGGAGCTGTGGCTATTGATGATCTCTCTGGGTGAAGGGAGGGTTTGTGGGAGACCAGAGAAAAAAGTGTGGATGACAAGGAGCCTGTGGGACTATGCTGAGGGAGAGGGTCTGAAAAGAAACAAGCAAGTGAGGAGCCACCAGAGCACCTAGTACCACTGGATCCACTGACACGGATGAGGCAGTGGTGTCAGCTTCCCCCACCCCTCTGGATGATTACAGCCCGTACCAACTCTGCTAAGAGGGATGGCTGACACCCTCCAGATCCTGCTGGAGGAGGTTCAAGATCCTACACAAGCTCCTGGATGTTCTCCAGTCAGCTGCTCCCTATTAATGAGGCTGTTTTGGAAGCTGCTCAGGACATGTGTTGCACACCCATTATCTGTGACCTTACCCCACCCCCAAGAAGGCTGGAAAGAAAGATTTCATTATCCCTAAGGAGGCAAAATATTTACTCTCACCCAAACTGTCTGGTGGTACAAGCGGTCATGGAGCAGAACAGACTACACCAAGTGAGATCTACTTCTTCAAACAAGGATGTCATGAGATCGGATCTCTGGCAGAGAGAATTTCCTCAGCTGTATTTTGTATTGCAAACTAACAGGCATTTATGTCAAAGTATGACTTTATTAACAAGAGCAAGCTGTTGGAGTTCACCGATAAATTACCACAGGAATGTAGGCCCAAATCCCAGGCTGTCCTTGACAAAGAGAAATGAATAGTCAGGTCATTCCTTCAGGCATCACTTGATGCTGTGGACATGGCATTTCACTCCATGGTGACCTCGGTGGTCATAAGATGGGCTTCCTGGCTGCAGTCAATGAGGCTTCCCAAGGAAGTTTGGGTGACGATGGAGGGTCTTGCCATCAAGGGTAACAACCATTTCAGTTAAAAGATTGTCATTTCACACTCTCAAAGACTCTCATGCCACCCTCTTATCCTTGGGAATATGCATCCTGGTGCCTCAACTCACAGAAAATACCTATGTTGTGGTGTCTGAGTATTGGTCAGCCACTCTACCACCAGAGACCCTATGAACCCCCAAGAAAGTGCTAGAGGGCCCAATGTGGCAGATACCCTGCACGCGCCCCCATCATCTCCCTCTCTAGACCCAACTGCCTAACAAGAAGGCATTTTGATGGGATGTTCAAGAGCTGTCAACCAGTACAGCCAGTCTCCCCTCAGCCCCTTTGGTGGCTGCCTGGTCTTTTTCCTTCCAACATTTAACTTCAGACGAATGGGTCTTGCACATCATTGGCTACATGACAGCGTTCCTGTCTCTTCCTTCCCCAAAACCCTTCCCTGTCCTTTTTTCCAGGGACCCCCTCACAAGAGGATTCTCAAACAGGAGGTAGACTCCCTGATTCGGCTGGGGAGGGGTGGGGGGTAGAGCAGGTACCTTCTCAACACACAGAGAAGGCATTTTACTCCAAATATTTCCTAATCCCCACAAAAAGACAGGGACTGGAGACCCATCCTGGATCTCAGGTACTTGAATGTCTTCATCTGCCACTCAAGATTCAGTATGATGATTGTGTCCTCTATAAGAACGGCCATATTGGGTCAGACCAATATCCTGTCTTCCGACAGTGGGCAATGCCAGGTGCCCCAGAGGGAATGAACAGAACAGGTAATCATCAAGTGATCCAACCCGTTGCTCATTCCCAGCTTCTGGCAAACAGAGGCTAGGAACAACATCCCTGTCCATCCTGGCTAATAGCCATTGATGGACCTATCCTCCAGGAACTTATCTAGTTCGTTGTTTTTTTTTTTTTTTTAACCCTGTTATAGTCTTGGCCTTCAACATCCTCTGGCAAGGAGTTCCACAGGTTGACTGTGCATTGTGTGGAAAAATACTTCCTTTTGTTTATTTTTAAATCTGCTGCCTATTTTCATTTGGTGACCCCTAGTTCTAATTCCATCCCTGAATGTGGATGACTGGTTTGCAGCTCTTGATTTAAAGGATGTCTATTTTCATACAGATATCCATCCGGTACATAGGACATCCCTGCATTTTATGGTGGGTTTAGCACACTTCCACTACAGAGTGCTCCCCTTTAGCCTTTTACAAAGGTCATGATTATAGTAACAACACACGTGTGACATCAGAGCTACTGTTACAATCAACCAGAAAAGGTATCAAGACATGTAGGTAGCATTCGCCATCCTGCTCAATCTTTGCCGCTCCTTAAGTTTTCAAGTAAACCCAGGAAAGTCCACTTTACCCCTCTTTCCCCCCCAGTGACTATACAGTCCTGGACTCAAGGGTGGCCAGGGCCTAGTTGCCACAGCACAGATTCCTAGTGATGAAAGAACTCAGCATCCACCTTAGACTCAGCCGTCAAATGACAGTCCAGTCCTGCTTGGCCCTCCTAGGCCACAGGGTATTGTGCACATATGTGATCACGCCCTTCACCAGACTTAACTGGAGCAGCTTCCAGGCCTGGCTGAGGAAGGCCTTCCTCCTAAACATGGACTCTTTGGCAAAAGAGTCTCTCACTTCTGCCTAACCTCTGGGCATCTCTCCCCTGATGGGAGAAGAGAGACAATGTTTGTGTGGGGTTCCCTTTGTACCCATCGCACCCACAAGAACCCTCATCACAGATCCCTTCTAGGCTGGGGAGTGCACCGAATGCCTGGACTCCACAGCAGTCTATGCTCCACGTCCATCTCCTTGAGTTGCGAGCAGTACACAGAGCATGCGAACAATTCTTGCCTTTCAACTGATCCACTCCTGTCCAGGTCAGGTCGCACAACATGTCCACTGTTTATCTAAACAAATAGAGGGGCGCAAGATCTGCACCTCTCTGCAAGGAGGTGATAAAACTTTGCATTGGTGCATCCAACATCAGATCACCCTCTTTGCAGTGCGCATATCGGGGGTAATGAACTCTCAAGCAAACAGCCTTAGCAAGCATTTTCACAAGGACCATGAATGGGAGCTCCATTTGTCAGTGATCCAATAGATATTTATCAATGGGGATTCCCATCTTGGGACCTCCTCTGTCACTCATGCAAACAGCAAGCACCTGGCTCCCTGCTCTTGGGACACACATGGATGCTGCTCCAGAGGGGATGCCTTCCTAGTGAAATGGTCAGACTTGTTGATGTCTGGCTTCCCTCCTACTGCACATCGTCAAAGATCAAGATAGATTAGGTGACAGTAATATCAATGGTTCCTGGACGGCTGACATAGTTCTGGTCCACGCTGGCTCTACAGAGGGCCTCCCATCCATGCATTTGCTACTAGATATCTCCAAACCTACTGTCACAGAATGGGCATAATCAAGCATCCCGACCTGGCACCGTCCATCTGACAGCCTGGGTTTTGGATGGGCATTGGACTTAGTGAAATCCTGCTTGAAGGAGGTCCAAGCCATCCTTAATAGCAGGAAGCCCTCTACAAGGAGGAGTTATGCTGCCAAATGGAAGCACTTTTCCCTGTGGTGCCATGAGCATCCAGAGGGGGCTGGAATTCCCTTTATCCTGGACTATCTCCTCTTGTTGAAAATGTCAAGCCTCTCAGTTCATTGTGAGTGCATTTAGCAGCTAATACTCTCCATTGCCTGGTGGAAAACTGGCTCAATTTTCATCCATGCCACAGCAGTAAAATTCTTTAAAAGGCATAGTGAGAAACCTTCCCATGTGTGTCAAGGCTGGTGCCAGCCTGGGATCTCAACCTGGTGCTCTCTGCCTTACTGAAACCACCAGTTAAGCCCTTGGCCTCCTGCTCCCTATTGCACTTAGCCATGAGGAAGGATATCTACACTGATAGTACCTTGGCTGTAAGGCAAACTTGGGCTGTAGGGCAGATCCATCTTTCACAGAGACAAAGTAACCCTGAGACTGCATCCCAAGTTCAGTCCCAAGGTTCTCTCTGATATATTTTTTTTAAATTTAAATCAGACAATCGTCTTATTGGTATTTTACCCGATGGCTCACAAGACTAAGGAAGATGTGAAGTTCCACTCCCTAGATGTGCGTAGCGTTCTGGTTTTCTAGCTGGGTAGGACACAGGCCTTTAGAGGGTTGCCATGTCTCTTCCATCCTCCTGTGGAACATGGAGATGAAGCCTTCATCTCCATAGCAGGGAGGCAGTATCCTCCAGAGACTTTCAAAATAGATTTCCAGTTGTATCCTACTCTGTTACAAAAGGGTTGGAGTTCATCCTCCATCGGGGCTCATTTGACAAGCACACAGGAGGCCTCGATGGCATTCCTGCAAGGGGTCCTACTCTGAGATGTATAGCAGCAACCTGGAATTCCATCCACACATGTACCAGGCACTATTTGCTGATTCAAAACTCAGTGAAGGATGCTTCTTTCAGGTCAGTAATCCTCCAAACTGTGGTACAGAGCTCTTCCTCACCCACCTCCTTATAATACCTGTAAGAAGAACATCATAAGAACAGCCCTACTGGGTGAGACCAAAGTTTCATCTAGCCCAGTATCCTGTCTTTTGACAGTGACCGATGTCAGGTGCCCCAGAGAGAATGAACAGAACAGGTAATCATCAAGTGATCCATCCCCTGTCGCCCATTCCCAGCTTCTGGCAAACAGACTAGGGACACCGTCCCTGCCCATCTTGGCTAATAGCCATTGATGAACCTATCCTCCATGAATTTATCTATTCTTTTTTGTACCCTGTTAGGCTTGGCCTTCACAACATCCTCTGGCAAGGAGTTCCACAGGCTGACTGTGCGTTATGTGAAAAAATACTTCCTTTTGTTTGTTTTAAACCTGCTGCCTATTAAACCCACTGCCCATCGGGACCAGCACTTAAAGGTAAGTAACCTTCCTTCCTTAGTCCGAGGAGGTTCTTTGAGATGTGTGGTCCTGTGGATGTTACGTGGCTCATCCTCCTTCCACACTGCTCGGACCCTCACGTGATTTGTGGTAGAGTAGGAACTGGAAAGGTGGTTGGTCTGCGTCACTACTAATGCCCTTGGTTTGCAGCACAAGGAGGTGTAAGGGCACAGGTGCAGACCAATGGACACTGCTATAGAAGAATTTCTGGTCCTAGGCACATGGAGCACATGCAGAGTGCATACCCGTAGAGACCCCACATCTCCAAGAACTCCAGTTACTAGAAGGGTAATATTCCTTTTTGGGTAGAGGGCTGACCTAGCTTACAGTACTAGGGACAGCCCCCATAGAGGGAGGGCCCCCCTACAGTGCCACCTTCAGAGGTGGATTTGGAAATCCCTGCGAAACTTGGGTGAAGAACCTTGTGATCCCTGCACTGAGGGGCAAAGGAATATTGAGCTGTTTGCCCTGAGGAGGGTCAACAGTGACTACTGGAGCCCTGCACTGCAGGGTGAAGGCTATAGCCTGGGTAGTGCCAAGAATGAATTGTAGGGAGGGGGTTCTCCCCCCTCCCCCCCACTGTTTACCCCAGAAGGTGAGGACTCTTTGGCTTGGCCAGAGGGCTAAATTGCAAATCATGCTACCAGCTTTCAAAGGGAAACTGAGGCAATGCATGCATTCTGATGCTGGGGCAGGTAAAATGCTTCTCGAGGACTATTTGGCACCATATCTGTGGAAAGCTGGTTTTGAAAGATGAAACCACCTTGCTTTTGGTTTTATGGGCTGATTTCTGAAGTGGTTTGTCTTTACACATGGCTATAAATGTAACTGTACAACCTTTTATAACATTTCTTATTGTTTTAGTGACGTAACTCTGAAAGGGGTAAATCCAGCACTTAGTGACAGAGCTCCCTCTTCTTTGCCCCCTGCCTCCCAGGAGCAGAACCAGCATAGTTCTGTTAAATTAGTGATGGGAAGGGTATGCACAGGGGTGCTGGATCTAGGAGTGCTGGAGGTATGGCAGCACCCCATGGCTTCACACAATGATAGGTGAATGCATGGCTTCCACCATATAGAGGGTATACAGTTTTATTCAATGGCTTTCAACACCCCAGCTATAAAAATTGTTCTAGCGTCCCTGGGTATTCAGGGGTTGAGTGCCACCTCTGCAGAGATGAATGGAAGCAAACCATGGAAAGGGCAGGGGTTCCAGTGCTACGTGCAATCTCCAGTCCTCTCCCTCAAGGCAACATTGTTTTTGGGCAGCTTCCTTCTCCCACTTCCTTCCAAGTTCCCTGCAGGGATGTGCAATTCACCACTCTCTACTCAGGCTGGGTGATGGGTCTTCGGATTCCATCCGAAGTGTTCTAGGCACTCTCTATATAAAGATGAGAAGACACAATCCCTGCCCTGGGGGGATCTCAAGCTGTGTAGGCAGTGGATGTGTGATGAGATGCAAAGTGATTGAGAAGAAAAGGTGTAGCGTCAATGAGACTACCCACTTGAGTAAAGGACTTGTGTAAGCGATTGCAGGATCAGGGCCTTGATCCTGACAAATTTTAAACTTCACACCATTGTCAGCGTTACTCACAGAATCAAACCATCTGTATCTTAAGAAGTGCAGAGCTGTATTTTTAACCATTGTCCTTGTTGATAAATTGTACGGTGAATTGCTTGACCACACGTTGGTTCGTTATACTCGAGATCAAATAACCAATGTCACTCAGGTTTATTGCTATAAGTCAATAATATAGTTCAGGGAAAAAAGTTCTGTACGATACCAGTCTCTGGGAAGCCAGCTCATGCAGTGATGTTATACTCGCCTCACACAGAAAGTGTGCCCCCAAAGTTGCACATTTCACGTGGTGGTATGTACATGATGATTTTGCAAGTTATATGACTATTTATACGTCACTAAAATCCAACACATCAGTTTTGTCCCAATTTCCGAACTCATTGTTCTCTTCCTTCCTTATCTTTGTTTTGGATACTAGCATTCCAGGTACTCGCCCATGAAGGTACCTCCCCTAGCTTGTACTAAGACGTAGAACAAATGTATCTTGGTTTGTTTGTGTGTGTGTGGTGTTGGTTTTTTTTTTAACAAGTTTCCTCTTTGCTTATGCCAGATGCTTGCTTCAGCTAATGTAAGGTGTTATGGGATACTTAACATAAGAGAACAGTATTATAGTAAAGGTATAGCCCAATTTAGCCTATATAATTGCCATACTATTTGTGCTTAATGCATACTAATGTACATATGGTGTGTATAATACATATTATGCTAGCCAGAACATATTGGTCAACCTCCTTTATGGCAAACTTATTTTTATCCAGACTTTTGAATCATGTAGGTTTCTGTTTCTTTAATTCTTAACATTCACTTTTGGCTAGCTCTTACTGCCAGTTACACCTTTCACTGGTGGAACTGCAAGCAGAATTTGACCAATTCTATATTTTTTTTTCTGGCTCTCCTCTCTTGGCTTGCCTTGTATAACCTTCATTTTGACCCCCAAACCATTGATTTATATAGGTTAGTCATGGATCCCATTCACCTGCTCGCATTATCCAGTTACAGACACTGGAAAACTGCAGTCAGCAAGCTTTCTCTATAAACCATGTATCAGGAGCAGGGTACATTTTTTTTTTTTCTCTTGTGCATGTCTAGGAAAATGAGTCTCTAATACAATAACCACCTTTTTTATTTCCAAGGCTTTTAAAAGCCAGACAACTATCAAAGCATCTTTAGAGTCTCTTCACAAGAGTATTTGTAACAATAAATTAGCTGCTGCCTCCGAGTTGAGTGATGTCCCAGGAATGCTCCCATGTGTGAAACAAATATTTCTATTTGTACCTGTCGCTTGCTGCATTTAGTCTTGCTATCCCAGTGGGCAAAAGTAGCTTGTTGATGAGCATGGCTAGTGCACAATGAAAATAACTTCTCCATCTCAGCCACTTAATCATCTGGACTGGATTCTGCTCCTATTGAAGTCAATGGGGAAACATCCACTGATTTCAACAGGAGTAGGCTTAAGGCTTCTGCTTCAGAGACAGTAAGACTGGTGAACGAACTTCTTGACTGGATATACATCTCCTGCGAATCCCCTTCCCTTGTCCCAATCCCCAGCGTACCTGAAAACTAACTCATGAGCCTCTGATTGCTTAAGCATTTAATTTTTATTTCTCTCACAATCACTGCTGAATGCAGGGAAGTCGGTGCTATTCAGCATTACTCGAATTCTTCTGAATGTTAGTGTCAGCAGATAGTACTAGCTGGGAGGCAGGGTGAGGACCTTTGGCCACTGTAGCAGTACTGGCATAGGTGGGGTTGGAGGGTGCAGGTTATAGCCATGAAAGGGTGCAGAGCTGCTTCTCCAGCATTCCCTCTACCAGAAAATCCTAGAAAGAGCAGCTACCTGAATCCGCTGGAATTCCTCATGAGTTCCCACAGCAGCATAGGCCATCCCCATGCCTCCCACAACACGAGCTATGGCCTAAAGCCCTATTCTAGCTCTGAAATGCTGGGTGACATCCTGGCACCATTTTAAAGTCAATGGGGCCGGGATTTCACCCACCATCTCTACAGTAATAGAAATCTTTCCAATTGTGGTGTGTCTTTTCTTTATAGATATAATAAGTAAAAAGAGGGTAAACGTTTCTTTTCCATCTGCAGAACAATATTAGGATGGTACGTGGGAGAAAATGCATGTACCCATCACTATAAAGCAAAGGAAGGCGTGAAACAGTCTGCCACTCTTCATAGTCCCTCCCTGGTGCAACTTTTTTTTTAGCAAGTTTCTTACTGTAAATGTAATGATGATCAAACCCTGTGAATTATACCATTCACAGCGGAACGTCTGGCAGAGAATTCTCTTGGAGGGAATGAGAATACTTTGGTCCCAAATTTACACAATAACAGAATTTTAATGAATGTGTTTGATCATTTGGACACTTTTTTTTATCCCTGCAAAAAGAAACAGCATGTATTTCTGAGTAGATGAACCAGATTCACCATGCATTTCTAAGTTTGAGTTTATGGGCTTGGTCAGTGTAATTCATTTTATTGATGCTGTTTTAATAGAATCACAGTAAAAATCTGAAATACAAACATGTAGAAGTCTCTCTTAAACAGAATCCTGCTGAAAAACAAAAAGAAATGTGAAAAAACTACCTAGATCTTAAAATGTTACATGAAGATGGAGAAGGCAGCTTCTCTGCCTCTCTTCCTCTGGTAACATGGGAGAAAATTGATCTAAGTGCTTGTTGAGTGTTGGTTGATAAGGTCAAAGGTTAAACAAGACTTCATGGCACTCTGGGATCATGCTGCTTCCTGCAGAGAGAGGGGGAAAACCTAGAGTGCTTAGCCCAGATTTCCTCTTGTGATGACCTCTGATCCTTCACTTTTTTCTTATGGGCTAACTGACATACAATAGTCCCTTTTTACTTCAATGGTTCAGTTCACACACAGCACAAGTAAGCAGTGCATTCAGGTAATAGAAACATGAGCTCCACTGATAGGCTTATGCAGTCTTTACAGACAACAACTTTACTCTCACTTGTTTTCAAATATTTGGCTCTAGAATTGAGAGAGATGAGGTAACTCGGATATCTCAATTATGGGGTTGTAGTAGCTCTGGGAAATGACCAGTATTATTTGCTGGAGCAGGCAGATTTGACTTTGGATTAGCAGATGATTGATGATATGATGATATAAAAAGACTAACTTGGCTGCCATTATATTTTATGTGAACTTCCTGCTCCTGAAAGGTGCCAGCTTGACCTCCCTGGAAACTGCAATGTTCTGCTTATGGAGATAGCATTGGACAATGGCACTGCAAATTTGTCTCTGCTACTTTACCCGTGACCTGCAGTGACCAGCTCTGGCCATGGAAGATGTGTAGGCAGCTCAGTTTTCTTGGCTTCTCTGCTCAGTTTGCCACTGATGTTGCTAATTACTGTTGATTATTTTTGTGATGTGTACACATGTCCACTGGGAACTTGATGGAGGCCACCAAACTCATTTCACATAAGTCACCAACCAAGCCTCAGATGGCAACAACTGTCAGTCATAAGACTTGGGCTGAATTTGAACCAGTAGCATTATATTCTTTTTATACTATGTTCCATTTAGTAAAAGATTTTTGATGCTAGAAGGAGTCAATTAAAATATATAGTGGTATAGATAGGAAAAATATTTTTCCTTTTAGAAACTAAGGAATGAAAAGTTTTGATAGTAGCTTAACCAATTTTTCACACCTTGTGTCCTAGATCCTATAATTGAATAAAATATCTCTTCCTTTTTCTTTTCATAAAGGATAACTTGCACAGAGTTTACCTCCAGACTCAAACTCTGTGCTCTAGGTGCATTACCAAAACAGATTTCATTTAATCTGTAAAATACAAACCTTGCGGGGGTGATGATTATACCTAGCTCTTATAGGGTGCTTTTCATCAGTAGAGCTTAAACCGCTTTTCAAAGGAAGTCAGTGTTGTCATCCCCATTTTACAAATGGGGAAACTGAGTCAGGGTGAAATGACTTGCCCAAGGCCCAGCAGGCCAGTGTCAGAGCCAGGAACAGAACCCAGGTCTCCTGAATCCTGTTCTGTGCTCTAACCACTAGACACACTGCTTCCTGTTATAATGATGATAATGCCATAGTTACTGTTGTATGTATACTGCAGGCACCATTCTCACCTACTGTATATTAATTGTTTAGTGTTGTTTACAACCTCTCTTCTGGTTGCTTTTCTTAGGACGCTTATGCTTCTTGCAAAAGCCAGTTACAGACAGACCACAGTACACTCCAGTCTCTGTGGTTGAGATATCTAGAAGCCTCAGAAATAGGATGTGAATCTGTAAGCTTTGTTTCTTGGAAGGAGTGCATTCATCAGCACACTTTGATCAGCACTTGATTGCGCAACAAAAGATGAAGGAAGAATGAGTGAGGTCAGTTGCTTTAAAAGAATTATATATTAACCTTTTAATTTGCCTGCCTCTGAAGGTGGGTTTAACTTTAACTGGAACAGAACAGGTTATGCAATGTGCAGAACTGAATGTATGTTCCATGAAAGCCTATCACTAAAGAGACACCAGTACACTGTGTGTTGAATTCCCATGCAAAACTCCGGCCAAAATAAGTATGCTTGAGAGTTCTCTCTTACTAGTCACTTTTCTACTGTGTTGGACATTTCCTTCGCTTTTAACCTCAATCTCTTTCTTGCTTGTAAGCTGCACATTCACTGCAGTCCATGCTCCAGGTTACTGTGCCCCAGTGATGAGTAATAGCAAGGTGAAAGAGTTCTAGGCTTGCCAATCTAGTCTGGGAAAGCTCCTTCACTTTTTATAATCTCTAGTCCTTGTGCATGTGTCACTCCTGTTGAAGTGGATGGGAGTTTTGTATATGGAAGCACAGTAAGATCCAGCCCTTGGTGCTGTGGTTATACTAGATATGAGCACGCTTAATAGAGCAAGGGGGATATGTAGTGAATTCATTTTTATGCCAGAGCCCAGGTTGCATTTTCTGATCACATGCAATGTCCTAGGACATAAGTGATTCCACATGGATTTCTTACAATACTGTCTTGTTATCAAATTGTTACATATCGAGTTTTACAAGTGGTCCTTTCTTTCTCATAAAAACAGGCCTATGTTAAATGAACGAAAAACCCCTAATGGCGATCAGGGCACCATTGTAGTAGGCACTGTACAAACACACACAAGGTGATCTCTGTCCTGACGAGCTTATAATCTAAATGGACAAAGGGAGGGGAAGGAGGCGACAGAGCGATGAAGTGACTTGCCTGTGATTAGTCGCAGAGCCAGGATTAGAACCCAGGTTTCCTGAGTTTCAAGCCCCTCTGCCCATCTAACTTCTGTGGCAGTTTTGCTATTAGAAAGCATGGGAAATCTGAAACTTTCCAAACTAATTCTTTCAGTTGTACTGTGATATATGATCTGAGTGGGTTTCTCTCAGGGAATATCGTTCAAGTGGCAGCCTGTACTCAGACTGGGTAAAAGCCCTACACACTGAATGGGAATACTGAAATGGTGGCAGATTTTTTTTCTAGAAGCCTTTTAATTTATATATATTCTTAACTAAATATTTACTAGGCATCTTAGGGGTAAATCCTAAAGTTCTCTGGAATGATATGCAAAGACCCAAAGTAGCAGGATCTATGTTTATGTATGATAAGGGGACTAACCTGTGGAAAACCCTGTAAGGGGAAATGTCTACACCTTTGTACTCCGTGGAAGTGACACCCATTGCACGAGTCTATGCAGAGGGGCAGCCAATGTCATCTTTGAATGGGAGCATGAGCAATGGATCCTTGTACGGTGCAAAGTCTCACTGCCCGTGGCAGAAGCAGTTGGCCCCATCCATTACTTCCTCCTCTCTTTTTTTAATGTAAGTTGGGGCTGAGGCTTTCTTTCCTTAATGCTACTGTGTTGTAGCTTGTTTTCAAATGAACAAAGCCATCTTACTTTCACTTTGCTTGTGAGTTCAGGAGTGGACCTTAGTGTATGCTAACAAAATGCTAGAGCTTTTGTTTAAAGAGACATGACTGATATATTTCTATACTCCATAAACAATGGAAATTCCCTTTAATCACAATTCCAATAAATGTCTTGTTGTTGGAAACATTCTTTCACAAAGTTGTAATCACTTTGAAATCTCTATAATAGACCATTACATTGTAGAGGGAGATCAACATTTACTCACCACGGGCATTAAGTGGCTCAGCATAGTTTGGACAGAGTGATGTGTGGGTGAGCGTGCTGTTTTTAACTTTTAAAAATAGTTGGGGGAGGCACCATACAGAACTCAGTTGGGAGAACCTGTTTACTAAAACAGTGTACCATACCAAGTTTGCAAGTGATTTTCGGTGCCCAATTTGAGACACCTTTAAAAAACCCTGATTTATCAGAGAGTGCTGAGCACTCGCCCCTGAAAATGGGCCCCCTTACAGTGTCTCAGATTGGGCACCCAAAATCACTAGTGCTTTTTGAAAGTTTTAGGCCAATATATGCCCCACTTTTCTCCAACAAAATTATTTAGGTACTAGTCCATTCTTGTGTTGGTTTAGCCTTCATTAATGAATGTGTGTATAATCACTCATCTGAGCGTGACCCCATTCTTTTTCCAAAGGTCTCTGACTAGTGCTGCCCTCTCTAACTGCCTAACATGAAAGCATTGCGTCAGAACATCAGAGGAGGGTCAGGTGGCTTCCCTCTTCTCCCCCCCCCCCCGCCCCTGCCATTCCACTTACAAGATTTCTCACTTTTTCTCTTAGTTTCATTTACTTGGTCTATGGAGACAAGGAGCTGCAGTAAGCGGCATACTATTTCATGTGAAAACACAATTCTACTTTTTAAGCAGACTGATATTTTTGTCTTCCTGAAGAAGGCCAGATGGCTGGAGTTTCTGTAACTCAGACTTTTACTTATCAGATTCTTTACAGCAAGTGTGACTAGTTATCATTAAGGATGAGATCTATCTTCCATCCTAATCTAACTTTCTTTTCCTCCAGTTGCTCATAACTCTGTCATACTAGTTCATTTTGGGCTGAAATTTTCCTTGCTTGTGTGTCAGGTCAAAGGTTAAGTGTTGTGGAAAACATGAGCAAAATCAGGTCAGTTGTTCTTGAGTTATATATGGGGGAGGCGGGGGGAGGAATATTCAGTCAGGAAACTTTGCACATGTATTGTTGAGACTCCAAAGACAAAAATATTACTCTTGGCTTATTTTGCAAAGATCATTGAGATCTGCAGCCAAGTTGGAAGAAAATCAGTTCAGTAGCTTTTTCTTTAAAGTTATGAGCACATAAGTATGGCAGATTTTGCGATCCTGCCTCCCCTATTGACTCACCCTGCAAGCAAGAGTTGTATCACCGCATAGAAATGCGGAGTAAGTTTTTATCCACTAGCATATAAGAGAGGTTGATATGAGCCTCTGCCTGGGTGGAGTTAGGGGCAGAGACATGTGAGACCTGCGAGAAATCCTACAAACAGCAAGGTTTAGGGAGAAATCTTTGAATGAGATTCATGTTTGATTTACCAATAAAGCCACATCCTGGAGGGGTGGGGGGGAAGAACGTTGGGGCTTTGAAGAGCATGTGTTTGTTATT
The DNA here is from genome assembly GCA_003942145.1 of Platysternon megacephalum. Taxonomy (NCBI): domain Eukaryota; kingdom Metazoa; phylum Chordata; order Testudines; family Platysternidae; genus Platysternon; species Platysternon megacephalum. The sequence goes on along the minus strand of QXTE01000093.1, from coordinate 6,641,121 downwards.
GGGAGCAGTGTGGTAGTGCCACTTGCTCACAGGTAGTGCAGCGGGGATACGTCCTTCTGCAAAAAGGAGTGAAAATGAAAGAGGTCCTAAAATGGATCTAAAATTCTCAAACTAACATTTTTCAGTTTTTCACTAGACACATTCTGCACAATTTCTCCCCCCCAAATTGCTTTTTGGAAATTGCTTACTATTTTCAACCAGCTCTAGTTATGAGGCATCTGCCTTTTAAGGGTGGGAATTCTAGGGTATATAATCCAGAGGGACTGATAGAGGATATTGTTCTGGGATCGGGGGAGGTTGTGACTAATCATGTGACCAAGAGCCAGGCCAGCTAGGGCAGGATCGGATTGGGGGTAGAGGGGGTTATCTAAGGCCGCTTGTTGCTCAATCAGGGTGAGATGCTAGGAAAAGCAGGTTGTTCAAGTCTCTCCCCACAAGTGTCTGAAGATCCTATGGCTGAAGGTAGAGAGAAACGGGGTGAACACCTGAGCTAAAGGGACTGTGAAACCTTGAGAAAGAGGTGCCCAGGCACAAGGGTTGAATCCCTTTATTGTTTAACAAAACACAGGAGAGGAAACTGCTTGTGTTTAAACTTAAATATTGGTGTTAAGACTTTTCTTGAGCAGGGAACTGAAGAAGGGACACTGAGGCAAGGGGGCATACTCAGGTGGAGAGGGAATAGTGGCTGTATGACACTACCATCTCCCTGCTCACAGCTGAGAATAGGGGTTTTTTTGGGGGGGGGAGGGGTTCTTCTAAAACTTGGGAAAGCTGTGGCCACAGGTTTGGAGTGACACAGACTGGGTGGCTGTGGGTGGGTGGAGACAATAAGTACCTGTTCCTTAGGAAAATCGGTGACAAACTCTTTCAAACCTAGCAATTGATCACTTTAGATTTTCAATGATCTCTTCGCAAGGAGTGGTGTTGGGATCTAATTTCTTAATAATGAAAGATGTAATTAACTCTGACATTTTCAAGGGTTCCAAAATAAGAGAGGCCTGTGGTTATGAGCTTTGTAAAGACCAGCTCTGACCTTGCAAATAGTACAGTGCTGAATGGGGGGAGGCAAAAACTTCCTGATCCCAGCAAGGATCGCTCCACAACCTGAAATGTGAGATTAATTACACTGATGTTTAGTATGCATGCCTGTAAACGTATGGAAGGTCAACAGTCAGATGGAGCTATCTAGTAAAAAGCATACACTGTGACACCAGGTTAGGACAATGCCATAGAAATACTGTGTAAAAGCAGAGGAAATTGGAAAAAGGTGCGAACGTGAGCTCTGGAGGAGATGCTGATTGTACTCAGCAAAGTGTTTGAAATCCTCTAATATGAGAGGATCCTAACAACTTTCTGCTACGAGGTGCTTGGACTTCTGCTCTGGTTAATCTTTTAGTCATGGCTTTTCAATGACCAGAGGCTTGCTCACATTTCTTCACTACCTTTATTGTGGCGAGGAGGAGATGCCCACTTTAAGATGCTTTCCACATACTTGTATCCGGCAACTAGGAAGAAGCCGTCCTGATGATGGAGACTGATGCAATGCACTTGGACAATGTGAGGGGGAAAAGTGGTAAAGAAATGAAGAATTTGACATACTTGCTTTTGACTTTCCAAATTAGTGATTGAAGTTGCATTAGGTCAGTTAGCAGTCACCCATGGAATGGAGGCGTAATCATTGAAATCAGAGTCTTGCCAGTGAGGATTTTGCCCTGTGTATTTACATGTGCAAAATATTTTCCAGAAAACTCTTTTTAATTCTCAGTAGCAGTATTCGTAAAGCATCAACAGGGAACTCAGTACTGTACAAGACCGACGCTAAGCCAGACCCTGCCCCAAATGTACATTCAGGAAGGAAAATAACAAATCCCTCTGAGACACTTACACTTGGCTCATCACTATGCAGGGCCGGCGCAACCCATTAGGCGACCTAGGCGGTCGCCTAGGGCGCTGCTATTTTGGGGGCGCCGGCGCCCCGGCCGTCCGTGCAAATTTGGGGGCGGGACCTTCCGCCGCCGCTGTTGGGGGCGGCATTTCGGGGGCGGGACCTTCCACCGCCTAGGGCGCCGGAAGAGCTGGTGCCGCTACTGTCACTATGGTATCTGAGCATCTGGTCACGTTGTATAGACTGACAATGTGGGACGCTAAGAACGTACTGTCTTTTCAGTACACTGATAGATGGAGATTGTTGTGGTTTTGTATGGTGGGCAGGGCATCGTGAAGAGTTAGGCCTTACCTTTCTTCTTGGAGGTTAACTACTCCATTATTATTATTATAGCACCTAGGAGCCCTAGTCACGAAACAGGACTCCGTTGTGCTAGGCGCTGTATAGTCACTGAACAAAAGGATAGCCCCTGTCCCAAGGATACAGGCAGGGAGTACAAAGAAACAATGAGACAATTGGTCAGCACAGTAGGCAGCTCACCAGCAGCCTAACCATTACTAAGCTTTGTGTGGATCCTATGGCCTGAAGCCCTAGGGAGTAGACCTTACTGTTGACATCCATTGGTGAAATGGGAAAAGAGCAGCCCAGAGTTGCCTGAGCTCTCCACGGGGGACAGTGCTCTCCGATGGCATCGGTTGCAGAGCAAGGGGCTGGCCTATACTGGAAAGTCAGGTCAACCCAGCTACATCATTCAGGGGTATGAAAAATTCACACCCCTGAGACATTGTTAAGCTCACCTAAGCCCCATTGCAGACAGCACTAGGTTGATGGAAGAATTCTTCCAGTGACCTAGCTACCACCTCCTAAGGGTGTGGATTTACTACAGCATCGGAAGATCCCCTGGGAAACACTACAGTGGCACAGCTGTAGTGCTTCTAATGTAGACAACCTGAATGGGCCAAGGCTTACGTGCATTTGTTTTGTGATGCTGTGGGGCATCTTGGTTAAAATACAGTTAAGTTTTGAGTTTGGGGGAAATGAAATGAAGGGACAAGAAAGGAACACCGAATGTGTCTGGGGTCACCCTGACTGAGATTGCAGTCCGGCCCAGTTGTGTAAGGAAGCCTGGACAGAGTTAAAAATAGAGAAGGGCAGGGTGGGGGGGAAGAAGACTGCTGGCGCTGGGAGTGCCATTCCGGTGGTAAAGATTCACTTAAGAGTCCTGAATATCACCGATCCCCTTCTAAATAGCTGAGCCCCCAGCCAAGCCAGTTATAAAACAGTGGACAATGAGGAGCTGAGTTGGCTTGGACTGAAGCTGTGGAGACAGCAACAGGGATCAGGGGTGCTGGAACAATTTGTCCAGTGGGGGTGCTGAGGGCCATTGAACCAAACTGTAAACCCTGTATATAATGGGAACCACTTCAAGCCAGGGGGTGTTGCAGCATCCCCCACACCTCTAATTCCAGCACCTATGGCAGGGATTTTGGTGTGGGCCTCCCTACCCAGCAATTAAAGCTGAAATCACTTCAGCTGGATCAGACGGCAGAGTCCCCAGGCACCACTTGACCTGCCAGAATCCTTGGACTCCAGAACATCCAATTATGATTGGGGGAGCAAGGAAGTGGTTAGAATGCATTAGTCACTCAAGTACCAGTAGGACTGAGGTTGGGACTATAGTTTAATTAAGACACTTTCATAGGGTGGGAGTCTTACCTAATATCGTTAATTTGTTGGTTGCTGGCTTTTCCAAGTTTGTTCTGTTTGTCCTATCTGTCCCCTCCCCTCCAGTCAACTTCTGTTTTAAACCTCCTGACTCGGTGCTTGTGAGTGGGCAGGTACTGCCCACCCAGGGTGCCATCTATCGTTGCCCAGGTTTCTGGGTGAAGGCTTGAGCCTGTGTTAGTCTTTAGTGGGACCCCCTTGAAAACTAAAGCCAGCTCTTTAGCTGCTGACAACAGCTGGCAGAAGAGTTACATTTTGTCATGGGTAAGGAGAGACTTTTAAGGGAGGATTTAAAGGGAGATAATGAGGTAGCTTTGTGGATGTTTATGGGGAGTGCCTCCCAAGTGTGAAGGGCAGCATGGGAGAAAGCATGAAGGTACTTGCTTGAAAAATTTAACAAGTGGGCAGTGGAGGCCAGCATCTTAGGCTGATTGGAGGTGAGCACTGACAGCTCGATACTGAATGAGAGATGGGTAGGGTGGTGATGGACCATGAAGGGCCTTTGAAAGTGAAGACCAGTGCAAACCTTCCCAGGTGGCTTATACGATATTTGTTAAGCTATGGCTGGTTATTTTGTATGCAACCCACAGAACCTAATATTGAATTTGCACTTTCCTCTCCCTGGCAAGCTAGATCTCAGATTTGCAGAGGGATAGCAATCGTGAGACAAGGCTTTAGTTTTCCTTTAGGCTGCAAGAGTGTGTGTGGGGTGTGGTGGTTGTTTGTTTTTTTTTTTAATTGTTCTGGAAGTGAGGCAGTTATTTGGTAGAATTTGTAAAAGATTTAACATGCCTGACACGCAGATTTCTAGGAGGATGGAGCTGAATTTGGAAAAGTCCATCATAGCTGCTGTCAAAATACGAAGGAAAATAAGATACAGTTGTTTTGAGATCCCAAAGAAGGTACAGTATGTTCGCTGGAATTTATTTGGTTTGAGAACTGACACACACGCATGGAAAATTACTGTGCTGTTTATGCATTCATATAAAATAGTTTTATATTTCCTGCATGTTGGACGTTAGCAATGGTACTAATGCAGGCTGCTTAGATTGGGCTAGTGACATTTCTTGTCGGTGGCAGTCTTTCCTCTATGGAGTCCTCCGTTCAAATCTTGCATTAGGTCACAAGTGACAATGAGTTAGTTGTTTCATCTCAAGGGAGCTGCAGAATGGGTTAGGGCACGTTGACAGAGCTGAGGGCCTGATCCAAACAACTCTTGCTGACTTCAGTGGGCTCTGGATCAGGCTCTAAGAGAGGTTGTACAGTATGAGACTGACCCAAAACCACTGAGATTTCTGAGCCTTTCTATTGACTTTCATGGACTTTGGGCCAGGCCTTTATGTGCTGCTTGCATCCTGCTTGCTCCAGCCAGCATTAACAGTATCACTTTCACGAGCACCATAGTAACTCACAAATCAGCCTTTTCGGAGTCCTATATCAACAGGCATGGTCTGTGCATAATAGACAGGCTTACATTCATGCAAGGCTCTGACTGAGAAGCAATCTAAAATGCTGTGTCACAGTTAAGGATATTATAGATTCAAGACTTTAAGGCCAGAAGAAACCATTAGGACCATGTAGTCTGATTTCCTGCATAACACAGGCCATAGAATTTCACTCAGGGTTAGGACTGGGATTCTCCTCCAGATTTTTCTAGTTTTATGGAAGATTTTTAAATTTCACTCATCTTAAACCCCATATGTGGCACATTTTCTGTTTCTTAATGCTGGAACGTTTAACCAACCTGTGATTGATTTATTTTTCCCTTCAACGTGCTCTTCTGACTCTATGGAAGAGAGAGGGCATCTCATCAGTGCAAAAGGGGACACATTCCTTTGTTAAACTTTTGTATTAATTTAAAAATACCCATTTATGTAACAGAATAACATGAGCAAAGAACTCAAAACGCACCATAGCCGTGTATCTCATCTCTCCGCGATGAGACTTTCCTTGGTGCCTGCTGAATTGGAAAGATTTGCTAATATCTGAGCCCTTACAAAAAAGAAAATGTTAACTCTGTGAAAATGTAATAGTAGGTACTGTATGCTAACATAAAACCTAATGTGTTATTACTGGCTTTTATACACCTGGTTACCCAGGGATAAAGCAATATGATATTTATAACCGGGTAGTACTGCTTTGTAATCTGAATATATTGCATTCATACTAGTGACTTGAACAAAGTGTTTCTTCATTTCTCAAACCATTTAATGGTTTTCTCATAAGAAACCATGAAGTCAGTTTTGTTGTGTTTGTCAGCTGGGTTTTGACTGTGTGTATTTTGCTCCACAAAAGGGTTATTCAGAGCTCCCCTTCGGTCTTAATTAATTGCAGACCCTCTGGAAGGCAAGCCCTGTGGGGCTGGAGTGGTTCCAGTCTGGTTTCCATTTAGCCTGTGGGTTGCAGCTAAGCATGTTAAAGCACCGCTGGCACATAGCTGTGTGAGTTCAACTACTCCGTAAACTCTTGCAGTGTTGCTACAGCTAGTAATGAGGGAGAACGTTAAAAGGCATTCATTGATGATTTTCCAACCAGGAGCTATGGCTTTTCAGTTTAGGACTTTATAATCCGAAAATAAGTTTACATGACTTAAAAAAAAATGTATAGCTCCTTTTGGAAACTGATTTCCTATTCACAGCATTTAAATCTTAAAACTCTTAGCTGTGCTTTCTTTAAACCCTTAGTTCTATTCCAGGATTTTCTTGATTTTTTGTTTTTGTTTTTTGTCTCTTCAAAATGCCAAGTTCTCATACCAGGGAATAAGTCAAAACTTTAGATTTTTTTTTTCCAATCTGCCAAACCTCTTTAAATTTCACCATATTTTTTATTTGATTTGCAAAGGTTAGACTTGTAGCAGTATGCAGTAACCTTTTCTATTGAAAACTTCCTGATATAAGCAACAGCCATATTAAACATATATAATGTGCAAATACTGCTGGTGGGTTAATACACTTATGACTCTCTCCTTATTTTGGTTTAAGCATATTTATGGTCTCATAAATACAGATAATGCCCTGAGAGTATCTCTATTTGCATTGGAGGTCTGCTATGGAATTCAGACTGAGAAGTAAAGCCAAGTGATCTATTCCTAGATGAATTGTGACTCATATATACTCTCTAGTAAAAACAGAAGGACCATCAGGATATTGTATAACAACATTTTGAGATGGGAGGAGGAATTCAGTCATGTTGCCTATCTAGGAATCTATAGCTACTTTATAGCACACAGAAATTAAAAGTTACTAATGAAATAAAGCCCAGAAGGGAACAGTCACGTGTAAATGTCTCTTCCTCCTCACACCCCCTGGAGCACCTGGGGAGTCTTGAGGACAATTATGCATTTGGATCTGGATTTCAGCTCCAGTATCTTCCCTTCCTTCATGCACAGGAATCCCATTGTTCTCAATAAAATTTTAATGCTTGGGGGAAGGGAAAACTATGCAATACAACTTTACTTTGCATAATGACTTTCACACACATGGCATTGCAAAATGCTTTGCAGAAGTAAATGAGGGAAATTAAGAAGTATAGGCCAGGGACAAGATAGACTTTTTTTTAATGAGATTAGAAGAGAGAGTTCGGACAGTCTATGGCAAAGTAATCTGAGCTGAGACCAACTATGGGGATATCTGTTCTTAGAGCAGTTAGATGGACAGGGTGAAGAACCCATCACGCAAAATGAGAGGATGAAACTGTTTAAGGAAATGTTTTCTTGCTTTTATTTCATTAAGTGTGTTTGGTGTTGTACAAATAAGGGGGGAAATGGTCCCTGCTCCAAGGAACTTGCAATCCTAAATGGGTAGGCAAAGATCAGACACACAAATGCACTGGGAAACTCAGAGAATGGTGCTAATGTAAGGCCTTGTGTTTTGGGGTTGGGTTTTTTTGGTATTTTTTAATAACAGATAGAATGCGTCTGACGAAGTGGGTATTCACCCACGAAAGCTTATGCTCCAATACATCTGTTAGTCTTTAAGATGCCACAGGACTCTTTGTTGCTTTTTACAGCTAGGGATTAGTGTTTGTTAGCTTTGTAGAAGAAGTGGGTATTAAAGAAGGATGTGAATGTAGAAAGATGTAGGAGACAGCATGAACGGAAGATGGAAATGAGACCTGCGCAGTGGAAGAGCTGAGCAGGATTCATTGCCTGACTACCACAGGAGAAGGTATTGCGATAGGAACTGCCAGGTCAGACCAGTGGTCCCTTTATTCCAGCATTCTGCTCTGACAGTGGCCAGTTTGACACTTCCAAGGATGGAGCAAGAAACCTCATAATAGAAAGGAATTAAATGAAGGCAGAGGCCTAGGCAAGGGTGATGCTGAGCGGAAGGCTGAGCCACTTACACTCACTGTGGAAGGTGAGCTGAAGCTGGCGGAGGGAATTACAGAGGGATATGATGCTGCCAGTCAAGACAGGCAAGGAAGATTATTTCAGCTGAAGCTTGTTTACTTCTTGCATTTCTTTCAGCTAGGAAAATTTTTATCACTATTTTATTGGGCACAGGTAACACAGCAGGTGAAGCAAAGTTCCACTGAAATGCCCCCTTTTCCATTGCTCAGAGCGTTTTCTGAAACCAATTCGCTTAGATTCCCTCCCCCACCCCCCCACCTTCGTCTTGGCCCAGAGGCAACTTGTTTGTTGAAAGACTGAAGACCGTTAGTTCAGCCGTGTTCGTTGCTACATTGGCACACAATAGGAATTGCCACACTAGGTCAGACCAGTGTGACTGGCCAGTACCAGATGATTCAGAAAGAGGAATCCTTCTTTAGGCAGCTATGGGATAGCCTGCCCCTGGGGAAGTTTTCTCCTCACCCTTAAGAATTAGAGGCTGGCTTATGAGCTGGAGTTTTACTGTTTCTGTCCCTTCTAAAGCTTTCTAAAATTTTAGTATTGTAACTGGGGGTGATCTTATCCATCTAATTAACTAGGTAACCCTTTTATTGAATCTTGCTAAGCTCTTGGCCTCAAGAGCATCTTGTAGTATGGGTTCTGCAGGCTAAAATGGCATTGTGTGAAGAAAATGTTTGCTTTGGCAGGTGCATGAGTCCAAAAAAACCTCTTCCCCACCATATTCCAGTGAGAAATTTTGCTCTGGCAGACTCAATAATGGTTGACGTGATTTTGTTCAATCCGCTTATTTTCTAGATCTCATTGAAAGCTAAGGAGTAAGCCAAGTTTTAAGTAAAACAATAGTCAGTTGAAATGTCAGCATTTAATTGTTTTGTCAATCTGAGTAGAACTTGCTCATCTTGTTCTTTTTTTTTTTTTAAATTGATCGATCTCTGAAGTTAGAGAGGTGGAAGGGGACTCTGAAGTACTTTGAACTTTGGAATTAAATTTTCATCCACAAATTAGGGCAGCTGAGTTCCAGGTTGATGGCATTAAGCCAAACAGATCCAGATCATAAAACTTAAAAGCTCCATTGGCCCTTCAGTTACTTTTATTTAAACAAGGAAATGCTACGTAAAAATAGTATGAATGCAACATTAAGTATAAGGAATGAAGCACACTGAATGGAGCTGGAAAGCAAATGCTAAATTTGTCCACTTATGCTTTATCTTAGTGTCTTGCTATTACTATAAATTTGTCAAGCAATTCAATGTAATAGTGCAATTTGTGGAATAATTTCTTACACAGTCTTACATACAGTAAGGAACAATACAGCTATGGTCTTCAGATTTGGCTTTTCTTTTTTAGTCTCAATATGATGAATGAAATGAGTCAAGTTGTAAGAACATCAGTTGTTTTAAAGTTATGAATTTTCATAGTTGGCAAGCTGAAACTTTTCAGATAACGAGTCAAAACAACAGCCTAGGATAGTGGGCCACCTCAAATTGAGGTGTCTTGTCAAACTATGGAGTATTTATCATTAAATATAGTATCAGGATAAACTAACCTAGAATTTAATATTCAAATACTAATTAATCATGTAATATGCTTCGAAAGTGTATGTCATATCTTCTATGTGGACCTGCCACTACAGGGAGATAACTGCCTATTAGCTGGCTGTTAAGGGAGTAACTCCTTTATCTGAACTAGTAAAGGTCTGTGCTTCGATGCTAAAGCTCTGAGGTTCATATCCTGCTGATGACCTGGGTTGAGGGTCATTACATTAACATGCTTTATTAGATTCTGCTTTGGAAAAACTATTCTGGAATCAATAGAGTTCACAAATTTATGGATGTTATAAAACAAGAAAACTGAAATTCTCTAAGATAAGCTTGAACCAGATTTTGATTTGTGATAAAGTCTAAAGATTTCAGCAGATACTCAAATGTTAAATAATTGGAGCATTAATGTATCTGAAGAATTCTCTGCCACTAGTGTCATCTAGATAATCAAACCCCCAAGTCTTCTCAAGTATATTACTGTTGTCTTTATCATGAAGAAAATGCTTAAGACAATTAATTGGTTATAGAACAAATACACTTTTAGCCTGATTTACAGAGGTGCTGAGCCCCTGTAGCTCTTAATGAAATCAAAGGGATCAGCAAGTATGCAGTACCTTTCTTGAATGAATATTTCACTGGCTTTAGCAATGGATGCTTATGAGCATCATTCATTAGCACCTGAACTGCAGTTGTATTATGAATTCAGTCTGTGCTAATAGAGGAAATTGGACCTTTATCAACCAGATGCTACACGATGATTGATACTTTATCAATAAATTGGCATAGAAGATTAAATGGCACTCTGAAATAAATGAAGCGTGCTCGTGCGCATGCATACACACATCCATTAATTTTGCTGGGAAGCTCTCAAAGCTTATTTAAGAGGCCTAATTATATCACACCTACATATCTAGGTTGCTCTCTGGCTCAGTGGTCTAGAGGGGGGGATGACAGGTCTATGGCAGCCTCCGCTCCTCCATAACTTTGTGTAGCTGTGTGTGCTGAAGGTCTTGGCAAGATGGTCGCAGGAATCCGTTAGAGGCATAAGGGCCCTGGGGCAGGTACCGAGATTTCCAAGCAGCCCTGTTTAGGGGTGGCCTGCTTACCTCATGTGAGGGTGGCCCTAGAAAAGGTGGGTCAAATGAGCCCTGCCTCGTTGTTTACATCCTGGTTCAACTGTTTTTTATAAACCCAATTGCTTGCTGGAATATTTGGACCCCTGGATACAACTTTGATCTGAATTTGGATTTGAGAAAAATGGCTGTGTTGAGTAATGAGCTTGCATGTTTCAGAACTGAGATTGCAGCTCTTTCAGAAACTCGGCTCTCAGACACAGGCTTTGTAAGGGGGACAGACTACACTATTTACTGGCATGGCAAACCTGAAGGCGTAAGGGGAGAGTATGATACTGGTTTTGCTATCAGAAATGAACTTATGTCATCGTGTGAAGCTCCAATTGCAGTGTCCATACGTATCATGACACTTAGTCTACAGAAGGGATTCATCAACCTCGTCAGTGTCTATGCTCCGACTCTGCAGGCTAGTGATGAGGAGAAGGATAGTTTTTACCAACAGCTGGAAGAACTGATCATCCAGATTCCACAGAAGGAACCCATCCTAGTACTTGTAGACTTCAATGCCAGAGTTGGGTCCAATGCTGAGACCTGACCTGGCAAGGGTCAGAGAGTTCTTGAGCTCTGTGCCAGGCAAGGCTTATTGGTGACCAAGACATTCTTTACTGGTAACATCAGAAGACCATCGTGGAGACATCTGAGGTCCAAGCACTGGCATCAGCTGGACTTGGTACTGACAAGACCTACATTTGAAAGATTTCTTGAATACATGATCCTTCCAAAGTGCAGACCATGACACAGGTCCCTCTTTTGTCAGCTTGAAATTTCATTTGGCAGCAAAGAAGATCCAGTGTAATAAACCTGCTGTACAACCTCATATTAACTTGTGCCAAATCAATGATCCTGTCAAGAAACGGCTTTTTAACGAAGTAGCAAAGACAGCTGGAATGAATGAAACTGCTTCAGATGCATGGGAAGTCTTGAAGACAAGTATCTACAATGTGGCGATCAAGAGGTTTTTTTTGGAAAGAGTACTAAGAAAAAATGTTGACGGTTCATAGACCATTTGGACATACTGCTGCCACTCATTCAGAGGAAAAGATCTGCCCTGATCACCTACTACTGATTCCCTCAATAACCTATGAGAAGCTTGTAAGGTTGTTCAAATAGCTTCCAGGAGGTGTGGTGAAGAATTTTTGGCTGGGTATCTGACAGCATCCAGCGGGCAGCTGATGCAGGTGACAGTAGAAGGTTGTATGAGGGCATTAGAAAGGCCCTTGGGCTGATAAAGAACAAGACAACTCTGCTGAAAGATCTAGATGGCAATATCATAACTCATAAAGGGAAGCAACTGGAGAGGTGGATTGAGCACTATGGAATGGTATTCTCAAGAGAATCTGTAGTAGACCAAGTATGTTAGACGAATTGCTTGGGTTTGAAGTTTGACTCCCCTGGATGCCAAACCTACACTAGAAGAACTTGAACAAAGCATCAAAAAGTTTCCCAACAACAAAGATTCAGGATCTGACTGTTTATCTGCTGAACTCTGTAAATGTGCAAAGACTTGCTGCAAAGATTGCACGAGGTATTGCTATTCTGTTGGAACAAAAACTGTTGCGCAAGATTTTAAGGATGCTCATTTCATCCAACACTCTAAAAACAAAGGAGACAGAAGTGATTGTAATAACCACAGAGAGAGAGAGAGTTCTTCTTGACATTGTGGAGGGAAAATCTTAACCCGTTTTTTATCTACACTTCAAACTTTTTAGCTGGGAGAATCTATCCTGAGAGCCGGTGTGGCTTCTGCTTGGGAAGGTCCACTATAGCTATGGTCCTCTCTGTAAGAAAATTGCAGTAAAAGTGCAGAGGGAAACATTTCACTGTATGTGGCTTTTATAGATTTTACAAAAGCTTTGACACAGTTAGTTGGTCAGGGCTTTACATTGTTCTGAAGAAGCTTGGTTGTCCGCCCATATTGCTAAAACCCCATGAAATCTTTACATGACGGCATGAACGCAACTAATGTGTGAGAACCAAAAGTCTGAGTCGTTTAACATCATCAATGGAGTGAAGCAGGGTTGTGTGCTGGCTCCTACATTGTTTAATATTTCTCATTCCTGCTTCAACATGTGTTCTGTGATGTTCGAGAGGGTGTCTCTCTTAGCACTAGACATCATGGAGGTTTGCTTCACATTGCAAGGTTCAGAGCTAAGGCAAAGGTGAAGGAGATCATCATAAGGGATCTGTTTGCGGATGATGTGGCCCTTGTGGCTCACTGTCTTGATGTCCTACACAGAGGCAGAAACACACAGTGCCCTGGCACGGGGCCCCCCAACTACAGGGGGCCCCAGGGCCAGGCTGCCCAGCACCATCTAGCACTCCCTGCAGGGGGACCACTGCAGGGGCAGAAGCTGTGGGGGAGAGCAGGGAGGGAGCCGTTTAAGAGCCGCGCTGGAGGCCTAGCATGCGGTGCGTTCTCCCAGCCGGTGAGCCAGGCTCTTGCTGCCTCCCATGGCTCCTGGTGCTGGCAGGCAGGTGAGGGGTCGTCTAGGGGCGCGCTGTAGGGGAGGCGGGTGTGCTCCCCTGGTGGTGCGTTCGCCCACGCCTGCCCTGCTGCCTTGCTCCTCTGGACGCTGGGCAGCGCAGGTGCAGTCCCTGGCACGCACTGCTGCTGGCGGCCCTGGGAAAAAGCCAGGGGAAGGGAGGGGCAGGCCAGGGGGTCTCAGCTCTCATGTGCTGCTGCCACCACAGCTCCCTTTGGCAGTGAATCTGAGCAGCGGTGGGGCAGGGATGCGTCTGCCAGGTAAGGTAACCCAACAGCCGCGACTGGGACTGCCTGACCCCCCCCCCCCCCCCCCCCCCCCCCCCCCCCCCCCCCCCCCCCCCCCCCCCNCCCCCCCCCCCCCCCGCCACACACACACCTCTGCCCTGAGCCGCTCAGGGCAGGGGGCTGGGGTGGTCCCCAAACACCTCCAGCCCCTTGCCCTCACTCCTGCTCCTCCCCACACACCCAACCCCCCCCCCCCTGCCCCAACCCTGAGCCCCCTCCCCCACCCCAACCCCCGGCCAGACCCTGCACCCCGATGTCTTTTACTTTTTTTTTTTATATTTAAAGCACTCTTTTCCAAAGCACTTTACAATAGTTAGCTAACGGTACAAACAATATTTGGAAAGATCATTAAGTGGTCTGCCGAGACCCTCAGCAATTTTCAAGTGGTCTGTGGAAAAATAAATTAGACTACAAAAACAATCAAGGTACCTCATTTCATTTTCATTTACTTCCTATTACTTAATGAAGAATGAAGGATGAAGAAAAAAAGAATGAAAAACAGGGATGGGGGAGATGAGAATGTTTTTTCTTGGCTGGGTTCCGAGAGGGGGCCCCCCAAAATGAAGCTGAGCACAGGGCCCCACTAACTCTAAATCCGCCACTGGCCCTACAACATATTAGCAGCCAGTTCTGATTCATGCAAGATCTTTGGGCTAGCAATAAGCTTGAAGACTGTTATGCACCAAGCCTCTTCAGAACCGGTTCCAGATATCCCCTTAGAGTATTCTTCTGGATGTTGTTGACCAATTTTTCTACCTTGGCTCTGTTATCAGCAATGTAGATCTTGATGCTGAGCTAACAAGTACAGTCAGTAAAGCAGCCAGGAACTTGGCTCTTTTGCAAGACAGAGCCTGGAACAATAATAAATTGTCAACTAAAGTGAAAATCCGTATTTATGAGACGTGATTTTTATCCACTCTTTTCTATATGGCTCAGAAACATGAACAACTTGCATCAAACATATCAAAAGACTAAACAGCTTTCATAGCCGATGCTTGTGTAAAATTCTTTGAATAAGATGGCAAGACAGGGTAACAAATGTGGAAGTGTTTAAATCGTGCTAGTATGTGATTCATGGGAACGTTGATTAGTAAGAAGACTCAGGTGGCTTGGACATGTCAAGCGAATGCCAGATTAAAGGATCCCTAAGAGTGTGCTGTACTCTGAAGCTCATGAATGGTCTAGAAAGAGGCAGACTGCTGTGCAGGTTTTGGGATGCTTGCAAGGATGACTTAGTATCCTTTTTAGAATCTCTGTGGATGATTGGGAAAGAAGTACAGAATGCTCCTCTGGTTGGCGGAGTCATCTTGTAGATGGAGCAAGATATTGAAAGGCAGACTGGATCAAGCTTTGTGATGGCCAGCATCAGAGGAGGAAAGAATCTGCTGCTTGGATTCAGAGTATTGCTAGGAGGGACTTTCAAAAATGCTTACAAGATTTAGGAGCCCAAATTCCATTGACTTCTACCAACTCATAGTGGGAGCTGAAGTTCTTAGGCCTTGTCTATATTTAAGTTTCACTATTGTAGCTACATCACCAACTCCATCCTCATGTATGCAGCTTAGACTGGCAAAAAAGTGCTTCTGGGGCTATAGCTTATACCATTCCGGCAAGTGAAATAAACTCTGCTGCCAAAAGAACTTCTATGCCAGTATAATAGCACCTATGATAGGCTTTTGCCAGTGGAGAAATGTTGAAGGAAGTTGCAGCCCTAACTGACCCTGTACTATCCATGTGTTTCTAGTGGAGCCCTGGCCTAAAAGTCCTGCCTAAAGAGAGCACAGGCAGTGACTTGATGGGCTGTGTTCAGGGAAGAACTCTGGAGGGCAAGTTGCTGTAAATATTAGGTGAAAAACACAAATGAAAGGAGAGCTTGGAATGTGATGGCACAAGCACCGGGTTCTCCGCTGAAAGGAACACTCCATCACAAGGCTTTAGAGATTAATAGTGAAAACCCTGCACCTTCTAGCTTTGGCAGGCACTTCTCCATCTGCAATACACCATGTCCTGGCTTGATCCCAGGGAGACTTACCAACACACCCAGTGAGCTACAAGCTCATGACAGGGTCTCTATTGAGGAGTGGATCTTTGGTGGTCTGACTCCTTGAATAAAAATGCAAGCTTGTAATTTGCCAGGTACTACAGGATCCTCTTTAACAGCAGCTTTGAAAATAAGCACAGATGCGAAACACAATATTTTTGAGGTCCCAGTTTTTCACTGTCTTGCAGCTCGTGTAGCAACTTACACCCATAGGCCCTCGTCACCATAGAATCTGAGCACCTCATAGTCATAAGTGTAGTTCTCCTCACAACACCACCTGGGGTAAGGTAGTGCTGTTATTCCCTTTATACAGACCAAGACTGTGACTTGCCCAAAGTCACACAGGAAGCTGGCCATTGAGTAGGGAATTGCACCCTTGCCTCCCAAGCCCTAAGCTTTTCCCCTAACGCTTGCACCATCCTTCCTTCTCACCTGCGCACAGTGCTTGTAGAATCCAATCGTTCTGATTTGGTAGCACTTTGGACAGGTGTAATGTCTCCATAAAGTGCCAGGTGGCAAAGAATCAGTCCACTGAGTCTCTAGATTTGCAACTTTCCAAATATGTTGCATTTCTTCTTTAGGTAAACGAGTTACCCAGGAGAAAGTCAGTGACTAAAGGCACTCAAATACTATGGCTTCAGATAATATTCAGGGATGATAAATGTTGAGATATAACTGCAGTGTTTATAAATAAAGCATTCTTCAGTCTCCAAGAACAACCAGAGGTGGGCAGCGATTTCCTTTTGCTTTGAAAGTGCCATCTTTTGTGAACAGGAGGACTCTGACTTTGTGGACGTTATTTCATGGGTTTGCATATGAACCAGGAACAAGAACAAGCAAGCCTTAAGAGGGTGAGTCAGAAAAGGCCATATTGCACTAAACAGAAAACTAGGGAAATGGATGCAGAGTGGAAGGAATATGCTGAAAAAAACCTAATGTGTTCAGGTACTTTTGCAGCAGCAGCATTTGTAGGTTTTATGAGCCCTCTCGGGCACAACTATAGTTTTGTTCCAACCCTACTGCAGAGAACGTAACTGAGATGAGGTGGAACCAAATGAATTATTTGTAAGTCGTCCTCAAACAGATCACTGTTTTCTCTAATTCATTTGTTCAGAATTATTCACCAAATAAAGTTTGGGCTGTAGCTTATTTGGAAGCACTTCAGTGTGGATGTTTGAATTTCAAAGAGTTGAGCTGTTTTGCTTACGTATCCAGGACACATGATCTAATTCTTTTACCTGATTGGATGAGCACAACTCTCTCACAAGCAGGTTTCTGGTGCCAGCACTCCTGACTATAAATTTATAAAAAAATATTTTCCACAAGTATTTTTCATTTCCTGCTTGTAATTAGCTGGCTTGGTGAACATTCCTGTCAGTAAACCGGTTTACTATATTTGCAGAAAGTGAAGACAAAGTGGTCACGAACAGTTTAAATTAATTCATTTAAAAATTCTGACTTTTGCACCATTTGTCATCTGTTACTAACATGTTTAACTACATGGTGCTAGTAGAAGAGATACTAATTATACTACTAACTAAAACTTTGAGATCAGTGGCAGATTTTAGAGGATTTGGGGAAGTGCTTTTTCATCAGCATTTAACCCTTCACTCCCATTTATAGGGTTGGTGTTTCACAATAAGATACAGCTGGAGTGGATGAAGTTTTTTTGACTTCTGACCTAAACAGGACCCAAACATGATAAAGAATGGTGTCTGCCTCAAACAGATCTGAGAATGAAATAATTCTTGGTTACCTTGGGGAAAAAAAATAAAAAAAAATCTACTACTGTTCAAAAGTAGGTGCCAAAGAAGCATCGTTAAAACCTGATCCAGGTCATTAGCCTCCCCATTGACATCAATTGGCTTTGGATCAGGCCCTTACTGCAGCATGTAGGAAACCCAAAAGATAGCTCTGGGGGAGTGTGTAATCAGGACAAAGGCTAATGAGTATTTACGCTTTAAAAAAAAAAAGTGTGTGTGTGGGGAGCTAGTAGGTAGCATGGAAAGATGGAAAAGCAAAGTAATGCCATTGAAGTAGGACCCTTAAGGTCCTGTAATCAAGTAAAACAAATTATACAAACCATGCGTGTAAAAATCTGCCCAAAAGCTGTTAAAACTGATACCAAAATATACCTTTCACATCTATGGCTTGAACCTTGATATCAATGGTCATTCAGACTCTAGTAGGAGAGCAGAATGACTGAGATGAGACCTTGCTCTTTAGATGAGAAATTTTGTGCCGGAGTGTCACTGATGACAGAGAACACGGAGGGCTCTCCTCTCTGATGTCCGTGTGGTGTAAATACAAGCTGGAGTTAGATGACATTTCTCATACTAACAAAGGTGAGACTGCAGCTATTTCTTCAAGACTGGTTTAATCACATAATTAGAAAGGGTACCACTGAGACAAAGTGAAGCTCCTTGAGGAGGTTTCTGTAGCTAACTATCCTTGAAATGTTACTGTCCTCATAAAATGGCAAGGGAACTCTTTCAGAAGCTAATGAGTCATTGACGAATCGCAGCTGCACACCAGTGGATCTTTATAACATCAAAATTCCATTAAATTCACAGTTGTTCTGTATTATTTTTCCACTCACTGCTGACTTATTACAAAGATATTCATGGTATAACCATTTAGGTTTGGTTTTACATAACCAGCCTTCTTTCTGCCTGACTTAGTCACTCTAGTTTTAGTGACACTACAGCTGCTTTTGTGATGATGAATGCTGATGTCACAAAGGGGATAATACAACATCACTGAATGAATCAGGCAGAAAGAGAAATCCACTTTGAAAACAGAGACCTTCTGTTTCCACACAAATACTTTGGTAAGCAGTAAAGAGAGGCAAAGAAATAGAGGTTAGTAAGTCTTCAGGAAACATATTTCAGAGTTTGCCAGCGTGTGGCAGTGGTCCTTTAATAATTGTACTCTCACAAAGTTAAATACTGTATGTTCCACGCTTTGCTGCAGAAGCCAAGCTGGAAAAGGATCCAGACAGCCACTTATAGGGTGCACACAAAATTCAAAACCAAGTGTGAGACACCATTTAAATAAAAAAAGTTTAAAAAGTGATTGCAAAAAGTACAGTAGCCTGACCTGAAATGTGGTGGATGGAAGCAAATTGTTAGTGCACCCTGCCAGGAAGGAGCAATTTTAAAGATGCCTTTAACGCTTTTCACAATAAAATGATTTTCATAAGCAGCTTGTATATCTTTCTTGCTTCCTTGGATGTGTTGCTTTTGAATACATTCTATTATGAATCCTGAATCAAACTTTTTCCATCAGAGCAAAGAATTAACATGCTAGTACATTGCAAGCTGCCAGTATATACTTGAAATATACCAAATATGCTATATTTCGGTAAGGAATAGAGTTGAAAGCCAATGGGAGCTGGGTGCCTAGCTGCCCTTTGTGCCTTTAAAAATCTCCCCCAGAATTGCTGATTTATTTATATCTGTAGCTTTTATTTCAGAGACATCACTTGTGCTAGTGGTGTGGAACTCCTTACACCAGGGAGGCATGTTGTGCTCACACATTGTGTGTCCTAGGGATTTGTACTGCTGCCCATCACTACTATCTGAGCACTTTTCACATAAAGTAGGTTGGTTTCAATGGGAGTTAGGTGCCTACACACCTGTTGAGGATCTGGGCCGAAGGCCCTAGTGGACTCCATAGAATCTCTGGCTCTTCTCCCTTTAAGTTTTGTGAAAGTGAGGGAAGGAGCCTGGCAGTAGTTGGCACTCAACTGCGAAGCAGCTTTTAAAGGCTCCCCCACCTGAAGCTAGTCTGCTGGTGTAGGGGGTTCCCTGCTGTGAGAGGCTGGAGAGATTCAGATGTAATGGTGTTTGTGGCTAGAGGATCTTCAGTGCCATTAAAGACTGTGGTCATAACACGTATAATGTCATAACATTGAGGACTCAGGTCTCTATTGTAGACCTGGGAGACCTGATCATACAGGTGTCAGAATGATTTCTTGGTGGGGTAAGGTTATTCAGAGAGCTGAATCATAAAACACAACAGCTTCCTTTAAATCATGGGGGCAGTAAACAAAAAGCCAGATACAGCCATGTCTGCTGTGTACTTTTGTGTATTAGAACATAAGAACTGCCATGCTGGGCCAGACCAATGGTTCATCTGGCCCAGTATCCTGCCTCCAATAGTGGCCCATACCAGGGCTTCAGCAGGAGTGTACAGAACAGGGCAGTTGGAGAGATCCACCCTACTCTTCCCCTTCTGGCAATCAGAGGTTTAGGGTCACCCTGACCATGGGGTTGCATCCCTTACCATCTTGGCTAATAGCCATTGCTGGATGTATCCTCCTTGCATTTAATTAGTGGGGGTTTTTTTTTTAACCCAGTTATACTTTTGACTATCACAACATCCTGTGGCAATGCGTTCCACAGGTTAACTGTTAATTAGGACTTTTGTGGATGTGTGGTGAGCTTTACTAAAGGAAAAATAAAGGATGACTAACTGAAAAGGAAAGATGGCTGGGAACTGAGATATATGCAGCTAGGAATAAGGCAGGAGAATGGTGATTTTTTGGGGTGTGTGTGTGTGGAGGGGAGAGGGGTGGATGCCTGGTTTGCAGGGTTCCTATCTCCTGTCCCAGTAGGCTAGTAGTCTGAGCTGGAGATTACCTGGTTAAAAGAATGGTAAATAAATGTCATGCTTTGTTCTATGTTCATTTTGTCACTATGCTCAAAAAATGCATCGGTGTCACTGTGCATAAGGTGACATAGGGAATGATGGTGACTTGATGCAGTATCATAAGCGAGGTCACCATGTACAGCCCTATGGTATGATGTCACCATGCAGCATCACAGCAGAATAGGGTGGGTTTCCTCATTTGTAAGAATGAAAAACGCAAAGTGCTGAAAGAATAGAATCAAAGGGAAAGCGCTAAAGTTACTAATATTATTTGTATTACTGTAGCATTTAGAAGCCCCAGTGAGGGACCAGGATCCCATTGTGCTAGGCACTGTACACAGAACAAATTTAGGTACCAGATTCTCATAGGGAAATAAATACTGTTTATGCCATTATTTAAGTGCTTCTGAGCACATGCAGAGTCCTCCATTGGCCTGAAACAAACAGGTCTTGGTGTGTGCAAACAGGGAAACTTGTATTTGTGAATAGTTCGCTTTGAGTTCATGTGATTTGTGCCTGTAAATGACACTGCATGTTTAAAGAGAGGCACTCACAAGCAGGGAGGACAGAATTTACTTCTGTGGATAAGACCCTGGGGGCCATCCCCAAACCTGGGGAACTCCAGAGCTAACCATACAGTGGTCCTAGTTGTGCCTGTGCACTGGCTATAGCCCCCAGCACCTTTCACTCAGCTCCCTAGCAGCAGAGCTTTACTGGAGTGACAATGTTAGGGCCACCGCCAAGACCTCGGGGGGGGGACCTCCGCGGAAGAGAATAAAATAGAAGAAATAAAAAATGATAGAATACAAAATAAAAATGCCGGACTGTCCAAAGTCTAATTACTGACCTTTCAGGAAATAAAATGAAGCTGTATTTCTTTTTTTGGTGACTAATTTTTATTGATTTTTTTTTCATAAGGAAACAGACAATGAAAAGTACAGAAAGGTAAATGGATTGACACTTGGCAGGTTTCCAAATCCTGCACGGAAGTGGTATTACTTTTAAATGCAAGTGGTAAAAGTGATAGTGGATTATGAAAATGAGGCTTTTTGTGGTCTCTCTTTTAAGTACTGTACTAGCTGATCCTGCAAGCTGTTAAATCCACGACTACCTAACAGTTCTGCTAAGAACTACAAACTGGACTTTTCTTTTTATTGACTAAGCAGTTTATCCGTCTGTAAGAGAGAAATACAGAATCTTGTGGCTCTTTGCTGCTGTTGATAGCAGAAGCTTGGTTAAATCTTACCTCTAAACAATTAGTTGATGAGACTGTCTATGACAGGTGCCACTGGTACTAAATAGATGTGGTCACCGCAGACAAACCTGTGGATGAGAAGTTAAACTTTTGGTGGGAGACATCACAGTATGGCATCTTTGAGATAACTGAATGCATTAACGCAAGGCCTTCTTTAAACACGTAAGTCACACCAATTTAACAGTATTATTTTAAACCGATTTAGTTAAATCCAAGCGTGTGTGTGTACACTCTTCTTAGCTTATATCTGAATTTTGGCAGGGGGGTGAGAGAAATTTGCTGTAAATATAGATGGTATTAGATTCACAAACACAATTTCAGTAAGAATGTTAAAGTACAGATAAAAATGTTGTCTTCAAACATTAATAAAATATAATTAAGACACCCTCCACTCAAGCCCCTAAATACGAGAAACTCAGAATATGTACATTTAATTAGGGCTGGTCAAAATTGACAAAATATTTTTTATTTTTTTTTAGAGTGGGGGGGGAGTGAAATTTCACACACTGTTCACATATAATTCATTTAGCATGGTCCTCAGAGCTGAAAAATTATGAAAAAGTTTTATACATGCCAAGAAAGTGAGGCATGCTGTTGTCCCGTGAATACTTCGCTACTTTTTATTTTACTCTGGTCTGACAGACAGGGCTCTCTGTAAAGTGACACGTATTGCAAAATGTGAGGGTTGTAGGCTAGCATTCCTGGCGGGGGGGGCAGAGTTAAGCTTGTGGTGAGTGGTGGTCAGTCGCTGTGGTAGTAGTAAGGCGCACGCTTGTGAGTGAAGTAGTCGAAGATATGGACTGTTAGCTTCACTTTCTTTTCCTTACTTTTTTGGTTGTCAGTTGTTAAGTGTGTGGCAACCTGAGCTATTTCACAATGAAGTTTTTTTCCTTGTGCATGAGTAGTTCTATTTTCTGCTTCAGTGGGGCTACCAGTGTACTACTCGGCTCATACAGTTACCTTGATGGTGTCTCACATGAATGAAAAGGACTCTGAGGCATGCTCTCACTTGCCATTCAGTATTCTGACAATATAACACCAGGGTGGGGCGTTCCGGGAAGACTTGGCAGTTCATCATAAATTTTATCTGAAGGGCATTCGTTCTACGGCTCACACCTTTCATTAGCAAAGCCGACGTTCCCTTTATATTAACGTATAACTTGTAAAGTCCTCCTCACCCCCTTCTTTTTTCTTTGAAATAAAGGGCCTGATTCTTCACTCTGTTACAGGCTTTGCACTAGTATAACTCCATTGACTGCACTGTTAAACCAGTGCAACAGGGAGGGTGATCAGAAGATCTGAAGATTTGTTGTGGTTTTGTTCTTCTTTTAAATGGCATCTGTTTTAATTTTGAAAAGAAAAAGTCATTGTGGTGGAAGATGGTTATTTTACACTCTTTGAATATTATGTAAACTATTCTGGATTTATCAGTACTTTTTCTGGTTTTAGAAAAATAGCTGGATATTCAAAAAGAGGGGGGAGATTAATGCTGAAGTTAAAGACCATATTCATTCTTGTCTCTTACTCCCTGTCTGTCCAGAGACTGCTGGATCTATGACCACGCATATAGAGGTAGATACAATGGAAAATCTGTCTTTGGCAATTTAAGAGTGAACTGCACAAAGGCAAATATATGACCTAGCTGGATATATTCTTTCATTCAACTAGCTAATCACACAGCTGATTCCAAACCAGGCATCTCTACAGAGAACAGTAAACAAGAACAATAAATTAAAAACACATTTAATAACTAACTTTATATGAGTTCTGTAAGCCTATGGTATTGTCATATAACACTCGTAAAAATTATTGTCCTGACCCAAGAGCCAGTTGGAACAAAAGGTTTAATTTCTAAGTTTATATATATATATAAATAAAAACTTTGATTGCAATAGATGTTGGCAAGAAAACAATCCAGGCAAAATGATGGGGGAGAGATTTGGGGAGAAAAAAGATCTGAATGAGTGGGTCTGGTTATAGGAAGGGGGAAGTTCATCTTCAATTTGTGTAGCTCATAAAAATTAAAAAAAAAATTATTATACAGATGGCATTTGACTCCAGTTAAGATCCATCATATATTTGCTACTAGGGAGGTGCTCTGTTAGAGGGGTTGAGAGGAGAGGGGAACATACTTGCAGGTGTGGTGGTTGTGTCCAAGAATTGGATGGTTTTAGGAGGAAAGTATTAAAGAAATTCATCATATGACAAAATGCCAGATGTCTAGAGATCTCCTGATCTGCTTACTCAATGCTCCAGTAAAAGATCTACGTTTTAAACAGAATGACTAATTTATTTTTTATTGTTAGCAGCTAGACTCTTTTTATTGCACATTACTGGGGAAAATGTCACTTCTGCCTATGAAATTGTGGTACAGTAAAGTATGGAATGTTCTTGTAACGAAAAGATTTCATACCAATTCTGTACACAAGAAAAGCACCAAAAAGGCAATAGATATTTAGGAATTTGGCCACCCTTTTGAGTGTCCTCAGAGAAGGAGGAGGGCTCCTCAGCCAGCAAGCCAGAATCTTTAGCCAGGTTCTTTGGATATTCAACTGATCCTGAATAAGTAATGTACATTGTTGTATGTTAACATTTAATATAATGTTGCCTTAATAAAACGTTTCAAAAAATTGTCCGTTTGTCACGTTTCTCCAACTTTATTTGAGATTTAGAATCTATGCACTAAATGAACAGTATTTTGTTGTGTTTACATCTTGTAAAAAAAAATTACTACAAAATGAAAAGTTCAGAACCAATGAAAATATGAGCGGTGTTTGTTTTCATTACTTCCAATACCACAAAGGGCTGTAGTGAAAAGGAGGTGGGTATCTAGGACATTTCTCACTATTTAATAGGAGAATGTGATGAGTGTTACAACGTAAGAGTCACTTTCTTTGTCAGGATGTAAAGCTTAACAGCAACGTTTTAAAAGGGTGTCTTGGCTCCCAGCAATCTCTGCTACCCTAGAGAAAAATGGTATCTGGGGCAAATCTCTGCTTCTCAGTTGGTGGAGAGTGGACGCTTTACTTGAGGAATTTGCTTTGGCTCAGAGAATTTTGCTAATGGGTTAGTTGAAGATCTCTTCCCCAGGTTAATTCTGGAAAGACTGAACTCTTAAAGATATAGTAAGTTTACAACACAAGCTAGGTAGGTGCAGGTGCTGTAACCTAATAGCCAACAGAGTATTAGCCTGTATGTACCTGAATCTATTTTTAGAGTTGAAAATAATCTGATAAATACACCTCTTATCCTCAATCCCGAAAGGCTTTCTACTTGACCTGAAATTTGTCTTTGGAGTCTCAGCATGTCTTAAATGCTGCAAGGTCCATGGTTGTCTTTAAATCTTATAAATTTCAGGGCTTCCCAGGTGGGAAGAGGAGTAAGGAATGCATATTGGAGATGTCTGTGAGCCAGGGAAATGCAGGAGTGCTAGTGATTGGAATAGAATAGCTGATTGAAGCCTGAAAATACCCAGAGGAATATAAACAAAGGAAGGGGACCTGCAGGAGACTGGGGTGGGTATAAGGACTTGTTTAAGAAACTTGGATGGTTGAAAGAAAGTAGAAGGGTGTGGGACTAGGAATGAAAGGAGGGAGGAAGAAAGAAAGAGGTCGAAGGTAGAAAAGTAGAGAGGGAGAAATGAGATCTGACTGTGAAGAGATTTGGATAAGCATTTGGTCTTAATGGCTTATCTGAATTGAGCTTTTGGGGGTTTGCCCATCACAACTAAATATCTCCAGTGATACTGATTCCACAGCCTCTCTTAGCAGCTTCTTCCCTTGTCTAATTGACTTCACTGTTTATAAAGAGCTTCGTCATAGCACTTATCCTAAAGGTTTCCTTTCTTCAGGTTAGACCATTAGTACTTCTGGTCTCTGCACTGACACTGAACCAACTTCTCTGCTCCTTAACTGGGCAAACCCCTTTGCCAATGGGGATTTTGCTTGATCTGAGGACTGCATAATGTGGCCTCCTTTTTCCTTAGGTCTCTTTTTCCCGGCGGTACAAGTTCTGTTCTGCTAACTTCTCATGTTGTATTTGATCATTTCTTTACTGGATTGTCTTCAACATATTGACGTTTTTATAGTAGGGTGTCAAAACTGAAGGCTGTACTCCAGCTGCAGCCCACCAATGTTGCATAACGGAATAAAGAACCCCCTGCTTCTAAGTACATATGCCTGTGTGTATGCATTCTAGGGTCACATTTTGTGTTGTGAAGCAGTATGATAATAAATGTCTGTGTTCAATTTATTGCCCACTATTGTATCTATACTTCTCTTAAGGTGGTGGTGTTTCTCACCATCCTCCTCCCCCTCCTCCCCCAATCCCCATTTAATACATATGCACTCTGGATTCTTTCATTAGTGTGAACTACCTCTGCATTGATTTGGATCAAATCTCATCTGGACTAAACTCCATTTTAGTTTGCTTTTTCTGTTAGTAAATATTTATATAGTGTGAATTTACCTGCAGACTAACAAGCCTACATAAGACACATTTTCTCATCTGAAATGCTTAGTCTAAATAAGACAAGTCAAGTAAACCAAGTCCTGACACAGGACTTTGTTCATTTCTCCAATTTTTCTATATTTTGATGTATTTTAAGTCTGCCTCCTACAATATGTTGCTAGCTACTCTTCCTACCTTGCATAATGGGCAGATTTTCTCAATGTACTCCCTCATTTTTTCCTATAGATAAGAGATTAAATCATTTTGGACCCACCACTGACTCTTAGAGAACTCTGCAGATCTACATAGTACCATTTAACAATTACGCTGTTTGTTTTCAGATAGTGTGTTCTCCCTCATATCTCATTTTAATTTCAGTCTGAGGAACTCATGTACAATCATGTTGAATTCCTTATGGAAGTCTAGATATGTTACTGTATATCCATTATACTCGCCTGTCTAATAAATATGCTAGATTACATTTAAAAAAGCTGTTGTGTTGATATGATTTTGCTTTTTAATAACCCCTGCTCTCTGTTATGTATTGTTGGTATTACATTTCAGAGAGAGGATTTGGTCAACATCTTTTATAAATATTATTTTAAAATGTTACAATAAAGTTTGGTCTTTATTTTTTCTTATTTGTTTTCAATCTCGAACAAACATTCTAAGGAAAAGATTAAGCTATAAGTAAGAGTAGGGTAAGGAACAAAGAAAGTTTAGCTAAAGGATTGTCAAGAAAAAATAAATTAGAGGAATGAATTGAAAGTGGAAGCTGTTTATGGGCAAGGGGGGGAAAAAAGAAAAGAAAACCAACATAGAAAGAAGCAGCTTGGGAATGAAAATGCTGGAAGAAAACTGGTTTCAGAGCAAGAGGTAGAAAGATAAGGGATGATGATGCTAGAGCTGGGTAAATACTGGAAAAAAAATCCCATGAGAGTTTGCACAAATGTTTCAGTGAATTTGCTTAGCCATGCTTGCAGCCCTTTTGCATTTGCTCCCCATGAACATCAGTACTATCACCTTTTACTGGCATGAACATTCATGGAAAGAGTATTTCAAAGTTGCAGGCACAAGTATTGTAGAAACAAGAATGTATTTTACATGTGAATATTTGCACCCAAATTGCTTCCACTTTTATCCAATCAGGAAATAGAAAAAATACCATGTGACTTACGTAACTGATCCTGACTAACACAACTGAAATAGCAAATAAAAATACTCACACAGAACGGTTTATGAACAACCCATCACAAAAGTTAGCAAACAAAAAAAGTGTAACTTTTGAATAATGAAAGCGTGTTTGGAAACTGCTGTGCTGTTGAATATTTCATTAACAGAATCAGATGGTATCATTGGCTAAATTTGTTGTGAAATATACGTTCATCTTCAATTATTAGGGATTGCAGATGGGGTGGGCTAGTAGCATGGAAAGATTTAGAATGAGAACCAGAATCTTAAAATTAATGTGAAGGCAAAAGGGTTGATGGGGGTGAGGGTGGAGACTAGAGAAGTAAGGGATCAGGTAAAGATAGGCACCAGGGTGCTGAACATACGGTTTATTTTCTTCAAAATGCTTATCTTACTATTTAGCTAGTATTCATTTTAGGATAATTGGCCTGCGATTTCTCATATCATACTTTCTCCCCTCCGGTCTCAGGGCTTGTATTAAAGTTATCCTTCTCCAACTCTGTTACCTCACCTGCTCTCCATAACCTCTCAAAGGTAACTGATGACAAATGGTTGTGATACTTCTCATCCAGTTCCTTAATAACCTGTCATCTGACTCTGCTGATTTACAAACATTAAAATCAGTGAAGTATTTTTTCACTTGAATCGTATTTAATTCTGATTCCTGCTATTCCCAGATCCACTCTAGCATTTATCTCACCAGGTCTCCTGCTGCTTCCTCTATATGTGTGCTGAAGACTGCAACAATTGTTGAATATTTCAGTTGTTTTCTCTACCTTCTGCTATCTGAACTCTTACCTCCTTCATCAGGGTCCTACACTTTCCTTCATAGTCCTTTTACCTGCTATATATATATATATATATATATATATATATATATATATATATATATATATATATATAAATTTAAAAACCATATAAAACATCCCTTGATTAATATTTTATTTTTCACTTTCCTTCCGAGCGAAATGGTAGCATTAAGCTGCAGCCCTGCTTTGGAGGTAGTGCGGAGCTCATTGCTCCAGGGAGAGTTCCAGGAGCAGCTGTGCACAATGCTTCTCCTGGAGAGTGTAGCCAAAGCACCATTCTCAGAGAGGGTCCCCTCTGCTGCTGGAGCTCAGCTGGCGGATGTGCATGTGGGTGGGCTGCAGCCTTGCTTTCTCCCTCCCCTCCCCATCTCTCTTAGGGCATTTAGATGTGCTAATCAAAAGTGATGCTTGTGTTCAGGCAACTATGCCCTACCTGTGTTGAGAGGATGGGGTGGGCGAGGGGCTGTACTCTTTACTCCCTCTCTCCCAGCACAGCCTCTGGGGACCAACCACAATCTGGCCCTTTACCCCTATAGTTCTTTACTGCCAAGACAAACTCACCCCTTATAGTTTCTCCTTTACCTTTCATTGTAAATTTTCCTTTCTTCCTTGTCAGTGTCTTCAGTCCTTGGTGCATCCGCATTGTGTTCTGTAACTTACCTAGTTTTCTTTTGTAGAGAGAATCATTCTCTCTCTCTCTCCTCTGCCACTGCTCTGTCCCTCTCCTCCCCCCCCCCCCCCCCCCCCCCCCCCCCCCCNAATGCTCGTAGAAGGTGCTGGATTCACACCCTGGAGACCGAAGCCCACTATTTATCCCCGCAACTGGCAAAGAACAGGCAGTGCGCTCTTAGCTCCTTTTCCTGAGACTCTCAAAGCACTTTATGAAAGTGGTGGTGGTGATCCCTGTCTCAGAGGTGAGGGAATGACTCTCGGGCCCAGCTAGTGTAAGTGACTTGCCTGTGGTCACGCAGCGAATCAATAGCAGAGTCAGGAATAGAACCCCATGTCCATTCACTTGCTTTAATCACTGCACAGCAGTGCAAGTTTCCCCATTCTGTACTGCTAATGTAGGTCAAACCTGACCTGCTGAGAGTACCTCCAGGGAGACGAGAACAGTTTTTCTGTGCCCATTCAGTCCTCTACCTCTCTGCTCGGATGGCCACATAGCCCCACTTCTGGGGTGGATAGTTGCCTACTTGGAACTGGATGAGACCATCTGCCCATTTAACAAAAGCCACCGAACAATTATCCAGTGAAGAAGACTTGTAGTCACTTCTGACCTAGGCCCCATTCCCAGGCCGATCTTTTCCCCGCAATGTCTCTGCGCTAGAGCTAGGTGAATAATTGTTTAGTGGGATTATTTGTTTTTATTTGTGTGTGTGGTTTTTTGGTTTTTTTTGGTGGCAGTTCTGAAAAATTGGAGAAACACTTTTTGATTTGGGTGGAACTGAATCTGAAACTGTTGTGAATTTTTGGTGAAATCGAAAGATCTCTTCCAGAGCAAGGATTTTAACCTGGGTCTTCTATATTCCTGGTGAGTGCCCTCCTACTGGGCTAAAGGTTATGGGGGCAGAGAAGAAGAGAAAGCTGCACCATTATCATCATCTCCTCCTCCTCTCCCTCCTCCTCTGGCTGTTTGAAAATGGCCAAAACTATTTGTGTTAAATTTGTGACTAGTTTCAGGTTGACAGATACTGCCTATTTTGTTGAAAAAAGTGTTGGTCCAAAAAATGTTGCCCAGGTCTTCTCTGCACTTTCTCATTCCTGAGCTTTTGTCTACTTTGTTGGATTAGACTGAATTAGGTTTTAAACACTTTGGGGGCGAGGGTGTGAGCACTTTGTGTAGTACCGTGTAGATTACAAAAGTAACCGTGCCCTAAAGAACACACTTCAGCTCCTGACGCAATAAACCTAGTGCCGGTAAATGTGTAGCTGGCAGAGCAGCACTAACCGCTATGTGTTGAAACACCAAAATTCTTGCCATGTTCCTTAAAAGCCTTGCATTACTTGGATTCATTTCTGTAGCTTTGGCCTCTTTTCACATGTGCTGCAGCAACTTGTCCTGGATTTGCATCTGACCTGTAGGCAGGAGCGCCGCCAGCTTTTTCGCCGCCCTAGGCGGCGGAAGGTCCCGCCCCCGAAATGCCGCCCCCAACAGGGGCGGTGGAAGGTCCCACCCCCAAAATTCCGACAACGACCGGGGCGCCGGCGCCCCCCAAATTTTAGTGCCCTAGGCGACCGCCTAGGTTGCCTAATGGGTTGCGCCGGCCCTGCCTGTAGGCAGGTTTGTTTTCTCTTGAATGTGGAGGGGGAGAGGAAAAGGCATGGTTATTTCTTGTTTGACTCTATAAAGAAAAATGGGTCTCTTGAGTTTACGTCTAAGTTTCTGAATTGAAAAAGAGCTCTGTGTATTGGCGAGTCAAAGCTCACACACAGATAAAACCAGAAACCTGTCAAAGCGTGGTCTGTTCAGACTTTCCAAACTGCTTGGTGTTCAGAGCTCAAGAGAGCTAGAAAACATTTGTATTGCACTCTGCATGAAACGTTTTTTCATGGCTCTTAGGCATATTTTACCTGCCTCAAATATTCTGTACTCACCTGTTGCAGTAGGATTGCACAATCTAGCAGTATGATGAAGTTGACTGGAAATGGAACCCTGCTTTTTGCCAGCTTGCATAAAGGTTGACTCAGACAAAAGGGGATTAGATTGTCCTCATTCCTACCGCTCCCATGCAATTAGACAGGCTAAAACTACTACTTGTACAGTTGTTTGTCTTTGACGGCCACATTGTCAGCCGGTGTATATCATCGTATGCCATTGGAGTCAATGGAGATGCATCAATTTACAGCAGCTTAGGAGCTGGCCCTGTAAGTTATTGATGATATAGTTCATTATTAAACATAAGTGCAGCAGTTGGGACTCTCCTGGCTGGGTTCTCCTTGTGTTTATTCACAAATAGATCAGATTCTTTCAATGAAGCCTAAATAGGAATCAAGATTTATATGAGCAGGAAAATAGCACTGCAAAATACAATCTCATCTGTATCTCATACTTCCTGTATGATAAAAAAAATGGCTTTCCTTGGGCTACATCACACCCACTGATTTGAAAAGCAGCTGAATGAACAAAGGGGTGGGAGTTGGGAGGCCCTGAGTGCTAATCTCAGTCCTGCTACTGATGCACTTTGTGGCCTTAGACATGTCACTTCAACTTTTGGTATCAGTTTTCCCATCAGAAAAATTGGAATATTGTTTACTCACTTACCTGCTAGGAGTGTGGGGAGAATTTAGTGAATGTCTATCTGTACAGTAGAGCTGGGTGATGTTTTTTAGCCAAAAGTTTTTTCAGCAAAAAGTGAAGATTTGGTGACACTGAAACATTTTGTGAATTCATGTCTATTTCACTGAATTGTTCATATTGAATAAACAAACACAAAAATTGGAAAAAATCAAAATGTTTCATTTTGACATTTTTGAAATGTTTTGATTTTTTATTTTTGGTTTGAAATGACTTTTCTTAGCTAATCTGTGTAATCTATTGCATCTGTAATGTACTCATAACCATAGTACTTAGGCACCAAATGCTGATGATGCAGCGCAGAGGTGAAGGAGAGATTGCAGAAGGTTAACCTATATCCACAAACGGGCTACGAATAGAGTTAGAGTGACAAAGTGAGCGCTGACTGTCAAGAGCCTGCAAATAACTGTCAATGCTCTTATCAGGCATAGGCAAGAAACATTTGTTTCCCTTTAAGTGTGGTAAACTATGGAAGTGTGACCAGTTTACCTCTGAAAGCCCTACCCCTAGACTCCGAGGATGTCACAGTTCTTTCTGAGCATGCTTAGTGCAGTCAGTATGAATTCAATACATCTGATTCCCCATCTCACAATCGGGTAACTAGTTTCTTTATTCATGTTAGGAGCTGTTACTGAAGCCTGTAGAACAGGTTCCCAGGGTTGAAGTGTCCAGATTCCTTCCAGGCCTAATTTGGATCTCACCCAGTTATAAATCAGGAGTAAATCCACTGATGGCAATGGAGTTACAGCTGTGTAAAACTTCTGAGTAGTGGATGAAAGCCTGATTCTGTTCTCAAACTCCAACCCTATGGTTTTCAAGCTTAAAAAATGAGGAAGTCCCAGCATTTTGCTCAGTGGGTACCCATAATTAGTATGTTTTCATAACTGAAAAAAGTAGGAAGTTCCTGTTATGCGCTATAGTACTATGAGAACTATTGCTCACTTTCAGAATGTCACTTTGAAATGGAGAAATCTGTTTTTCCATACGGTATCTTTAGGAAAATGTAACATTGATTATTTTTTTAAACTATTGAAAATGAATGACTCAAAAGCAGTGATTCCCCCTGGCGGGCCGGGTCGGTTTGTTTACCTACCGCATCTGCAGGTTCGGCCGATTGCGGCTCCCACTGCCCATGGTTCGCTGCTCCAGGCCAATGGGAGCTGCTGGAAGCAGCGGCCAGCACATCCCTCGGCCCGCGCCGCTTCCTGCAGCCCCCATTGGCCTGGAGCAGCGAACCGTGGCCAATGGGAGCCGCGATTGGCCAAACCTGCGGACGCGGCAGGTAAACAAACCAGCCCGGCCCACCAGGGGCTTTCCCTGCACAAGCGACGGAACAAGTTTGGGAACCACTGCTCAAAAGGGAAGATTAAAAACGAGAGCAAATATCTGACACATCAGAACTTTTCCATGGTAAGACAGGATAGTATTATGGAAAACAAACAGCACTTCCCAGACACTTCTGATGTACTTTGAAGGCTCAATCCAACTGCCACTGGAGTTGAAGGACAAATTACCATTGGTTTCAGTGGGATGGGACCCTATCACCATGTAGGCCGCTCCATTTTTGTTATGTTAACAGCTAAAAGGTGTCAAACATCCTATTCTCATTCTGGTTTATGGGAAATCCAAAACTATGTTGTTGGAAGAGTTGGATTTGGGAAGTCCAGGTTTCTACTGCTATTGTGAAAAAGGAAATTAATGTGGGAGAGAGTTCCTTGATTTAAACAACAAAATCATGTTAATTTACAAGATATAATAGAAAGCCAGACTACCTAAAGCATTGCCAAAGTCATTTTTTAATTACTGGGGCGGGAAGGCATCCCAGACACATTGGGCCTCAGCCTCTGTTTGCATAGGAGAGAGGGGAGGGTGTGGGTTACAGATCTCTGATTCTGAGGCTTGGTCTGCCTCAGCCTGGTGAGAGTCGGAGCAGCCCCTGACTGTTCCAGCTTACACCAGTGGAAGGAAGACTGGTGCAGAGAAGCACTGCTGTGTGTCACCCCTTTGCTCCTTCTCAGCCTGGGGTTGGGAGAGACTGGTGCAGTAGTCCCTCCCACCAGCTTTACACCAGGGTAATTCTCTGGTGGTTGTCATAGCAGGGCCTAGCCTAATCCAGTATCATGTCTTGCTGCTGCTTCAGTTTCCCTCTCCTGGGGTCCCCAGCAGTAGCACATAGATTTGTCCTTTGAGTCATCCCCTCCTTGGGGTTCTGGTGTATTGAAATAACAGTTCAGTGTTAATGCAAATCAAAGCCCCATTTCCCGGATTCTACAGTTCACCAGGCTCAGTAGCTCCTTCCTAAAACCAGGACCAGCTGCCAGGCGTTCTCTAGAGCCTCTTTCTCTGTACTCATTATGGAAAAGTTCTCCTCGCCTGGCTTCCATGTTAAACATGCTGGGCCCAATTCTGCTTTCAGAAGAGCTAAAACCAGGAATTGGCCCACATTTTCTTTTCCAATGTATGCATCCAGCCTCCTCACATAGTCAGTCTTCTCCTGCTCAGTGTAATTTAGTGGCAACAGCTACTTGATTAGGTAAATGTCACTTGCTCTACCGAGCGCTTTATTAATTTGTTAATGTTATGTGTTTGCACTCTGTCTAACCATAACATTTAATTTAAAATAGCAACAAATTTATAAGGAGTGGGGTTACCGTGATGTTGGAAATACGTTGTGCACAGATAAATTAATTCAGAAATTCTATAGCAATCGGTGTCTCTCTCTCTTTGAATTGCAAGTTAATTTTCCTACTGGGCTCTGTTTATCTTTGGTGTCTTGGTTGCTGAAATGACTTTTCTCCAGTAAGTCTTTGTAATGCTATCTCTCCATGACAACCAATGCAAACAAACTGAAGGTCTAAAAAGAAGTGGTGACTGGAAGGAGAACCTATGGGGAACAGGCAAAGCAATCGTTAAAGTTCTTAACTACGCAACAGTGATTTGATTTTTTTTTTTTTTTTTACTTCTGCAATGCTAAT
Organism: Platysternon megacephalum; assembly: GCA_003942145.1. Taxonomy (NCBI): domain Eukaryota; kingdom Metazoa; phylum Chordata; order Testudines; family Platysternidae; genus Platysternon; species Platysternon megacephalum. The sequence continues at coordinate 6,607,045 of QXTE01000093.1, read as the reverse complement.
CTCATTTTAAATGTATTGTCTTGGATTCATTCGCTGAGACAAATCCCACTGCTACCTGTTGATCTGTCATATCTGAAATCTCTTCCTCTGTCCTGAATAACTGGCTAGGTGGTAGTACTGCTGAAAAGGACCTGGGGGTTATAGTGGATCACAAGTTGAATGAGTCAGTGATGTGATGCAGTTGTAAAAAAGGCTACTATCATTTTGGGGGGGCATTAACAGGAGTGTCGTACATAAGACACGGGAGGTAATTGTCTTGCTCTACTCGGCACTGATGAGGCCTCAGCTGGAGAACTATGGCCAATTCTGGGTGCCATGCTTCAGAAAAGATGGGGACAAATTGGAGAAAGTCCAGAGGAGAGCAACAAAAATGATAGGTCTAGAAAATCTAACCTAGGAGGAAAGGCTAAACAAACTGGACATGTTTAGTCTTGAGAAGACTGAGGGGGGGACCTGACAACTCTTCAGATATATAAAGGGCTGTTATAAAGAGGACTGTGATCAATTGTTCTCTGTGTCCACTGAAGGTAGGACAAGCAGTAATGGGCTTAATCTGCTGCAAGGGAGAGTTAGGTTAGATATTAGGAAAAACTTTCTAACTATAAGTATCGTTAAGCTCTGGAATAGTCTTCCATGGGAGGTTGAGGAATCCCTGTCATTGGAGGGTTTTAAGAAAATGTTGGGCAAACCCTTGTCAGGAATGGTCTAGGTTTAGTTGATCCTGCCCCATCTCAGGGGGTTGGACTTGATGACTCAAGGTCGCTTCTCATCTTACATTTCTATCAATAATTGCCCATTTTCCTGAGGTTGGGGTGTCTGTCTCTGTCCATGTGTATAACAATTTTCCTTATTCATGGCAGATTTCCCATGCCCACATTCGCCAGGCTTCCCCTGTACAGCCTGGACACAACTGCAGTCTTTGCATTTGTTTGACCATGAGGATTCTTCCACACTAGTACCCTCTTGGGTGTTAGTCACTGATAATGAGGCTGGGCCATTGTTCTGCCTTCCCTATGTGCTGATTAGCTGTACTGGCCAGCAAAGGATGCTAGAACATGCTGCATCTGTCATTTTGGACAGGGCCAGAGTTTCCAGATCTGAAAGCATGAGAGTCTATAGCTTGAGTGAAAGAGACAGTCTGTAGCCCGAGCCTGTAACAGACTCACCAACTTTGTGGCTTGGGCATGGAAGGGAACATATGACACATGCTGATGATTAATTTCATCTGATCGGCTCCCTATGTGCCCAATTGTGTGCGCAAAACTGTGCAGTTACTGCAGTTTTGCATGCCAGTAGCAATTCTGTGTCTAACTTGTGATATGTGCACACCTGTACTAGATTTGCATGTACAATGGCAATATTTGCAGGTAGAAGTTAGGAATACAATGGCATGTCTGACTTTTTGACAATGAGGCCTATTATGTTCTACAAATGTCTGGGGGTTATACAGAGGTTACAGAATCTGAACTAACTTCTTTTATCAAAATATTAGTTTTATTCAATCAACATGTAGTTCCAGCCAGATAAACAGAATACCTTGCAGAGCTCTTCCTAATGTTATTATAGAAATGTCTCCATGTTTGTGTACTTACATGACAGAGCTAACTGTTTCCAATTTAAGTCCCTGTTTTCAGTTGCTCATAACTTCCTGAAACCTTTAAAGTATGGGCTGAGACTCAGACCTATTATAATAAGAAATAATTTCCATGTCCATACTTTATTAGTATCATTATTATAGCTGTTTGCATAGGAGCTCCAAGCATGTGCCAGGACCGCATGGTACTAGGTGCGGTACAAAGAGAACTAACAGACAGTCCCTCTTCAAAGAGCTTATTGTAACTGACCACAAAGGAACAAGAAGCTGTTGGTGATTTTTGTGGTTTGAATGGTTTTTTTTCCTGCTGGAAACTAGATGGAGGTTATCAACTCATATCTGTAAATAGTCATCTGGGCTGAGTTTTAAGCAGTGACTTAGTAGTTGAAATGCTCTGTATCCAGTTACTAACCCGCGAAGCCACGAAGCCATCACAGGAACATGTGATTAATATAATACGTATTCTGCTGTGATCATCTTGCAGAATATGTCATGTTGTGAAAGTTTTCTTCTTGCTGGAAAATATTTATAATGCTGTTAATCAAAACAGTACTTCTCCGTGCTTATAATGTTTGGATGCAAAGTTTCAGTATGCAACTTGTTACTTTCTAAATAAGTAACAGAACAAATGAATCAGCGGATATATTAATGAGATTTCAAAATTAGAGACAAGTTAGAGCTGGTTCTTTTGACCTGTATGCAAATTTGACATTAAAAATCCTCCCAGCTGCTTCTCTGAAATGTATAGCTACTTGCTCAGTCCAGGTTGTGCAATCTTGTAAAGTACTTTGCATACCTGTTTGGCAGCAACATAGCAGCTGAAGTGGTCACAGTGAGTGTGTAGTGAGACATTGTTACGATGGCTCCTTGTTTCCATTTGGGTGGGTGTTTGTATGAGATGAAACAATGCTGCCCTTTTTTTGGACCTTTGTTATATTCCTAGATGTTCTAAAGGAAGGTTGTCACTTGAGAATTCCCCCCTTTCCGTCCTCCCTCTCCCCCTCCCCCCCCCCAGTATTTTAATGATCACTACAACTTTTCTATCTCAGACTTCGCTTTGTGATTTAGATGGTTTTGGTTCATTTCAAAGGGAACTATCCAGTGACAACATTGGTATATTAATTGTTTCCACTGATTTGAATCGGAACAATTTTTTTAAAAGCTTTCTAGGGTTTTTTCTTTTCTTTTCTTTTTTTTTTTTTTTTTTTTTGAACTTGCATGACAATGATCTCAACCGACAGAGGATGTGAAGAGGTTGTGTGTCAATCAGATATAAGAAAAATCAATATTTGTGTGCTAACACACTCTGCTGCAGACCATTCTTCTGTCAGTCAGCCTGCCCAGTATCACACATACATTATTTTAAAGGAACAGTTAAGACACGTAGCTCTGCAAATATAGGCCCCAATTCTGTGTCGTATTTAAGCATGTGAATTACTTTAAGCCGAGAGTAGTCCCATTGATGTCAAAAGAGTCATCCTATCAAAGTGCTTACATTTTATGCTCATACTTAAGTGTTGAATTGGAACTATAGAGATAGGCAAGAAATATGCAACGTAGGACAGAGATGGCTGGAAGAGGGGATCGTTTAGTAGGGGTAGGGATGCAGAGAGGGGGTGTGTATGATTGGCATGCAATATGTGAATGAGATGACTTGATGGAGAGGGACATATAAACCTCCCCTGCTTAACTTATTGTTGAAGTTTAGCCTGGAAAGTGCCCCTTTGCTGAGACCAATGCATCACTCACTTGCTGGCAGTGCCTCACCTCTTTGATTTTGCAGGGCTACCAAAAGGAGGTCAGGGGTGCAATGTGAAGTCCTGTAGTAAGGCAGCGTAAAAAATGGAAAAAGAGACGGCCTGATGTACTGTCCACCTGTCTAAGTGCAGCTTCTGTGCCTTACTTCAGTAACAGGGCAGGAAAGAGCGGGCAGAGGTGAGTTCAGTAGAACATAGAGGGGTCAATTCCTGTAAACTGGGGTGTCTGAACACTCTTAGAAAGTAACGGGAAATTAATCGTGAAAGAAGTACAGCTAGAGCAGGAAATCCATGTAGATAAAGTGAAATGATTCAAGGATTTTTTTTTAACATTATTATGTAACAGAAACATTGTCCAAAACTCAATGAAGGAATGATGTGATGCTTTAGAATGTCATGTAATGTCATCATAGCAGACCATGGTTTCATCTGATAGATGTCACAAGGACAGAAAGGAATGCCGTGGGAGAAGAATCCCTCACAGGTAATCCTAGCACCTCAGGAATTTCAGTTTTTGCTGACTCGGGGAAGGGAGGAGGAAATAATCTTAATCTTAAAACCAGATGGATTAATAGATTCCAAGGCCAGAAGGGATTATCGTGTTCATCTACTCTGACCTCCTGTACAACACAGGCTGTAGAACTTCCCCAAAATAATTCCTAGCGCAGATCTTTTAGAAAAACATCCAGTCTTGGTTTAAGAATGGTTAGTGATGGAGAATTGTTCTAATGGTTAATTACTGTCACCGTAAAAAAAAAAAATTATGCCTTATTTCCAGTCCGATATTTGTTTCTAGCTTCAACTTCCAGCCATTGGATCATGCTATACCTTTCTCTGATAGATTGAAGAGCCAATTATTAAATATTTGTTCTCCATGTAGATACTTAGACTGTAATCAACTCACTCCTGCCCCTGCTCATTTGGCAAACTAGATTGAGCTCTTTGAGTCTATCTATCACTATAAGGCATGTTTTCTAATCCTTAAATCATTCTTGTGGCTCTTTTCTGAGCCCTTTCCAATTTACCAACATCCTTCTTATTATTACATATTTTATTATTATTGCTACATATAATTAGAGCTTTGTGGTACAAGAGTGACTGAAGCTATGCAAAACACAGAGAATTTCTTTATCTGAGCCTGATGCAGGCATTCCACTGGGGGGTGTGTGTGTGTGTGTGTTTGTGAAGGGAACGCTGTTGGGCTCAAAATGGCATTTATTTATCTGGTGTTAAGGAAAATGATAGATAGCAACAATGTATGAGAATGGGATTAGAAGTGCTCGCCACTCCTAGCTCTTATTTCAAATAGGTTTTTAAAGGATCTTTCAGTACAGTACCATTTTTATGGTAAAGTCTTCAGAACATGGCCTTCATTTGGGGGGGGGGGGGGGGGGGGGGGGGGGGGGNAGAACTGGATCTGTGCCCTTTTTTATGCTTCTTTGAGGTATAAAGAAGGCATTAGCTGGTTTCTTCTTGGGTGGTGTACTATTGTGGGTTTTTAAAAAAACAAAAACAAAACTTGTTACTGTCTTTTATCTTTAAAAATGTCAGGAAGACTTTTCTTCCCTGGTTTGTGTGGTGGTGGTGGTGTTGTTGTTTTTAGCAGTGGCATACACAAGTGGTAGCCCACACAAACTATGTAACTCGGTATCTTGCGTGTGAAAAAGTAAACATCCCAAGTAAAGGACAGTTTGTAATGCTGTTTCAAGATGTGGCCCCATAGATCTCACTTTAATGCAGAATGGAAAAATTTGAAAAAGCAGAGAAATTGATTACAAATGATCAGCAGAATATTTTTGTATTTGTAATGTCTATATTTTAATACATTTGAAAACAATAGTTACAAATTATTTCCTTCTTACTTGCCATATCTGACCTCAGGATTCTGTATTTCCCCTGCTGTAGTAGACAGCATCCCAAGTAGTGACATGTCTGTTTTTTCTCATTTACTGCACACAATCCAACAACTGATGCATCTCATCAGATCTACCTTTAAGAATTCCAGTTGTTGTTTTTTTAACACGTCTTTGCTGCGGCTTTTGAAATCCAAAGACAAAGAACAAACTTGTGCATCTCATTGGAACTAAATCAATGTACATTGTGTTATCTTTTATCACAACATGTGCATCAATTTTCTTTCATTGAATAGCATAGTAACTCAGATGTTCATTTGCTCTTATTTTGTTTTGTGCTGATGCAAAGATGGGCTTAACATTCCCACCCAGAGCGCTCTCATATATGCATACATGTGCATACACGCAACTAGAATCTTTAGGTTAGTAACTGCCATATGGGGCAACTTTCAGGCTAGGTCAATTTTGGGGGCTGACAATATTGGCATTGACGGGCCTCCTTTTAACTTTGAGGAAGGTTGACTAAGTGGAGGCTTTGTTTGCCTTTTGGGCTAGATAAAGGTGTAAATATATTTGCCATATAGCAAAAATTAGTATTATTAAGGCCTGATCTACACTTAAAAGTTTTGCCAGCATAGCTCTGTGTGTGTGTGTGAGAGAGAGAGAAAATATCATACGTGTAACCATCAAAGCTATGCTAGCAAAATCCTGACTGTAGATGGTTATGACAGCAAAAAAAAAGTGCTTTTACTGGTATTACTTATTTTGTTTAGGGAACTGGTGTAAGCTATACTGCCAAAGAAGTCTTTGCTGGTATAAACTGGGTCTGCGCTAGCTACACTGGCAAACCCTTTCCTAGTGTAGACAAGACCTCAGGGTGCTTTCTTTGTATATACTCACAAAGGGTATATATTCACCGTCGGGCAAAGGGCCAAAACAAAGTCTGTGCACCATTAAGTTTCACTTCAGTCCCACGCAAGCCCAATTTGGAGGAATTAAGTGGGACATAGGCCTATTCAGGCCCTCTGCCCAGGGGTGAATATCACCCCAAGTGTGTTCCACATGCCATAGGTAGAAGAAAAGGAAAAGTGAATTGCATAAGAGAAGAATATTCGGTCTAGTCGTGTTTACAAAGTTATAAGCCAAACATACTTCCAAAAGCCTCAAAGCACTGAGGAAATTTGTTGAGAAGAGGCAGGAAAAGTTGCTTATGTAAATGAAGTGTGTGGTTATCAATAGTTTCTTTTGGGAGAAGCAGGAAGTAAACACTGTATTTTTGCTTCTTTAAGTTTGCTGTATTATAGACAAATCATAAGTAACAACCTTGAAAGCACTTTATGGGAAATGTTCTTGGTGGAGTAAGTTAACTGTAAGTCTATTAAAAAAAAAAAAATCCAGTCTTTTTATATTGCCTTAGGGCTACATATAGTAACGTTTACTTCACACTAGAACATGACATAAGTGGAAAAATGTAGTAAACTTTCCAGAGAAATCAAGCCATGTCTGTGTGTGAAATTCTCTGTTCTCCCTTTCTCTGTCTCGTTATCTGGAATAATTATTGATGTGTGGTTTATCTAATTAGGCATGTGTTCTGGTATTTTAAGAAGTGAGAACCACTTTATGTAATAGCTGGTAAGTAAGTGTAGTTTGTTTGATCTTTTCTTTTTGAGAAAAGATCTTTCCCTTGAGGACTGTTCTTTATTTTTAGACATGGTTCTATGAAAGTTTCAGTGAGATCCAGCGAAAATTCTTCTTAACACCAAGGGCTACATTTTAAGTAGAATGTATTTTAAATACCTAGTAAGGTCCAAATACATGTGTGTCAATAGAAATATAGCAATACAAGCAACTCAAACCTGATCTAGCTCCCATTGAGGTCAGTTCACACTGACTTCAATAGGAGTTGGATCCGGCCCCCTCGTACATGTCACTGGAATTTCAGAATGAATATCTGACATATATATTCAAACAAATTGCAGGAGGCTGCCCCTTTATCAATCACGAACCTGATTCTTCTCTACTCTGCACCTTGTGTAGGTTCTTGCACCTCTGCGTAGTTGGTGTAGATGCTCCCACGTCAGAAAGGTAACATTTTACAGCTGCTTTGCACCGGTGTTAATGATGTGAGGTGAAAGGCAGGAGAGAATCAGGCCCCATAAATACAAAGTTCTAAGGGTAGCTAGTCCCCCTGTCCCCACCCAGCATAGCAGCTAGCCGGCATATCCGTGTGACTCACCAGACAAAATGTAATCTGACACTGCAGAAACATTTTGATGAGATTCCATTGAAAATGATTAGAAACAGACAGAACATCATAAGGTTTTCACACTTTTTTTCCAATCTGAAAAGCTGTGGACAACACAAGCCCCAGACTGGGGCTCTGCCAAGGGCCCCTATGGCCTTGGATGTAAAGGGTCTAAGATGGGGATGAGTGTCAGCATATCTTGCGACAAACTCTTGCTGGTGATGGACGTGTGGCTTACACCAGGAGCTGCCCATCTCATCCTAGCTCTGAGACTGCTAATTGAGTCCGTGCTAAAGTAAACTTCTGGCCAGTCATTTGCGGTGTTGCCAAGGTGCCAGGCATTGATTCAGAAACTACCCTGGAGTGCTGAAGTAGAATTCACGCAGCAGCACTGAGACCCCTGAGACAAAATCCTTTTAAACCGTTCAGCTGCTCTGTTGCTGCCCTGATGAAGGAGCGCTATGGTAGCATTCTAGAACTGAGAAACAGGCCAAGCTCCAGCAAGATAAACTGTGGACCAGTGTGTAAACCATCTGGGGCAGGCCTCAGCCTGTGATGTTTTTGTGTAACAGGCTGAAAATGAAGTGCAGGGAACAAATCTAATAAAATAAAATGAATAAAACTAAAAGCTAGCACACAGATAAGCAGGCCATTCCTACAGTCACAAAAAGTCCTCATTAGTTAGTGCAGGGCTATTAGATGTAAAATGGGCATGGCTCCTCATCCAATGGGAGAATGTCATGGAAGTGCCTGGTTAAGCAATGATAGTGTAGTGCTCACATGAACCATGAACTGTATGACACAACCCCATGGCGCTCAAGGGGTCATTGTGCTTGGCATTGCACAGGCATGTATCCACAGGCAGTCACTGCTCCAAAGGGCTTACAATCTGAAGAACAGACATACGAAATATTATTTCCATTTCACAAGCCCAGTAAACACCATGCAAGATTCAGCTGTTTGAATTGCAGCCTATATTGACACCCTGTTTATTAACCACACTAAGTGGACAACAACCTGTAGGAAAACATGGGACGATGGTGGAGGACTCCATTAGCTTGCATGGTGCTACAGAAATGCTGCCCAGTGGGCAGGTAGAAAGCACTTGGCTAGCAAAGGTAATGGTGGACCAGCAATCATTAACTCTGTGTGCCTGGTGGAGGGAGGCTTCAGCATTGCCTCTCTTGGTTCAGGCCTCTAGGCTCTATTGTCCTACTACTAATAAAGAATAATTTCCTTATGGACTTTGTTTCCAGTGAGGGAAAGGGTAACTTTCACTGGAAATCTGGTCAACATGTTCCTAACAGGCTTGAAATGCACAGTTAATTTTCCCTACCATTCCACTGGGCAGGGCCGGGCTGGATTAAGGTAGGGGCTTTAGGGGCTGCAGCCCAGGGCCCCGCAAAAATAAATCACAGGCAGCGATCTCTGGGCCGCTAAAAGGGGCACTCAGGCAGGCTGCCTGCATGCCATTGCCCAATGCCGCTCCCAGAAGCAGCTGGCTGCTAGCACGGGAACCGGCCAATGGGAACTATGGGGGTGGCGCTTGCAGGCGCGGGCAGTGCACGGAGACCCACTGCCCCCTCCCCCAGGGGCCGCAGAGCCGTGCTAGCACCCAGCCGCTTCCGGGAGCAGCGTGGGGCTATGGCAGGCAGACAGCCTGAGCCCTGCTGCGCCACCGGCCGGGAGCCACCTGTGGTAAGCGCCTCCTGGCTGGAGCCTGCACCTCGCACCCCCTCCTCCATCCCACCCCCTGCCCCAGATCAGAATCCCCCTCCTGCACCCAAACTCCCTCCCAGACCATGCACCCCCCTCCTGCATCCCAATCTCCTGCCCCAGTCCCCTCCTGCAACAAACTCCCTCCCAGGAAAAAGACTTGTATACAGGGGCTACACAAAATCTAATAGCCCTGGGCCCACAGGAGAGTTAATCCAGCCCTGCCACTGGGGTATGATTATTGTACCGTACAGCTGGGAACTCATATATTTCTATTTAAGGGAACTATAGAAGAAGAGATGGTAACTAGTGGCTGTTGAGAGCCATTCAAAAGCACAATGTGGTGATGACACATTTGTCTATCAAGCAGGATTGAGCACTGTACAGTAACCTATTAAGTCTTTGATATAGGGTGCCAGTTCTCTGGCTGGCTGTCCTTTTTCTGCTATCCAGTTCACCTGCAATCTGTAAAAGTCTACTCTCCATTCCCATCTCTCACCCACAGAAAAGGCCTTGACTCTCTCCTGTTGGGAAGAAGTCCACAGCTGATGCAATTTCCACTTATTTGCTAGAATCTCAAGGTTAACGTGACAGGATTGCATTGTGCTGGTGCATACTTTCATAGAAAATGTTGGGGTGAAATCTCTGTTCTTATGGAGATCACCCACTCTTTGGGAATCATTAAATCATCCCCCCACCCCCGAGAGTTGTCTTATCCCTGGGGCTCTGATAATATATTTGAAGGGCTCATTTTCATCTTTGGAATAGACTGGATTGTACAAAGAATAAAGTATTTAAAAACAAATCACATGGGAGGATAGAACTCTGCTTCTCCCTGCAAGTCTCAAACCCTAGCCCCAATTCCAGTGACACAAGTTGAACCATGTGCTATTCGTGCTATATACTCATCTGGTTTTTTTCAGAAATCAAGTAAAAGCATTTCCAGCAAGTCCATTTAATATAAGCTTGTTTGCTAAGTGGTGCTGCTTTCCCTGGTGGTTCTGATTTGAAGCACTGTTTAACTAGGAAAACAAATGATTTAGTTCCTCCTCTGCAAGCAGTTGTATCCTGGTAGGTGGTGTTTACCGCTGGTTGGGAGAGGGAGGACATTTTTGTGGGAGCCTCTTCTTTGGCATAACATTACTGAATAGAATGAGTTATTTATGTACTTGATGGCTGGAAAGATATGCTGGACAAGTTTAGAACTCTCCGGACCTAGATGGTCATCTTACAGTACGACAGTAACTTTAGTCAGTTTAGACATTCTGCTGAGATTTCATCAAATATGTAAATAAAACTTTAAAGAAAATGAGCTTGACTTGAACATCTGGAGGACTAGAAGCAGGAAGAATAAACAAAAGCTTTTGCTGTCTTTTGTGCCAATATTACTAGCAGCACAGAGACAAATGCAAATGACTAAAGCTGGGGGATCTATTTTTAGCCAGTAATTTATGTGACACATTTAACCCCTTTCCTGTTCACAAATTATCCAGGAGCAGGTTTCAATTCTGACCAATTTATTTGTTAGCGGAATGTATTTGTGAATACATTTCAGCGTATGGGTTGCTGACCCATTATTCAAAATATCTGGGTGAAACTTTTTCAAAGAACTAGTAAGTTGCAGTTTTGGGGTGACTGAAACTATTGAATTCGGATTGAATTTGGCAACTAATTTTGCTTGAATAAAAAATGTGGAATTCTTTTGTCAAAGTCAAAATAGTTCATTTTTGACATTTTCTACACGAATCATTTTGACGTTTCATTTGGAAACAAACTGTTTTGTTTGAAAATATCATTTCATGCGACCTGAACAAATTTTTTTCCAGTTTTGTTTTGGTGAGAAAAACAAACAAACAAAAAAGTAGCTTCAGTTTGAAATTAACCATGGGGGGGAATCATTTCAGCCACTGAACTAAAAGATCAAGTATTCGCTCAGTTCTACTCTTCAGCATGACTATTGTCTAAGTATTCATGGTTCCTATGGTGTGATTTGTCACACCTGCAACAAACTTTAAGGACGGCTACATGAACACTTCCACCCATGACATTTGTACAAATACATATTTGTGGTGGGCATTTGCAATGCTTTCTGTTTCTGCAGACGGTTTTGTGAAGACAAATGTGCTCATGCAACAGTTTGTGGAAAATTAATTAAAGGGTTGTGGCAAATTAGGGCTGTTTGTTTGAATGGATGCTCATCTCTTTTTTTGACAGAATTGACCCTGCTCTACAAGTAACCTACTGTACTTGACGGCTGTGTGGGGCCAGAAAGATTGTTATGTAAGTGAGAGGAACATATCAACATGCTTTGCACAATATGTAGAAGTGTAAGTATAAGTTAGCAGCCTGAGTGCACTAGTTTCTGTAGGCCAAATTATCAGCCAGATCTTCACTGAGCCTCCCTCTTTGTACCCACACAATTGTGAGCTCAGATAATTGCAGGTGAGTTTACTGTCACTTGGGTTTCTCAGTAAGGTATTTGGACATCTAAATGGCCTAGATTGCATCCAGGAGTCATGGCAGGAACAAAAATGAGGCCACACATACTAGGGCACAAGAGCGTGACAGAAATTATTTGTGCCACCAAATGTAGGTGTGAAAAGGAAAGACAACTTTAGTGGTAACCAGAGGCAGGTTTTGCAAGTTTTATTCAGCTGGCAATGGGGAAAAGAGCAAATTTAAGACATTTTAAAACTTTCCCTTCACTGGTGGCTGACTTTGTTATTCTCAATGGTCCAGATCCACGGCTCCGGCTGAACTCAGCACGGTGCAAGTTGTGGGACTGGGGTCTAAAAGAGCATGGCTTGGTTAGCCTTGCAAAAGGAAGCTTGAGAGAGGTATGATTGCGCTCTCTAAATACAGCAGAGATGTAACTACCATGGAGGGAGAAGAGCTAATTAAGTCAAAGGAAAATGTTGGCACAAGAATAATATATATTGGACATAAACTGGCCATAAATCAATTGAGGCTGGAAATGAAAAGGTTTCTAACCATCAGAGGGAAGAGGTTCTAGAACAGCATCTCAATATGAGTACTGGGGGGAGGGGCAAACAACTTAATTAGCTTTAAGAAGGAACATGATACGTTTGAGGGGATTATATGATGGGGTTGTCTGCGATAACAGGGGATGGACTATATGACCCAGGACGTCCATTCCAGTCCTATGCCCCTATGATGCATAGGGGCATCCTGGCTACATCCTCTTTCCTCTGATCATGCCCTTTTCGCTTGCCAAGCCTGTAATAAGGAAGGGGATATGGCATAAGCGCCCCATATATCATCTCTGTGCCCACTGGAAGATCACTCTCTTGCTTGGGAGATTCTTCCTGGTCTAGTTATACCAGCTTCTGGGCCAATTTAGGTAAGTGATGCAGTGGAAAGCAGCCTCACTGCACTGGGCTATCTGGCCCAAGATGATTCTTAGATAAATATTTTATTTTGCAGCGGTGTTGTTGTTGTGTTGATCCCAGGATATTCGAGAGACAAGGTGGGTGAGGTAATATCTGTTGTTGGACCTACTTCTGTTGGTGAAATAGATGAGATCCTGAAGAAGAGCTCTGTGTAGCTCGAAAGCATTTCTCTTTCACCAACAGAAGTTGGTCCAGTAAAAGATATGACCTCACCCACCTTGTCTTTCAAGTATTTTATAACTACAGCCAGGAGTGGGGCCCCACTGTGCAGTATAAGTACGTCGGTGGACCTTCTAGAGCTGGTCAGGAAATAGTTTTCCCATCCTGGGAATAGCTCGGAGAGTTGAAAATGTTTTTCCATCATGAGTTGGGACGAAAGGCTGAAATCTCAAAAATAGTCACCAACTGAAAATCCTTTTGGTTTCTGGTCAATCAAAACATTTTGCAATTTCTAAATTGAAATGTTTCATTCCAGTTTCAACCCTTTTACTTTTCCCCCCAGTCAATTTAGTTTACATTTTGAAACAAAGTCATTTTGAACTGGACATTTGAACATTTTGTTTTGAAAATATCAACTTTTTTTCTTGACCTGTTCCACTCGGGGAAATTTGTCAAACCAGACTGTTTTACAGTTTTGGTTTGGCTGAAATAAGGACTTGACAGAAAAATTCCCAACCAGTTTGTCCCTACCCCAAAGACCTTACAATCTAATTCAAGACATGATGTTACGAGTCAGCAGAGCAGCAAGTAGGAGGGAAAGGTGGGGGGGACTGAGCATGAGATTAACGGTAGCAGTATCACATGGTGGTATAACCTAACCGTGTGTGCAGCTTGATAGTTCCAAATCATGTACAAGTTTTCTTTAAATGACCATTTAAAAAATTCCATATTGAATCATCACTCCTGGTGCTCCCTGAACACTGCCCTACCCCTGGCCTAGCTTTGGTTAAGAAAACATATTTGAGACTGCTTGGTTTTGTTTTTTGTTTGGGGGGAAGTAGAGGGGAAGAACAGGAAGCTTAAGTTAGGGAAGATTCTTTTCTAGTTGAATATTAAAGCATGAAAGGGAAGAAAACAAAACACATGGCAAGGAATGTATCCAAGCCCCAGCAGTACCCTTATCTTTCCTTTTCTGCTGACTTCCTGCTAAGAATGCTTTGGCAGCTTTTAGGACAGTGTCTAAACTTTGCAAGCGTAAAGGAATTCAAATGGAACCCTGGACGTCATCACATTTTCCAAGTTGGCTATAAATCATAGTTTGTTATGGTTATTTCTTGTGAGGCAGAACATGTGCAAGGAGATAAGAGCCCAGGGGAAGGAGAAAGGAAGGGTGTATCAGAATAAAAGGCATACAAGTAGGAAATGCCTTATAAGAAATGTTTTGACAATATATATCTACATGCAGAGGTAGCTGAATGTCTGTTGAGGAGCTGGTGTCCCCTTTATTTATTTTATTTACTCACTCAGCCTGGCATGGAATTAAAAAAAAAAAAAAATCTGCCTCCTGACATTCTGATTTGGCACAACTGAACATGGTATTTTGCCCCCCTCAGGCAGTGGCAATATAGCAAATCATAGGGCAGATCCTCAGCTGGTGTATATCAATTGATATACAAGTGGAGTTCTGCTGATTTACTGAGAACCTGCCTCCTAGAAATGAGAGATGGAAAAGACTCATACACTCTATATTCCTGCCACTGTGAGTTCCCTATTGTACATCTGTCCTGTCTAATGTTAAATATCCCAAGCATGGGGGCTTCCACTGTTTCTCCTAGGAGACTATTCTACTGTTAATTCAAGCTCCCTTTCAGAACGCTTTCCCTGATGTTCATCCTAAATTTTCCTTTTCTTAATGTCATCCTACTGCTCTTAATTTTACACCTTCTTCTACATCCCTAACTAATTGCTCTCAATCCTGTGTGTTTACACCCTTCCGATATTTGTTAGAGTATTATGTCCCTCCCGCTCTCCCCCTCAAACATCCAGGGGCGCTGCATTCGGAGTCACTCAGAGATCAGAATCCAGTTCAGTGTTTAGCTCTTTAAAACGTTAATCTTTTAATCTGGCAGTTGGACAATCAACTGGTGGGAGGATAAATTGACTAACAATACTGGCTGAGGTGTGTGGTTATCTTGGATGCATTGTGTGATGGTCAGGTGCCTGTCATTACCAAATTAATGTGTGGTGTGTGTCACTGTTTTTATAAAAACAAGAGGAGCGTGGCTGGTTGAGCCATGACCTGTTGTTTTGGCTGTCCTCATGACTCCAAAACCTGGTGAACCAATCAGGTTCCTCCTTCTGTCTAGCATGGTTCATAGCCTGTAGAATCATAGAATATCAGGGTTGGAAGGGACCTCAGGAGGTCATCTAGTCCAACCCCCTGCTCAAAGCAGGACCAATCCCCAGACTGTTTTTTACCCCAGTTCTCTAAATGGCCCCCTCAAGGATTGAACTCACAAGCCTGGTTTAGCAGGCCAATTAGGGTGACCAGATGAAGGGAAGAAAATATCGGCACACATGGGGGGGTCCCCCGCCGGCAGAGGAAAAAAAAAAAAGCCGAGTTCTGCCCCGGCTGAGCAAAAAATAAAATAAAATAAATAAACCACAGTGCTGCCGGCGGATATCGGGACAAGATCAGTCGAGACGTGGGACAAACACCGAAATATCGGGACGGTCCCGATTTTATCGGGATGTCTGGTCACCCTAAGGCCAATGCTTAAACCACTGAGCTATCCCTGCCAGCCAATATGCATTTCATGCTGTTCTGAATCTGCCTGTATGTCATTAACTGTGTTGTCTCCTGCTCCTGTTATGATGCCAGAGAATAGAGAGGGTTGAATGGCTGGTGATCGGATGTTTGTTTTCAAGTGTATTAAAGGAGGCATTTTCAGCAGGGATGTTCTTTGCTCCTATAGAAATAAACATGCTTCTAATTCAATGGGCCCTTTTCCGTACCAACAAACTGACTTTAAAAGAGAGCCAAATTAAAACATTTCTCTTTAAAATACCAGTTATAAAATACCGTGAACCCTATAATTAAACCTAATCCAGTGCCTCAACAAAACGTAGATATCTTTTTACTAAAGATTTGAGAAGAAAATTGACTGGTGGTGAATTTGGAGTTAGGAAAATCAGGCAACCACTGCTTGTTCTTTCTCCTTTCTAGCCCCAGACAAGCAGGATAGTGCGGGGACCATGAGAAGAACATCAGGCAGCAATACCTTCTTTCTCTAGCCCTCCCTCCAACTCACAGAATTAGGCAGATCCAGTATTGGTAGCTTCTTTCTTTCCTGCCCCATAAACAAGAATGGCTGGTCATTAGAGGGGGTGGAAAAATATTTTTATGGGAAAATTTCAATGTTTTTGTGTTCTGGAATGTTCAGAACTGACCCATTTTTCATATATAGACCTCTACCCTGATATAACGCGACCCGATATAACACGAATTCGGATATAACGCGGTAAAGCAGTGCTCCGGGGGGGCAGGGCTGCGCGCTCCAGCGGATCAAAGCGAGTTTGATATAACGCGGCTTCACCTATAACGCGGTAAGATTTTTTTGGCTCCTGAGGACAGTGTTATATCGGGGTAGAGGTGTATAATAGATATTCTTAATTTGATCAAAAGTGTTATCAAAATGGTTATTGGAATTCTTTTTTTTGAAAACCTGGATTTAAAAAAAAAAAAAAAAAAGAGCACGACATTTTCCACAATTTTTTGACAATATTAACTTTTTTGTTGAAAAAAAAGGCTGTCTGAAGAAAGGATGCCTCTTTTTGATGAAAAAACCTTTTTATTTGAAAAATATTGACTGGCTATACTAGAGCCAACTGCCGTTGCTTCTGTTCCCTGTGGGAGGGACACAGCACTGCCTACCCCATGCTGATGAGTTCCAAATAACAGTGAAATCTGCTTGAAATGAACCCCTCCTCAGGCCACTCAGTGGCCAACGAATGGACATTTAATGGAGATAAAGCAACAAATAAACTGTTTTACGTTGCTTGAGATGAGGTGTTGCCTCTGGGAGGTGACAGGTTCCATTGTACTTAACCATACGTTATCCCCCTTATTTTCTTCCTTTTAAATATTAGTCATTCACCATTTGTAAAAGCAATTCCCTTATTGAGGAGAACAATTTCATTAGATGGGGCCAAGCTGGGACTAACACTCCCCCCTCCTATGCACTCCCTAGAAGTGTGCAGGAATGTGCAGGGCCTAGAAGTGTGCAGGAATGACCCTCCTCCCCTTCAGGGAGACTAGGAGGCATGTGGTGCCCCCTCCCTTGAGCCACATGGGCTTGGAAGAAAAAATTCTAGGGAGGAGCCAACACCAAGGACCAAAGATTCTGGAGCTGGTGGGAACAGACAGAGGGGCAGCCTCAGCGAGGACCCCAAGTGCAGATGACGTCCTAGTTCTGACTCTGGATTTTCTCTCCCCTATGCTGATTGGCTGTTTGCTCCAACCCCCGATAGTTTCTTCACCTCAACATCACTCCATCTGCCCTCTATGCTCCCCATTTCTGCTCCCTCCTTTTTGTCCTTTGCCCTGTCCCCCTCACCCCATCCCTTCAATGTTGACTCTCCCATTCCTTCTCAACAAAATCTTACCCCAAAAATTAAATAGACGTGGCCCTAACATCACGTTGTTCTCTCTGCTTGTACATTATAGCCTGGCACCCTCCTGTGTCTGTCTTGTCTATTTAGCTTGTCAGCTCTTAAGGGCAGGGACCATCTACTACTGTGTCTGTACAGTGGGGCCTCATTCTCGGTCTGTCTTTAGGTACTACGATAATCATAATTTGCGGGTGACCATACTACTGTGGGCTGTGATCTCACCAGCTTTCATAGGCTAAGCAGGGAAAGGTCTGGTGAACACCTCGAAGAAGCACCTTCAAGGAAAATTCAGGGTGCTGCAAGAAGTGCTGGTGAGTGATTCAGCAGGTGGCACTGTTCCCTTTGAGGCAATGCTGAACCAGTGTCGTAGCAGAGAGAGGCGCTGCTGTGGGGAGTGCCCATCTTTTGGAGGAAAAATAAGAGAGGCCAATCACATTATTGTACTGTTTCTGGCAAGGGAACAAGTGTTACCAACTCTCACAATTCTATTGTAAGTCTCATGATATTTGATGTTTTCCTTGTAGCCCCAGCTCCTAGAGTCAAGTGATTATGGGGGAATCTTTGCTTTCATTAAAAAGAAAAAGTAAATTTCTAGATCTCATGGTTGCAAAGAAAAGTTGAGAATTGTGGCCAGGTGCATCCAGAAGGCAGTGCTGGGAGTTAGCAATATTGTTAGTATTCACCCTGATGTCCTGGCCAAATTCCTGTTGGCTTTCTGCTTTCAACTTTCTGATTATCTACTGCCTACAGTTAGTGGAAGCATTCTCACACACTTTAAGGCACCCTTACGCTGCCAGAGTGGTGAGTGAGAATGAGTGAGTGAGAATCAGGTCTATTATATTTCACATCATATGTGGCTGCATTTTCAGGGATTCCTGTGCATGTTTGTGTAGTTTTTGAAGCAGCTTGAAGTGTGCTCTGAGATCATACTGGGTGAAAAACATGATACAAAATGTCAGGTGAAACTTGCTTTTACAGGTTTGTTTGTTTGTTTGTTTTTGTTTTTTTTTTTCTTTTCAGTGCAAGGCCCTTATATGCTTTCATCTGCTGTCAAACTCCTACTGATTTCATAAGTATTTGCATGCATTGATTGAGGGCAGTGTCTGGATCCTAAGTATTCAGTGGCTTCAAAATATTCCACTTCTTTAAAAAGGGAACTATTGTAAACCTTTCCAGTGTCCTCTTTTAGTTTTGAGTAACAGTTTTTAATCACATACCCAGGGATGGAAATGAAAATTGCAAAGAAATGTATTGTTAATTATTCAAGATTCGCTATGTGCTACATTCATTGTGTCCAAGTTTGTCACATGCCTGTGATTCATGATGTGTGCCTGTACCCAGTATAAAATTAGTAGGTGTGTCTTATAAACAAAAATAATCACCATGTGAGTCACAGTAAAATTCCCCCCTTTCTGTGGAGGTGCTTATTAATCTGGAATTTTAAATAAGGGGAAGGGCTGAGTGTAGATGGGTTATACTCACTTGCTGAATCTTGAAGCAGTTAAGATTTTTGGCTTGTGATGGCTCTTCCAAAGCATGAAGTGTGAGTGTATGGTCTAGTAAAACCATCAGTTTGCCTGAGCTTTGGCCTCGGATGGCCGTTAATGGAAGTTCAGTCTCCACGGCCCATTCAGTGTTTGGCCTCTCTGTTGGGACTCCCACCAAGGTTGCCTACAAAATATTCCTTGTTTTGTTCCTTAAATGTTGTTTGTTTTTTTGTTTTTGTTTTTAAAGTGACAGTTTATCTAACATCTGGACTGTTTTCCTTTGTTGTACACCTTTATGTAACTTGTCCATTTTGTTTTGATGTGAAATGATTCTCTGGGTATGTCTACACTGCAGCTTGCAGCGTGCTTCCCAGCACAGGTCGACAGACACATGCTAGCTCTGTTTGAGCTGGCACACTAAAAGTAGCAGTGTAGATAGGGGTAGCGCAGGGAGCAGCTGGGGCCAGCTGCCTGAGTACAAATCTGCCTGGATCCCTGGGTATGTACTCAGGTGGCTAGCACAAGCTGCCACCCACGCTACCTCCGGCTACCCTGCTATTTTTAGACTCCTAAACTTTCAGGCCAGAAGGAACCATCATGATCATCTAGTCTGACCTCCTGCACATTGCAGGCCACAGAACCTCACCCACTCGCTCCTGTAATAGACCCCTAACCTCTGGCTGAGTTACTGAAGGGGGCAAATCTTGATTTAAAGACTTCGAGTTACAGAGAATCCACCATTTACTCTAGTTCAAACAAGCAATTAACCTGTGCCCCTTGCTGCAGAAGAAGGTGAAAACCCCCAGGGTCTCTGCCAATCTGACCTGGGGGAAAATTCCTTCCCAACCCCAAATATGGCAGTTAGTTGGACCCTGAGCATGTGGGCAAGACCCACCAGCCAGGCACCTGAGAAAAGAATTCTCTATAGTAACTCAGAGCCCTCCCCCACTAGTGTCTCATCACCAGTCACATTCCATTGTAGGCCATCTCAGCATACCATCCCCCTCCATAAGAGTGCTCTCTTAAGCAGAGCTAGTGCATATCTGTCTATCTGATCTGGGAAGCTTGTCCCAGTTGTAGTGTCCTCATGCTCCACACATCCAGGCTTTAATGTGTTAAGCACATTTACCAAAAGATGTAAATATTGGAGATGGGTCCAAATCAAATGCCCAGAGTCATACATCCCTCAAATCTTGGGGATGGTCAGACCTAATCCAAAATTTGCAGCTGGACAAACCATTTAGTAGTGATTGTATACGAATTTGACCTTTACAGCTCTGTTTTATCTTTAGTAACAGTCTAAGAGGATTTATTCTCTCCTTGATATGCACAAATAAATACCTATAATAGACAAATAGATCTTTTACTCCAAATAAGAGACATCACATTATGTACCATGTACACCTTTTTTTTTCTGGAGGACCAATAAAACTAAAAACCATTTTTCCATTATACGTATAAGACGTTTGAGAGGCCTCATAATACAACTGCTACCAGGATAGGTTAGAAATGTAGGAACCGCATTTACTACCTTTTAAGATAATGTCAAACAGGTAAGTTTCTGCCAAATCTCTAGTGTGAAGGGCTTTGAATCTTTTCATAGCTGGACCCGCTGGATTTCATTCTGGTAATGGGAAAAGTAGAAATGTTTCCTTTCGTTTGCAACTCCCTGTTCCAAAATTGGCTATGTCTATGCTGCGCATTTCTTAATGAGGTTTGAACTAAAAGTGTGTGTTTCTTATACAGTGCCCTTTCACAAAGGCCCATGCTCACGCAAGAATAATTTAGTAATATTTTCCCTGGAGTCTTTGCATAAGCAAGAGTAGAGAGAACCAAAAATAGAGAAATAAACAATAGGAATACTTTGGAATACTCAGCACATTGGATCATTGCCCTGTCAAAATCCAGTGTTCCTTCTAGATTGCTCCTTATGAAGTCAACAAGAGCAATTAAAACGGCTATTAAATCTTTGGATGTCATTCCAATACATAATATTTTATAAATAAAGGCCAGTATTCATTAAATGCCATAAACATGTTGAGCAATAAAGTAAAACCACATTTATCTGAATAGAATGGGAGACTCATAATTTATTTGTATAAATGGAGTTTTGAATTTGCAGGATACTTTTTAATGTAAATGATGCCATTTGAAGGTCATCATAACCCAGATTTAGATAATGGGATTTTCTTTTCTTTCTTTTTTTTTTTTTGGGGGGGTGGGGGGAGGTGGAGATAATGAGCATTTGGCTATATAAGATTCTACTGAAAATTACACTGACTCAGATCTTATTTTATGCTGTCAGAGCTCTGTGGCAGAAGAGTGAATATATGCAATCTGAATGTGGTCTGTTTTTATTGAGTTAATCGTAAAAGCCTGTCAAATCCACCAAAAATCGTACATTGATTTGCTAGTGTAATACCCATATGGACATCATTAGTATTTTGTGATATTGAGGACATAGGCCGTCTGAAATCCGCAAATCATCACTTTCAGCTGCTGATGGTCTGTGAAGAGTTAAGGACTGTACATTCAGAATTTCCACTGTGTGTGTGTGTAATGGGGTAGACCCTCCGCTGGAGTAATTTGTCATAGCTCTATTGATAGTAATGGACCTGTGAAAATTTACACCAGCTGAGCATCTGCCCCAATATTGAGTGTGCATATATATGCGCATGATTATCATCTATATGGGGTGTGTGTGTGTGTGCGCGCGCATGCATATGCATACACACACACACTGAGTGTACATGATTAACGTTAGGCAAGTGATTGAGGTAAACTGGTTACAGCAACTAGCTGGATTGTGTTACACGGTCATGTAAACATCAAAGGAGAGATTTCCATAAATTGGATAGACAGAGTATAACATTTCTTCTGTTTCCGTAGGGATGCTGTGTCTTCAGCCATGCATATTTCTCTGCTGAATCAATTCTGACACACCTACACAGAGCTGTGATTTGCCTTCAGTAACTATTTATGCCTGAAATAGAAACAAGAAGGAAGGTGCAATGATGTTTATAAAGCCAGTGCCGCCTTCCATAGACATTTATAGCTTTGGACACTGAACTGTACAATGGAAGAAAATAAAAACTAATCCCCTTATTTCCTAAGAATTGATTTTACTGTTTTATATATCTTCTCCATGTGTGGTATGTAGAAGGCTGGAAGCCAATGGGTCCTGCTCATTAGCTGGCAAGATGTGATCGGAATCACAGAGACTTGGTGGGGTAGCTCACGTGACTGGAGCACGGTCATGGATGGGTATATACTGTTCAGGAAGAACAGGCTGGAGAGAAAAGGTGGAGGTGTTGCGCTGTATGTAAGAGAGCAGTATGATTGCTCAGAGCTCCAGTATGAAACTAGAGGAAAGCCTGTTGAGAGTCATTGGGTTAAGTTTAGAGGCGAGAGCAACAAGGGTGATGTCATGGTGAGTGTCTGCTATAGACCACCAGACCAGGAGGATGAGGTAGACGAGGCTTTCTTTGGACAACTAATAGAAGTTTCCAGGTCATAGGCCCTGGTTCTCATGGGGGACTTCAATCACCCTGACATCTGCTGGGAGAGCAATACAGCAGTGCACAGACAATCCAAGAAATTTTTTGAGAGTGTTGGGGACAACTTCCTGGTGCAAGTGCTGGAGGAACCAATTAAGGGCCGTGCTCCTCTTGACCTGCTGTTCACAAACAGAGAAGAATTGGTAGGGGAAGTAGAAGTGGGTGGCAACCTGGGCAGCAGTGATCATGAGATGGTAGAATTCAGGATCCTGACAAAAGGAAGAAAGGAGAGCAGCAGAATATGGACCCTGGAGTTCAGAAAAGCAGACTTTTGACTCCCTCAGGGAACTGATGGGCAGGATCCCCTGGGAGGCTAATATGAGGGTGAAAGGAGTCCAGGAGAGCTGGCTGAATTTTAAAGAAGCCTTATTGAGGGCGCAGGAACAAACCATCCTGATGTGCAGAAAGAATAGCAAATATGGCAAGCGACCAGCTTGGCTTAACAGAGAAATCTTCGATGAGCTTAAATACAAAAAGGAAGTTTACAAGAAATGGAAACTTGGACAGATGACCAGGGAGGAGTATAAAAATTTTGCTTGAGTATGCAGGGGTGTAATCAGGAAGGCCAAAGCACAATTGGAGTTGCAGCTAGCAAGGGATGTGAAGGGTAATAAAAAGGGTTTCTACAGGTATGTTAGCAACAAGACGAAGGTCAGGGAAAGTGTGGGACCCTTACTGAATGGGGGAGGCAACCTAGTGACAGATGATGTGGAAAAAGCTGAAGTACTCAATGCTTTTTTTGACTCCGTCTTCACAGACAAGGTCAGCTCCCAGACTGCTGCACTGGGCAGCACAGTATGGGGAGGAGGTGAGCAGCCTTCAGTGGTGAAAGAACAGGTTCAGGACTATTTAGAAAAGCTGGACATGCACAACTCCACGGGGCCGGATGCAATGCATCGGAAGGTGCTGAGGGAGTTGGCTGATGTGATTGCAGAGCCATCGGCCATTATCTTTGAAAACTCGTGGCGATTGAGGGAGGTCCTAGATAATTGGAAAAAGGCAAATATAGTGCCCATCTTTAAAAAAGGGAAGAAGGAGAATCCGGGAAACTACAGACCAGTCAGCCTCACCTCAATCCCTGGAAAAATCATGGAGCAGGTCCTCAAGGAATCCATTTTGAAGCATTTGGAGGAGAAGAAGGTGATCAGGAACAGTCAACATGGATTCACCAAGGGCAAGTCATGCCTGATTTAACTTCTATGATGAGATAACTGGCTCTGTGGATATGGGGAAAGCAGTGGAAGTGATATATCTTGACTTTAGCAAAGCTTTTGATACGGTCTCTCACAGTATTCTTGACAGCAAGTTTTAAAAAGTATGGATTGGATGAATGGACTATAAAGTGGATAGAAAGCTGGCTAGATCGTCGGGCTCAACAGGTAGTGATCAACGGCTTGATGTCTAGTTGGCAGCCGGTATGAAGCGGAGTGCCCCAGGGGTTGGTCCTGGGGCCGGTTTTGTTCAACATCTTCATTAATGATCTGGATTGATGAGCTTGATTGCACCCTCAGCAAGTTCGCGGATGACACTAAGGTGAGGGGGGGAGAGGTAGATACGCTGGAGGATAGGGATAGGGTCCAGAGGGACCTAGACAAATTGGAGGATTGGGCCAAAAGAAATCTGATAAGGTTCAATAAAGACAAGTGCGGAGTCCTGAACTTAGGACGGAAGAATCCCATGTACTGCTACAGGCTGTGGACTGACGGGCTAAGCAGCAGTTCAGCGGAAAAGGACTTGGGGATTACAGTGGATGAGAAGCTGGATATGAGTCAGCAGTGTGCCCTTGTTGCCAAGAAGGCTAACGGCATATTGGGCTGCATTAATAGGAGCATTGCCAGCAGATCGAGGGAAGTGATTGTTCCCCTCTATTCAGCACTGGTGAGGCCACATCTGGAGTATTGCATCCAGTTTTGGGGCCCCCACTACAGAAAGGATGTGGACAAATTGGAGAGAGTCCAGCAGAGGGCAACGAAAATGATTAGGGGGCTGGGGCACATGATTTATGAGGCGAGGCCGAG
The DNA here is from genome assembly GCA_003942145.1 of Platysternon megacephalum. NCBI lineage: Eukaryota > Metazoa > Chordata > Testudines > Platysternidae > Platysternon > Platysternon megacephalum. Next base: position 6,582,797 of record QXTE01000093.1, on the reverse strand, counting down.
GGAACTGGGCTTTTTTAGTCTGCAGAAGAGAGGAGTGAGGGGGGGATTTGATAGCAGCCTTCAGCTACCTGAAGGGGGGGTTCCAAAGAGGATGGAGCTCGGCTGTTCTCAGTGGTGGTAGATGACAGAACAAGGAGCAAGAGTCTCAAGTTGCAGTGGGGGAGGTCTAGGTTGGATATTAGGAAAGACTTTGTCACTAGGAGGGTGGTGAAGCACTGGAATGGGTTACCTAGGGAGGTGGTGGAATCCCCTGCCTTAGAGGTTTTTAAGGCCCGGCTTGACAAAGCCCTGGCTGGGCTGATTTAGTTGAGGTTGGTCCTGCTTTGAGCAGGGGATTGGACTAGATGACCTCCTGAGGTCTCTTCCAACCCTAATCTTCTATGATTCTACCTGTGATAAACTGGCAGTCGTCCTGTACTAATAGTTGTTTCTGGGAAAATCTGCAGCAGTTAAAATGGAATCACATAATGTAAAAGGAAAAAGACATTTGAGAAAAGCTGCAGGAGAAAATTGCGATAGTAAAGAAGTTTGAGATGACAGTGCCCACATATATTTGAACCCCAGCACTGATCTTCCTCAAAGAAGTCCCACACTCTGTCCCCTGTACCTACTTATACTCATATTCACCCTGCCCCAGCATTGGGAGCCCCAGGGTGTAACTGCTCTCTGTGCTAGTTGGGGAGAAATGTGGCACCGCTCCTCTTCACTGCACGCTGACATTGGGGAGCTAGAGTGCAGCCTCTGACAGGCTAACTGCACCAGAACGCACCAGCAAGCAGTGGTGCTTTCTAATATATTTACAGTTGTCTCCCAGCCTGACTCTCCCGGCTCTGGATATGCTCTGAGTATCCCAGGAGCTTGAGAGAGTAGAGGCCCCAAGTTCACCCCCCCCCCCCACAAGATGGAGGCAGGAGAGCTCATGTTGAGAAGGAAAGCTAACAAAGAGGGGCCCCACAAAGGGAAGGCCCTGTGCAGCTAGACCAGGGATCCCCAAAGGGGGGGGGTTGTGACCCCAAAGGGGGGGGTTGTGACCCCAAAGGGGGTCACGAGGTTATTACATGGGGGGTCATGAGCTGTCAGCCTCCACCCCAAACCCCACTTTGCCTCCAGCATTTATTATAGTGTTAAATATAAAAAAAGGTGTTTTAAATGTATAAGGGGGGGGGGGGGGTCGCGCTCAGAGGCTTGTGTGTGAATTGGGTCACCAGGACAAAGGTTTGAGAGCCACTGAGCCAGGCGCTTGGCACATTCATAGGGCTGTCTGTGTCAGAGATGGTATGTTGTTGTACTTGATGTCTGGCTTGCACCTGTCTGTTTAATTAATCATGAGACCAAGTTGTGCCAGGAGGGAAGGTGCTTTTAAAGATCAAACTGTAATTGTCCAACACACGAGACAGCCATAATAAAGCTACCAGTGCTCTCTGACTGCTAGGGATGCTGAAAGTATCCAGTGCTCCAGAGCGGGCTTGCCTGGCTGGGTGGCATTGTCATGGTCCCTGCCACACACTCATGTGCAAAGATCACCAAGCTTGTGAGAGACCAAGCTGTACTTTTGGCGGGGGGGTGCTATAGAAAGGGCAACCCGCAGTCGTGCTCCCTGCAGCACATTTGTAGGCATTAAACCTGTGCCTGGCCTTTGTAGCCATAATGTCTCCAGTCGCCACTGCTTTTGGGGGACACTCCTTCCCGCCCTCCAAAGGCTTGGCTGGCAGAGCTGCCAGTGAGCGCTGGGCTGACTGGGCTGTTGTGGTGCTTGCTGACCGTCTGTCAGCGTTTGTTTGTACTTACACCTCAGCTGGGGTAAGTCCTCATAGCTCCTTTGACTTCAGTGGCTTCACTGACCTCCATGGAGCTGTGCCAGTTGACACCCACTGCAGATTTGCTCCATTGCACGGCCTGCACCCGTCGACTTTGATGGTTTTACGTTGCTGTCAGGCTGAAATGGAGTAGAGAGAATCAGGCCTGTTCTGGTTAAGGAAATCCAAATGAGTGATCTGTGATTCTCCAATTTGCAACCTGTCAGTCGTGTTAACTTACCCATAACTTGATATTCTGGATCTGATGAAACTGGTGTGGGATTCATCAAGTAACGAAGTGTGGCCATGTGTTAGTGACAGACACCAATCCTGACACACACCACTGGTATGGAAAGCAGGTGCGGAAGGGGGCCAGGTAGAGCTGGGATCTCTGGGGCAGGGAAAGGGCTGCAGGGTGGAAGTTGCTGTATGGCGCGGAGGGACTGGGTGAAAGAAGTCTGGTACTAACGATGGGGTGGAGGGAGACAGCCAGTCAGCAGGTTGGATCAGTAGAAGGACTCTTTGAGCTGGGAGAGGTAGGTGGAGAACCAATGCTGGGGTTGAAGAGAGGAGGCAGCCGGCCGAGACAGCAGTAAGGAATGTGAAAGGAGCTAGACGATGCTAAGAGTGCTGATGCCATATGGCAGTGGACACTTTATGCATTTGATCTATCTGAGTGGATGGATATCCAAACTCACCAAACTGAATCCGAGCTACAGGCTCATTCTCTCCCTACATTGTCCAAGGTTAGAAATAAATGTTTTTAGATTCCCGTGAGACTGCTTTTTTCATTTGGCTTGCTACTGGTGTGCATGGGTATTGCATAGCAATACCAAATTGCAGAGACCATTAAGGGCCACATTTCTGAAAACAAAGGCTCACTTGTGTGCAGAAAAAGTGCACAGCTGTACACTTGCTTACAACTGTGCACACAGTTCCTGCAAGATATGTGCTGCTTAGGTAACCTGCATGCAAATATCTACCTAGACTGTTAACTTTGCATGTGCAAGTAAGCACAGATAGAAGGCCAGATCCTGGAGTGCAGGTAAACTACACAGAGTACAAACTAGGTTGTGTGTTTTTTAAAGCTCCTCTTTCCACTCCCCTGGTCCTGTTACTGCTCTATGCGTGCCAGTCCTCTTGCCCTGTGTAAGGAGCAGTGTGAGGGCTGCTCTAACTTATGCCTGGCTGCGATGGCCACAGGGATCCAAACTTATAACTGAAGATCAGCATAGCTCAGGGCATCCTGGCCCGGTCCATTTTCTTCTGGCTATGTTCCCTTTCCACTGCTATGCTTGTGGCAGAGATTGAGGGGCATAAGAGCCTCTTTGTCCGGTCTATGCCACTCACTAAAGGATTCCCCTTGCACTGTGGTGATCCTCCTTGGGCAGGTTAAGATGGCTTTTGGCTGGAATATGTCCGGGGATGTCACACAATGGATGTATGGCACCAGAGGATCTGACCTTCATGGTTTTTACATGGTAAAAAACATTCTTATGGGCACTCAATGGGCCAGATTCTGCTCTGGCTTTGAAGCGGTGCAGGCCCCTAGGCATCAGTGTGAGGCTGCACGGATTTAAGTGGGGAAAAAATTGCCCCGATTAGCAAAGTGTTGATGACAGGTCTTTTTTTTTTATTACAAAAGGGTTTATCATGATCTATCCAGTCTCTTCGTCTATCTGTTGTGCAGAATGCCATTCACCACAGTATCTAGGCAACAGCTACATGCTGGAAGTGAGTGACCTGGTCCCAATTCCAAGTGCTGGTTAAATCTTTATTACAGCGCAATTCTCCTGTTGTAGACTGCCAGTGACAATGCTCAGTTATTATAACTGCTGTGTAGGTGATGTCTGTTTTTGCATTCAGCAGTGGCCAGTCTCAGCCCCACCCTCCTCTTAACCCATTTATGGACAAAACTTCCTGCTTGGAAGTGATCCAGTCCTACTAAACTCCTAAAGTGAGGTGACAGATATTGGATAAACTAGATTGTTTGGGAACCACTCCCAGTGGATAGAATTATCTGTGATTCCAGAGGACACCTCCTGTGAACTGCTTGCCTGAGATTTAACTATTTGCTAACTAGAAATTAAAAAAGCGAAGGAAAATCTAGTCCTGATGGGACACTAGATGGGGAGGGCTCTGAGTTCCTACAGGTGTCTGGCTGGTGGATCTTGCCCACATGCTCCGGGTCTAACTGATTGATTGCCATATTTGGAGTTGGGAAGGAATTTTTTCCCAGGTCAGATTGACAGAGACACTGGGGGTTTTTGTTTTTTGCCTTCCTCTGCAACATGGGGCACAGGTTAATTGCTTGTTTGAACTAGAGTAACTGGTGGATTCTCTGTAACTTAATGTCTTTTAAATCAAGATTTGTCCCCTTTAGTAACTAAACCAGAGGTTAGGGGTCTATTACAGGAGTGGGGGGTGGGGAGGTTCTGTGGCCTGCAAAGTGCAGGTGGTCAGACTAGATGATCATGATGGTCCCTTCTGGCCTTAAAGTCTATGATTTTAGCTGCAAACATTATTGTAACCTGTTGTGACCCTATAAACATTGTATTGTACTGCCAGTCCAAGAGCCCTTCTGTCAGGGATGGAGAATAAATGGCAGGAGTGAGCAGCCTTCGCATTCAATGCATGGTTAATACCGAGATGAGGAGCCTAGAACATGGACTCTTCTGCATGAGGGGACAGTGATAAGGTGACTTCAAAGCACAAAGGTTGTCACATCGCAAAGCTCAAGTCCGTGGAACTCAAGCCTGTAATCTCCTGATTTAGCTCAGCATGGTCAAGACAGGCCCCGTTCAGAGAAAAATACAATCCCACCTGAACTTTTCCTCAGTTGCAATTCAATCCCTCCAATCACGGAAGCTTCATTCAGTCATTAAATTCACTCAGAAGGTCCAAGAAAACCAAAGAACTGCCAAGTCACCAGAGTTCATAACGAATAAGCCTGCCCCACTCACAATAGGTCTGCTGCAACTTTATCTGCAGTTCATAATGTGACTGCATGAGTGTGGTTGAGTTGGAATCAAGAGTCGTGGGTCAGCAAGAGTGATGGAGGAAGAGAAGAGAAGCCAAAAAAGTGAAGAGTACTTTTTAAAGGTGCCTTTTTTCTTGCACTCTGGAGTCTTCAATGGAAGATAAAAGAGAAGGGCGAAATGGAATGAATCCCACAGAGAATTTTTCAGAGCTTTTTGATCTTGTGTATTTTACATTTAATGATGGTACCTGTGACCAATTAGACAGAAGTAGTAGTCACCCAAAGAAGATGTTAGGTTACAGGACAATGTGATCACACATTTTAAGGCATTTTTCCTGACTAGCTAGTCTGTTATAATATGACACTAGTGAAGGGGAGAAAAATACAGTATGATCTGGGAACGATGACCGCACAGCTATTTTGTGTCACATTTTATTGAAATCGATAATAAGGGAAGTAGTAAACTTGTGTCCAATTGAAAGGATGGGATGGGGCATCTCTAGAAGATGGGCAAACATGTGATAAGCCATTCTGAGCTTATTTTTTTATTATTTTTGAAGAGTTATGATCCTCTACTGAATGTGTATATGCGTTCCCTAGCTATCTGTGTGCACATACATTTTTTTTCACTACCAAGTTAAATCTGTCTGTCCATTTATCTATGTACCCATCCTTACCTTGAGGGTCCTATACAGATTAACTGCTGCCTGTCTCCTTCACTATGTTCAAGCTGCACACTCATCCTAAAGGCTTCATAGATACACTGACCAGGAGGGCTGACAGTTGAATTATGTGGTACCCTACTTAAAAAGCCGAAGAGCATTATCCTCTGAGTTGTCTTTTTGGGTGGAAAGTCTGAAGCCATCACAAATCCATCCACTCCCCCAAGTTCAGTAGAGAGCAGGAGGAGAGTTCCCCCTCCTCTCCATTAGCTGGGGAGAGTGAACTGTGCTTACACGTGCGCCTCACGGGGACCCCTGCGCAGCACCCCTGCTCTGTGATGTCACTGATTCAGCACCTCTAGCTTCATTGGGTGTTATCCAAACACAGGCCACTGTGAGTGCTCTGGCTCAGCACCTTTAGTTTACTGAGATGATGCCAAGGCACAGGCATTGTGAGCTCACTCACTGAACACCTCTAGCATTCTGGGCTGACAGGAAAACACAGATCTGCTGAGGTTACTGCTCAACCATTGGCAATGTTGCAGAGGAGGAGTGCAGAGGCCTGGGTGCTTCCTCTTTATCTGGGTCAGTAGCTGCCCGCATATTGTAGCAGGTCAGCTGAACTGCTTGTCTCTGTGCCCAGAGTCTCAGGGCCTGAGTCTCCACTCACTGACATCAGTTTTATACCAGACTTCAGTGGATGTACTCCTGATTTCTACCAGTCTACGTTAGAGGTGAATCAGGCCTGCAGATCTGACTCTGTGAGAGGGAGGGATTCCTTGCTGCAAGCTTTCATAGGGGGTAAGGTAGCAACATTAGTGTATGACAGATCTGTAGTGCGTGCTAGGGTTGCCCACTTGCTAATTGCACAAAACTGAACACCCTGCCCCGCCCCCTACCCTGCCCCTTCCCTGAGGTCCTGCCCCTGCCCCACCCCTTCTCTGAGGCCCCTCCCCACACTCACTCCAGCCCCCCCCCGTCACTTGCTCGCCCCTACCCTCGCTCACTTTCCCTGGGCTGGGGCAGGGGGTTGGGGTGCAGAAGGGGGGTGAGGGCTCCAGTTGGGGGTGCAGGCTCTGGGGTGTGGCTGGGGATGAGGGGTTTGGGGTGAACGAGGGGGCTCTGGGCTGGGACCAAGGAGTTTGGAGTGAGGGAGCAGGCTCAGGGCTGGGGCAGGGGGTTGAAGTGCAGGAGGGGGTTCAGGCTCCAGCTGGGGATGTGGGCTCTGTGGTCGGGCTGGGGATGAAGGGATTTGGGGTGCTGGAGGAGGCTCAGGGCTGGGGCAGAGTGTTGGGGTGCAGGTTCTGGGAGGGAGTTTGGGTGCAGGAGGGGGTTCTGACCAGGGCAGGGGGTGGGGTGCAGGTGGGGGTTTGCACTCCAGCTGGGCAGTGCTTACCTCAGGCGATGCCCGGTCGAAGGCACAGCAGGGCTAAGGCAGGCTCTCTGCGTGCCCTGGCTCCGTGCTGCTCCCAGAAGTAGCCGGCATGTCCGGCCCCTGGACGCAGGGGTGGCTAAGTGGCTCTGCATGGTGTGTGCTGCCTGCGCCCACAGGCACCGCCCCCATAGCTCCTATTGGCTGTGGTTCCTGGCCAATGGGAGCTGTGGAGCCAGTGCTAGGGGTGGGGACAGCACATGGAGCTTCCCTGATCGCCCCTGCGCATAAGGGCCGGACATGCCAGCCGCTTCCGGGGAGCTGTGCGTAGCCAGGGTGGGCAGGGAGCCAACCTGAGCCCTGCTGCGCTGCCGACTGGACTTTTGACGGCCCAGTCAGCGGTGCTGACCAGAGCCACCAGGGTCCCTTTTTGACCAGGTGTTCCAGTTGAAAACTGGATGTCTGGCAACCCTAGTGCATGCATGCTCACCCAGCATGGTATCAGTTTTGCCAGCTCTGCTGGTCTCTGGCTCTTTCAGGTGGCCAGTCAGGTGAGATTGGCAAAAGCCAAAATAAACTCTTTTCTTGGTAAGACCAACAGGGACAGGCCCTGAAAACAGGACCATTCCAGTTTTCAGAAACACATCGTCATCCTATTTAGTTATCAAACCTGAAATTGTGTGGATCATTCACATGAGCCAGTTACTTTATCTTTGGAATGGGAGTGGGCGGAGAGGAAAAGAGGGTCACCAGGAGTCAGTAATTTATTTTGAATTTGTATGGAGGGAAACTAGTAGCAAATATTTTGCAGGCCTGGCCTGTTTGTAATATACATGTCAATTATTACTGCACCTGATACAGAACAGGGAACCTTTCCATGTAGTTGCATAGTTTTGTATTCTTTCTCTCTCTCTCTCCATTAATTGTTTCTAGCTTGTCCAACTTTTGGTGAGCATTTGACTTTTTTCCAAGAAAAGCAAGTTGTGGCAGCAGGGCAAGTGGGATTTCCCAAGTCCTTTCAACTTTTATCCTGAGGGCTGGGGTGAAAGACTGCCACTCAAAGAGACGCCATCCTTCATGTAAGGAAGATGATGTCATCTGTTTCCAAGAAGGACACCCTGAGTAGTGGACAAAGTGATATTTTATGTTCAAACTTCTCTAGGCAGTTTTTCTTAAACTATCTAGGTGTTCAGGCACAAATTCCATGGCTCATACCCCTTTAGGGGGTATAATTAACCTTTGACCTCTTCCTTCTGTGTACAGGGTTCTTTTAGTTGTCTGTTTCCAGCTAGTAGCCACTCCTTAGTAAAATAAACAAAGCTAGAATGGTCACATTGTTGCCCCCACCTGTAGTGAAATCCTGCTTACAGACTGATGAAAAAAGACCATTGACACATGATTATGGCCAATAAACTCTGACTATGAAGCCACTTTTTATCACTTTTCCCACATTCACCTCAGTTTGTCATCTGTTGTCTTGCCCAAGCCCTGTTCTTACTCATCAAGGGTTAACGGAATTCATAGAGAAATGAAAGATCATCCCCTCCATGCCACAGCAGGCAAGAGTGACATATTTTATTTGAAAGACTTTCAGTAACACAATGAACAATTTCCTAGCTTCAGATTGCTGTCTTAGCTCTTTGTCAATGGAGACCACAGAGTCCAAGAATGAGAAACTTTAGGATATGGCTAATTGTACTAATAAATGGCAAGCTTAAATATGTAGAGGCATTACTACTAGTTGGCATTGTTCATCTTCTTAACTGCCTGTTTTTCTTACTGCTTCTAGGATTAAGTTATCTTTAATTCACAGACTTCCATGATTTTGGGAATGTTTGTGTCTGTGTCTCTCCGCCAGCTGCCTTCCTGTATTTCAATAAACTGATGTTTGTAAATTGTATACAGGGTACAAAGAGGAAGGTTGGGTTGAGGCTGGCCTGCAAATCTGGGCTTCTATGTCTGTTTTCTCATAGCTGGTCCTGTACTGGCTATACAACAAATGTAAGGCAATTTATTTTGTACAGCTTGATACAAATGCATTTAACAATCAGTCTTGCCTTAAGTGATGATGATTTTCTTGAACATGGCAGTGTGTTGAGAATGAATAATGTGTTTCAGCCTTATCTACCTTCGTCCACAGCAAAGTCTCACAGAATAAATATTGTCTCGCTGCCTTTTTAATATAGTTGGAAAATAAAAAGGAATGGTGTCTAATACTCGGATTTCCATACCTCTAATACATTTCATATTAGAGCCTGAGTGTTTTCCATGGCAAATCCACACACAGATGAAGTACATCAATGACCTTTACTTTTGTGTAACTGTTGGTTACTGACACTCATGTAGGAGCCCTTTCAATGAAACTTGTTATGCTTACCTTGTAAATTGATTGGCAAATAGTGGGTACAAATTAGTTCCATGGGTTGTGATGAAGCTCACAGCTAGTTTAACTACCAGCTTTTGCCTTTTAGAAGCAAGCAAGAGAGTATTCTAGAGCCGCTAAGCTTTGACCTGATTTCTCCTATGACTTAATGTCATGTGATGCATTTCCAGCTAGTAGTCTGTTGCCTAGCAGCTGTGGCTTAATTGTTCAAGATGATGTTTTCTCACTCATTTACCAGACAGATGTTGGGTAAGGATGGTTCCCTTGTAAAACATCTGCTCTATTGTGTGTCAGTCATGAGATCTGCCTAACTTATGCAAGGATGTGGTAAGCCCTTGTGGCAGACTTGCTACATACAGATTATTGCCAAGCGTTTCAGCTAGGAAGAGAACACTGTGCTTTGACAAACTGTTCTGTATTGCTCCTACATATGATTACAAAACTACCTGAATGGAGTGTGTTCCTTCTTGAACAGATTCAATAATGATACCTCTGTACTAATTGTCTCTGGCTCTGTACATTATCACAGAAAGTTTTATTTTTTAAATGATCTGGATGCTCTTCATTCACCAATATATTCTGAAGCGATGACAATCCTTTTAGAATAATGTTAATCCTTAACATGAAACTGCAAGGTGTTTGCTCTAGTTTTATTTAGCTACAATTTGTTGTACAGCACAGTAGCAATGAGAAGAAATATTATTATAAAAAATGTTTATTGGTAAACCCAGTGACCTGCATTGGCTAAGCACCAGCTTCCAAATTCCACCCTGTTACTCAGCAGTAGGTGCAACCAGCTAGTGACGTAGGTATTGCAGCCTGAGGCTTTTTTTTTTCTTTTTTTTTTAAACCATAATAATGTACAGATGTTGGCAATTAGCAGTGGTGCCTGAGCCGAAGCTCTCAATGAGTGCCAAACCACAAAGATATATCATTTTTATAGTCTGCGATTACTGGAACTGAAAGATGGTTAAAACAATCAATATGTAAACACAAATATGCAGAATTCCCTTCTGGGAAGCTTGTCCATCACCATTGCTGCTACTACTATAAGCTTGTTTGATTCAGAGTCTTCTCCTTGTGTAATAAGTCGTTCTCCCTCCTACTATATTTCTTTATTTGTCCATATTGTACTATTCAGACCTAGAGGTGCCACGAGGCTTATATAACTCAACCAAGAGTTGGATGCTAGCTAAATAGCAGTATTTTCACAGGTTTATAAATTGTCAATGCAAATTGTTCTGGACTGAAACTAGGAATGTGATTGGTGTCAAACTTTTCTTTTTTTAAGTGTGAATGTTGTGCTTGAAAGTGCCATATTTAATAGCACTGAGAAATGAGAGCCTCTATTGATCCAGTGAGCAGTCAGTGACAGTGCAGGCTTTCCTGTACTATCCCACCAACTTATTTTATCCTGGATTTGGAGGGACCACCTAGGAGTGAGAGGGTAGCTCATTCTCCAGGAACCTTCAGCAACTGGCATCTCTGCTGAAGCTGAACGTGAGCTAGAGCCAATTGTGGTGGTGGGTTTTGGTGATACTCATTTGTCTACCGAGAACTGAACAGATGCCACCAGTTCATTACACATAGGCCACCAAACAGCTATCCGACAGGAACCACTTTTGGTCACTCCCTGCCTAGATTAAAATGCTGGCTGTGAGCCTAATAAGTTCACTAGGAACACAGTAGGTCAGTACTGACCTCATAGACCATTACTTACCTACATTAATCATCATCTTTATTATTTATTATTTATTTATTATGTATTTGTATTGCCGTAGTGCCTAGAAGCCCTAGTTGTGGCACCAGGATGCCATTGTACTAGGCACTGTACAAACACAGAGCAAGACTGTTCCTGCCCTAGAGAGCTTGCAATCTAAGTATAAGACAAGAGACAACAGGTAGACAGACAAATGCGGGAGCACAAGAAACAATGAGACAATGTCGGTCAGCATGATGGACACTGATATCCACATGCCAGTTGCCTAACACTTTCCGAGATATTTGTAGGCTTTCTGGAAAAGGAGAGCGTTGAGGAAGGAGGATAGTGAGGTAGCTTTGCCGATGTTTACAGGGGAGCATAACACGCAGGTTCTTGTTTGAAAATTTAACCAATGCAGGCTGGCATAATTGGGCAAACGGAGGCAGAAGTCAACATCTCGACAGTGAAGGGCCTTGAAAGTGAAGACAGCAGCTTATATTTGATATGGTAGAGAAGGAGAAACCAATAGAGGGATCCAAAGAGAGGGAGTACATGGTCAAAATGATGAGCAAGGAAAATGTTTGCCATAGCATTCTGCATGGGTATGAAGGGGGCAACATGGCACTTATCAAGCCAGAGAAAACGATGTTGCAGCAATTGAGGTGTGAGAAGATGACAGCCTGGACAAGCTGTATGGATGGATAAGGAAGGCTACATCTCCAAAATGTTATGCAGAAAGAATGTGCAAGATTTAGAGAGAGCCTGGCTATGAGGATGTAGTGAGACGTCTGAATTGAAGATGATGCCCAGGTTACAGGCAGGATGTTGGTGTTGTCCACAGTGATCAAGAAAGGAGGTAGCACAGAGGGTTTGTGGGGCAGATTAAGAGCACTGTTTTAGCTATGTTGAGCTGATGGCCAGACATCCATGTGGATGTGTCAGAGGGACAGGTCAAGATTTTAGTATGGACAGAAGGAGACGGTTTGAAATAGAGAGGTAGATCTGAGAGTCATCAGCACCAAGAAGGTAGTTGCATTTGTCTTTGCAGATGGTTGTAGAGGGAGAAGAGAGGGGGACCAAGGACAGGGCCTTGGGGAATCCCCACAGAAAGTTGGAGGGAGTATGAGGAGGATTCTCTGAAGGACACATTGAAGGAGCGATTAGAGAGGTAAGAGGAAAATCAAGAGAGGACAGAGCCATGGAAGCCAAGAGAGGACAAGTTTTCAAGTAGAAGAGCATGGCTGACTGTGTTGAGGATGGCTGGTAGGTCACAATGGACTACTGGTTCTGAACTTTGGTTAGAAAGAGGTCATTAGTGGCTTTAGTGAGAGCAGTTTCAGTGGAGTGCAAGGGGCAGAAGCAGGATTGGAGAGGGTCTAGGATGGACTAGGAGGAGAGGAACTCCAGACCGCTACTGTAGACAATATGTTCAGAAATGAAAAGGAACATTGAAGGTCCTTTATCCAATGAACAAGCCCTGGCAGTGCAGGCTTCCCTATACTATCTCACTAACCTATTTTATCCTTGACTTAGAGGGACCACCTAGATGTGAAAGGGCAGGTAGAGAGTTGGAGTGGGCAAGTGGGTTCAAGGGTGAGCTTTTCAATATGGGAGAAACTGAAGCATGCTTGTATTGTGAGGAGAAAAAGCCAGAGGACAGTGAATGATAGGTTACAGAGAAGAGTAAGGGAAGGGATGAGAGTGGGTGTAAAGGAGATCAGGAGTCGGGATGGGATGGGACCATGGGGGCAACTAGAGGAGTTAGAGGAGGAAAGGAGGCAAAAACACCTATATCTTTGATGGGGAGGGGGTTAGAGGAGAGAGTTGTAGGAGGGGGAGGGAAGCTGTGTTGCATATTGTCAATTTTCTCTTGGAAGAAATTAGTACGATCCTCTGCGGAGAGAGGAGTGGAGACAGGTGGAGGACTGAATTTGAGGACTGACTCAAAGGTGGTGAAAAAGCAGCTGGGATTGTGGGCATGAGATTCAATTAAGTTGGAGAAGTAGAATTGTTTAGGCAGGAAGATGTCAGAACTAAAGGAGGAAAGAACAAACTTGTAGTGGAAGAAGTCAGCATGGCCATGGGATTTCCTCCAGAAATGCTCTGTAGCACGAAAGGAGGAATGTAGGAAGTGGATGTTGGGAATGAGCCAGGGCTGGGGGTTGGCAGGGCTGACCTTGTGATGGGAGGGGGATAAAAGACTCAGGTTTGGAGGAGGAGACAGAAACAGAGAATCAACAACTATATCAACAGAAGAAAAGGAAGAGTGGGCAGGGAGGAGAGGGGCTGAGATCAGATGAGAAGTCATCATTGCTGCTGGGCTGGAAGTCATGGAAAGGCCAGGGGCTGATGGGTGATCCTGAAAGAGACCAAGTGATGGTTGGAGAGGGGGACTCAGCGACAGAAAAATCAGAGAGAGAGAGCGAGAGAGAGAGAGCAGTGCTTGGTGAAGACTAGGTCAAGTAAAAGGCCATATTAGTGAGTGGGAGAGTTGAATTAGGACAGCAGGTTGAATGAAGAGGTGAGGTTGAGGAAACCTGCAGCAAAGGGGTTGGATGAGTCCTGAACATGGAAGTTGAAGTCATTGAGGATCAGTGTGCGAGACTGTGATGAAAGGAACAGAGAGTGAGCGAGCCAATAGTCGAAATCAGAGATGAAGGCTGATGGAGCGGAGTTGGGTAGACAGTAGATAGCAGCAGCAGCAGCAGCAGCATGGAAGGTGAGAGGAGAGAAGACTCAGCTGTGGTGCTGCTCAAAAGAAGAGAGAGAGAGTGGGAAGAGAGAGGTGAGAAGTGGGAGAGAAGAAGCCCAACACCCTAACTGTGGTCTGATCCAGGGCAGGGAGTGGGAGAGGAGAGGCATCCCTAAGAGAGGGCAGTTGCAGAGGCAGTGGCAGATGAAGGGATCCAGGTCTCTGAGAGAGGCAGGAGCTGGAGGCTGAGAGAGAGGAAGAGGTTGTGCATGGCTGTGATCTTTGTAGAGAGGGAGTGGGCATTCACGAGAAGGGGAGGTGGTGAGCATGAGGTTGGGAATGAGAAGAGTGGAGTTTTAGGGGGAGATGGGTGTGTGGGAGGTGGAGAGGGTGGGCATGGAGGGAGGGACAGGGTTGGGGCAAGTGTTACCAGAGGTGAGTAGGAGAATGTGGATGTGCCACCTAGATTTGTTCTGGTGGGAGGAAGAGGAGGGAGACCAAGGTGGAGAGGGGAAGAGGAGTAGGTAGATCTGGTGGGAACTGGGTGAGGGTAACCATGAAGGGGAAATGGAGGAGGCAATAGGGGAAGGAACGAGGAGGAGGAGGACAGGCCCTAGACGCGGAAGAGAGGTATGGTGAGAGCCATGGATGAGTGGCAGATGGACAAGATTATTTTAAAAAAAAAGGGGGGGGGAGAGGGAGGGGATTGTCTGAGGGCATGCTCCTATGCTCTCTGATGGCTGGAAAGGACTTCCTAGAACCCCACAATCACAGTTCCCATTGGTGCATCTTCATTCCCAGCCTCCTGCGCTATCCAGCCCCCAAATTCTTCTCCTTTTCATTTTATACACAGTTCATTTTGGATGTTTTATGTTCTGAGTGCAGTATGCACTCTCCCCTCTGGCCAGCGGCACAGATGTTTTTGCCTGCCAATGAGACTTAAAAAAGACTTTGTTTTTTAAATTGAAACGGCCAGAATTGGCCCCAAGGTGGATCAGAGGACTTTGGTATTTTGGAAAAAATAATTAAAACCAGCTACTTAAATTATGTGCACACCTGGAGAGACTTATAATCCTCTCCGTATTAATGTGAGCTCAAATAGTACATGTGTTTGAGCAAGAGGCCATAAAGACTGTCTGGGTGAATACTACATAATTTATGACAACGTTCAATGAAGGCTGTGTTCCACCTCAGTGGTGGGTGAAGAGATCCCTTATATGCACCAAATTCAGTGCCTGGAATCTGCTGGCAGAAATCCACCTGAAGCGGGGATACAGTACAGCAATCTGCCCTAAGTCTGCTGCTTTTAGGGGTTGGGAACCAATGGCTGTGGCCCGCAAAGTGGTCATGGATGGCAAGGACTCCCAGGCCATGCACGGATTCTGCACATACTTTGAACAACCTGTGCCAGAGAGGCTATCATGGATCCTGGAGGCGAATGTAAAGCAATTGTCTGCCGGTGGGATACAACCATCCATCTCATTTCCAGAGGTGAACTCTCCCACGTTCTCCCCTCCCCCACGCTCCTGAAAGGAGAGCTGGCCCCACTGAGACAGTGAAATACTCTGAGCCCAAAGGGTGAATCAAGTCCTCATTCTATAAAGGGATCCTTTGGGAGGAAAGGGAGTGAAACAGGGAGTCGCATCAGGGATGAATTTGGCTCCTCATTTTCAGCACTTAAATGATGAAGAGATCATAGTTCTCCAGAGTTGAATCAATGTAAGTCAGTTTTTAGCAAGGTCTTCAGAGAGAAGCCTCTCCAATCCGCTTTCTTGAAATTGAAGCATCTACACATTGGTACCAAATTTGGAGTTATGGCTGCTATGCATTGATTGTGATTGATCTGTGTTGTGTGTGCGGGATGGGTTCCAACACGTCGTCTTTTCACATAACTTCTATGCTGCTGTCAACAAAGGCGAGATCTGGATTATAGCTTCCCCTCTATCAGGAGTAGTTTTGAGTCATGGATCAGGCTTAGGTGGTGTGCCTCGGCCCACATCTTGATAAGTCTCCATTCTCATAATTTTTGCAGTAACGCCATGTGATGCTGTGGCTATTAAAGTCACCAATGATCACACTTGCTTTGTTGTGATCTACATTTCCTGGGCTCATAAAGGCAAACTGTTCCCCTGGGGCTTATAAACAGATGTTATGGAGACGTTCATATCAATGGTCAAGACTTCGATATAACTTTGCTCCGTCATAGATTTTTGTATTGATGATGAGCTCTGGTTTCACAAAAATTGTGCTGTGGTATTTCTCTTGCTGCCTTTCAATGGCTAATCTCATCCCAGGAATCCACGGCCTATTGTTTGGCCCTCTGTGTTTTTCCTGGAGACAGAGCACATGACATTTGTAGTCAGTACACATCCTGGCAATAAGATGAGTGCCCTGATTTTTCTCAATAATCAATCCAGTTTTTTCACACAGATAAAACTGAAAAATTTGGCCATTTACAACATTCACTTTTGAGGAACTTGGTCTCATAAAACTTGTGGCATGTAATCTCTTAACAATAATTTGCCATCTTAAACTTTGTTTCTGGGAATAAAAGATCGATCTTTACATAAATACATAGTTGCATTTTTAGAAATATTGCATCAGCTTGGTTTATGATGCATTTAGTTATACGAGTAAGGTTGGTGACATTACACAACAGAACTCAGTTCCTACAGCCCACTGTGACTCAGCGTATTGTCATATGTAAGAGAGACACTGTATGAAATACAGACAGTGTTGAAGTCAATGTGGGTTTTGCCATTGGCTTCAATGAGGGACAGGGATTCACAATAAATTGATTTTTAAGTTCTTATGGAAAACTAGCACCCTATAATTTTCATAAGAAATGACATGAGCTTTACAAGTCACGTTTTGTCTGCTGGTTGGCTGGCACATAAGTGCAGGTTATTGAGCATGTCTGTATAAAATGCTAGAGCGGAGGGGGATGCATTTTGGTGGCTTTGTTGCTTTCTTGCTGACAGATTCCAGAGTGCAGTGTGGGGCAACTGTCCCTCTGCCTGGAGGGCTCTCTGGAGGGTACCACCACTCTGTAACCCCACTTATTCAATATGTATGTGTGCCAGTGAGGGGAATTGTATACAGATCTCTGGATTGAAAGATTCACGGTATGTTGATGACACCCAGCTTTATATCTCTGTCAAGTCCAGCCAGTGAATGAGGCTGTGCATTTTTCCTAGTGTCCGTGCCAGGTTAGGAAATAAATGAGAGCAAGTTGGCTGAGGCCCATTCCTGAGAGAACTGGGATTATGGAGTGTGGGCGAAACAACTGGAAGAGTTGGCGGTGGTTACGTGAACTTCTTTGATAGAGGATGTTTGGGAACTTTGACAGTAAACAATGGTCAATGTGGGGGTTTGGTTAGATTCCCAGATTCTTTCGGATGACAACAATGACCAAGACAACATTTTGCCATTTGTACCTAGCCAGGAGGCTGCGACCTTTTCGTTGGGATGTGGACCTAGCTACCATGATCGATGCCTTTATCACCTCTAGACTGGATTACTGCAGTGTGCTTTACCTGAAATCCATTCAGTGGGTGAAGATAGAGCAGAACACAGTAGCTTGCTTATGAAGCAGAGTATCTGACACCAGTGTCCAGGATCTGCACTTGCCATTCATTTATTTTCAGGAAGAATTTAAGGTGCTGATTTTTAACTGTAAAGTCCTAACTGGCCTGGGACCTTCCTACCTGAGAGCACCCCTCTTCTGGCGCCTTACTGCTCTGAGTAGTGCAGAAGCATGAGCCACTTCACTATACAAGTACAGGAGCTGCTGGTGGGGAATTCTGCGTGAAGTCCCCTCATCTTTGCAATTCACTCTCCCCCTGCATCCAAAGCCTTGTGAGTCTGTTGATGTTCTGGGCATGCTGCAAGTCCCACCTGTTTGAGCAGGCTTTGGTGGGAGTAGGGAGCTGAGGCAGTTGGTGGCATGGCTTTTAGGAGCAGAGTGTGACAGGTAGGAGACTTTGATTGCTTTGAGGGAGAAATGTGTTGTTTTTGGTGGAAGAGGAAAAGGAGAAGAAAATATTTTAATTAATGGCAAGGGTGCCTACAGAAGGACAGGCTTCGTTTTATATTGTCCTAAAATCAAAATAAATATAGAATCCTTACACCGTTCTTTAAAGCAAATGCCTTCAGTATTGGAGGACTTACATAATTAAAACTGTGATCTGCCTAAAGTCACAGTGAGTCATTCTCAGAGATGGGATTAGAACCCATTGGTTCCTGTTTCCCAGCTCTGTGCTCAGACAAGCCTTTTAGAAATTTGAAACCATACATTATGTTTTGTTACTATTTCTCCCCCTTTTGCATTGTATATAGACACTGCTTTGTCATTATACGGTTACCCAAGAATTCTCGGCTGCTGGCATTGATTGATTTTTATTTTTTAAAGAACAAAGTGTAGGGACGCATTTCATTAAATAAAATCCACTCTACATAATTACATGAAGACATAACTCGATTTTTTTTTTTATTTGGTTAAAACTGTGTGTAAGTCTAATTTTGTGTCCTCCACCTCAGCTCTTCGGCATTGATTGACACTTATAGATACAGTGTTTTTGTTGTTTTTTAAATCTGTCCGGCACTATAGTGTAAACTGTTTAAAAGTGTTTCATATCTTTCTTTTTAAAAGCAAGTCTTATAAAGGTATTTGTTGTTCTAGGCACAATTACCATAGTTATATTACAATTTAGTCTAGCTGCTCTTTGTGCAGACATTACAGTGACTACACTCTCTGGAGATTCCTTATTGTAATTATATAAAACATTATTACATTGGGGAAATAACCTGGTTGGTTTGTTGTTGCTTTGTAATAAGGATTGATTTATGGAAAAAGCTTCTGCCAGATGTTTTATAGCTCGCTGTTCTTTTATGGTATTAATGTTAAATAAAATCAACATTTTAAAAATCTATGTTGTGTTTCTACCTCCTGTTTACTGCCTCCCATCTTACTGTTCTTTTGGTTGTTTGCTGTTCTTTCTTCCATCTGTTTTTCTCCAGGCTTCCACATGCCTCCTGCAAAGGGCCTGCTTGATTCAAAGCCTAGTGAAGATAAGGGGAGTTGTTCCACTGACTTCAGTGGTCTTTCGATCAGGCCCTAAATTCCTCTAGACTTCATTTTCTCTCTCTTCCAGACAATTTATTCATTCCATCCTTTATTCCTCTTTCTTGTGTTCTGTTCACTTTTTTTTCTATTTACTTTCTTCTTGCTCTCTGGTTGTTTGATTTCTTATTGTTTCATTACCCGACCCCCACTCTGCTTCTGTGCCTTCAGGGAAGATAGTTTAGTCTAGTGTTTAGCACAGGTAACAAGAAGTCAGGGCTCCTGGCTTGCCTTCCTGGCACTGCTGCCCATGAGCAATTCATTTAAACTTTCATTCCCCTTAAGTGAAAGATGCTGTATAGATGTAAATAGTAAATCATTTGTTTCCCTTCCCTCGCCCTATATTTCTGTAACTCCTTATTTCCTCCACCTCTGCTCTCCTTTTGTTCTTTTTTACTGCCAGGCACTATTTGAAATATGTAATTGAACAAGAAGCTAGTGCAATATTTGTTTGACACAATACAACAAGGACAACTCTACCTGTCATATTTTCACTGATGGGCTTTGAAGAGTGGTCAGTCACAGAGCACCAAATGGCAGTGTTAAATGGACTGATAAGTTTTAAACACAGCATTTGCTGAGCTGTTGTCAAAGCAGAGGCTTCTGTGACCTTCCTGGCGGGGCTCCTGTCAAGATACAGGCTGCTGCGAGTCATTGCATCAGCACCTCTAGTTGCTGAGATACCAAGGCACAGGCCTTTGTGAACTCTCTTCACCTCTGGCTTGCAGGCTATTATGAGGTCACTGGCTCATCATCTGTAGTTTGCTGGGCTGATACCCCACAGAGACCTGTAGTGTCTCCATTAACTCGGCCCCTCTAACTGGCTACACTGATGTCTTGGTAGAGGTCTCTGAATTTTTCCTACTCAGCACATCTAGCTTCCTGATCTGGTGTCAAGGCAGAGGCCACTCTGAGGTTAGTGGATTATCATGTGTAGCTTATTGACCTTGTGTGAAGGCCTAGACTTGTTGCCTCAGTCTGAGCACCTTGGTAGGTAAGTAATTACCTTCTACCTACTAACATTTCCCTTCAGCTTTAACTGGATACAGCATTCTTCCTCACTCCTAATTTTAACCTGTTGTGTAGTGTTTCTGTCTTCTGTTAAACAACTGCCATTTCCCACCTTATAGGTGCCTGCATTTCAGAAGCTCCTGTATATGTATTGTTTAAGTCCTGAGGTCCTTTGAGGGGAAAGGCACTCATTGTCTGTTCAGAGTATGTAAGTCACTTTACAATTATTTAGTAAACTGCTAGCACCGTTCTTTGCCTTATGTTGACTTTTCAAAGTTTACTCATATCTTTATTCCCTCTCCTCTCATCCATTGGTTCTCAGATTGTTCCATGGAATACTTCTAAGTAGTCTCAGCGAGCTGTTTCTTTCTCCAAGGTAAAGCATTTGTTGGTCATCAAGAAGTGATAGTTCCTGTTTCTTGCTGTGCGGGTCACTTATGTAGAGCTATGTGAGTAAAGGGTAATTTTAGTTGACTGACAGTTCTGAAAAACTGTGGGGGGAAATCACTTTGGGTCGACCTGAAAATGATTTTTTTCAAATGTTTTGGTGAACTGAGAAATGGAAAGAGAAGTAATTTGGGGTTAAAGAAATGTTCTGTTTGACTCAAAATAATACATTTTGTTTTGATTGTCAGTATTATTTTTAGTGATTTAAATTTTTTTGAATAAAATTGAAGCAAATTTCGGAACAGAGTTTTTAATAGAAAAATAAAAACAATTCATTTTGAAAATGACTCAGCAAAATGTTTTAACCTTTTCTGATTTTTGTTCTGTTTTATTTCAACATAAACAATTTGGTGAAATGGATGTAAATTTGCACAATGTTTGTATTTGCAAACCTGCATTTTTCACTGGGCAAGGGGAAGCATCAGCCACCAAATGTTGTCCAACTCTCCTTTTAGGGTTTCCAGAAGGATTTTTTGACCATCTAAACTTAGTAATAATAATAGGGAAGCCTTCTCTGTACCATGCGTTGCCTGTTTCGTGCCGTTCTGTGAAAGGTGGGGCATACTCGTCAGTATCAATTCATTTTTGATCACATTTGACATCATCAACATTAGATGGATAGTTCACACGGATGAAGAGAAAACCAACCTGCCAGGTGACCTGAAGGGGTTAAAACAGTGCTGTCTACAAGCAGTGAGAGGTGGCAATGTTTATTATTACCTAGACTTTGAATTTGAAGTCACCTGTAAAATCCATTGCTCTAATCATAAAGGGAAGGGATTAACATTTTATGTGTCTTGGATTGATCTAAATCAGTGGAATCCAAGTTCATTCTTTGGGTGGAGGGAAGGTGCTTTTGGGGGGAAAATATCCATGTATGAGGGTGAGACTGGTGAAGGAAATTATATTATAAGGTTAGTGAGAGGGACCCTTCTGAGTGTGTTGGGGTTCCCCTCTGAGCATGAGGCCTGAAATGGCCAGTCTCCCTGGAAATGCCTATTTCCATTATCAATAATGCTTCTAAACAGAATAAAATTAATATTTGGTGCTTTGGGGGTGTGTAACAGGGTGTACCGCCCCTTTAAGTCAGACTTCTGGTCCAATGCGTCCCTATTCCTGACAAGCCCCAATGATGACGGTGCAAACCTTTCTGGGCCAAGACAGAAGCAACAAAACTGAGAAAAGTATTCTGAGAAGAGCTGAAAAAGTGGTCTGGGCAAGGGAGCAGAGAGAGTATGAGGCTAAGACTGGGTGCTTACTTTGTTTTCAGGGTCCCAGGCCTAAGCTCCCAATAGAGGGTGGGGAGGAGCTCCCTTCCATCACCACAGCCATCAGGTACGGACCTACCGCTGGGTGTCTTGTTTGGAAATCCTTTAAAATTCATCCCCCCACCCCGGAACAAACACACGCCTTCAGAATGGGCTTGGACTCCTATAGCTAAAATGGCAGTAGCCCCTGAGTTAAACTGCAGCACTTTCACATTATGCTCCCAATGATACCGCTGAGGGAGTACTTATTCATAGAAAACTTAATAAAATGTATTGTATGGGATAAGAACATCCAAAAAATGTAACTGGGGAGACTCCAGGCTCATACAGTCATAGGAAGGGGCTAGGATTAACAAATTTGGAGCTTAATTGTACGGGGCATAGTCTGGCTCAAATGCTGTCATCCATATAAATAAGAGGAACTAATTCTTCAGTATGGCTACATCTTAATCTTGCTGAGGTGGTGCCCCTTCCTATCCAGAGAAGTCTGACCTTCCCTGTGAAACAGCTGGAAAACTCTACAATGAAAGGGATGGTGTGATTAAAAACCCATAACTTGAGAAAAAACTTAATATGCCTGTCTACAAAGGCTACAGTCAGCTCTCACTGAAGTCAACAGCAAAACTCCCATTGACTTCAATGGTGCCCTCAATCTCCTGTCTGGTGTAATTAAAATGAAGAGAAGGTTGTTATATGTCAAGAGGTAGTAGACGCAAGCATGGAAGCCACATTAAAACCCTAACAAAGCAGACTTCAGCAGTTACAACAAAGTTAAATCCCTCCCTCCCCCATTAGGGGAACCATAGTGACAGGGATATATAATGGAAAAGTGCTGTCTTACTATTTTATTTAAGACATGCCTTAATCCTTATAAGTAGCACAGCTCCTGTAGAGAGGGGGTGGTTATGTGGTTATGGCACTGGACTGGGACTCAGGTGATTTGGGGTCAATTCCTGGCTTTACTACAGACTTTCTATGTGACCTTGGGCAGTCTCTCTAAGGATGTGTCTAGACTGTCATCACTGGGTGTGACTGGAGCTCAAGAGGACAAGCTATCTTTAATCTAGCTGGCTTCGGTCCCATAGGAGTGAAGCTACAGCAGCACGAGCTTCACCTTAGGCTGAACAAACCCACCCAGAACCCTGTGTAATTATTGGTGTAGCAAATTTGTACTGCAACAACTTCATTATTCTGGGATCCAAGCTCGCTTGGCTATGGTGGCTCGAGCTGCAGTCACACCGAGTGATTGCAGTCTAGACATATTGTACTTTCATGAAACGGGGATAATAATGCTTCCTTTGTCCCTTTAGATTGGAAACTCGAGGCAAGGACTCTTTCTTAGCATTTATATTTACAGCACCTAACACTATGGGGTCCCAGTTTCAGCTGGGTGCAACCTAATATAAATAATAAAAATAGCCTGGTTCAAGTCCTCTCCAATGTTTCCTGTGGTTTCCAAAGCATATTCCTGACTATTGGAATCTGCAGAATGTCAGCCTGTCATTCCTTGGGCATGGATTTTAGACTCTACTAACAAAAAAGAGCAAAGGAAAGCAAAACTGAATTTGATGCAATTTAAAAATATCACCTAGGACTTATTAGGCTCCATCTCCTCTCTTGAGAGGTCAGTAAAGGATGGTGAATGTTGTAGATATAACAGATCAGGACCTACTGTCGCACATACCATTTGTTCATGTCCAAAAATGGTACAAGTCTGCTCAGATGTATTTAGCATGCAATGAAAGGGGATGGACATATAAATTGCCACTCTTCTCATGGCTAATCTGGTTACATGGTATTTTCAGCACTTCAGGGTGCAATAAAACATTTCATAAACTAAGTTTCAACTGCTCTTCTGCGGTGAAGCAATTGATCAGTAATGCTTCCATATAAAAACTGCCAATGTTCCGGTGGTTACAAAATAACATTTTAAAGTGGCTTCATGTGACTATCTAACATACAAAATAAATGACAAAGTTACAGGGTCAAACTCCACCCTCATGTAGCTCCACTGGAGCACATTGAGTTGCTACCATTTAAATTAGGGTTGGAGTTGTCTCAAGGGGCCAGATTCTTAGCTGGTATAAATGGGCAAAGCTGCGTGGAAGTCAGTGAAGCTACACGGCCTTACACCAGCATCTGGCCCATAGGGTTTAATTCATGATGGTCAGCGTTCATCCAGTTTTATAAAGGACATAGGTGATCACATGGGTTACACAACAAATTGTAACTGAGGAATAGAGAGAAAAGCATCTTAAGGACCTGTGTGGATTGGTACAAACCTTTCAGGGGTGGGAGATGGAGTAAACTGGTTACAACATGATTGTCCCGGGCAGCCGCCCCACCCCCACGTTCAAGCATGGTTCCATTGGGTAGAGTAGCTGGAAACTCAGCTATGTCACAGAACAGGGCTAAAACCAACCTGATTAGCACTATCCCTCACAAAAGAAAACAAAATATCTTGGGTCCCACTTACTTGACAAGTGCAAACATATGTGTCCCCCAATGTGTTGAAGGAAACAGTTCAATGTGATAGTGTAGGTGGGATCTTAACTATGTCTCCAAATAGTATTGGGTCCTACTTTTTTTTTTTTTTAAAATGTTGTGTTCTGGGAGGTATTTGTTGGTACGGTAACTCTATTTTCTGAGGACTGTGTTTGTCTTTACTCTCTTTATATGAAAAAAGAACAGGAGTACTTGTGGCACCTTAGAGACTAACAAATTTATTTGAGCATAAGCTTTCGTGGGCCCACGAAAGCTTATGCTCAAATAAATTTGTTAGTCTCTAAGATGCCACAAGTACTCCTGTTCTTTTTGCTAATACAGACTAACACAGCTGCTACTTTGAAACCTCTCTTTATATGGTGGATTGTCTAGATGAACACTTAGTTTGTGGCAAGCTGTTGTGTGAATCTATCCTACGCTAGCCCACTGCACACTAAGTGTCCACGGACCTTAGGACCATGCACTAAAAATCCCCTAGTGTATTTTAATCTACTTCTGTTTCAAAATGGGGTAGCTCAAAGTGTGCTACAGGGTACCTCCTCCTCCTCCGGAAGCCCGTGCAAGGGTACGTCTACACTACGGGATTAGTCCGAATTTACGGAATTCGATTTTTTGAAACCGATTGTATAAATTCGATTGTACGCGGCCACAGTAAACGGATTAATTCGGCGGTGCGCGTCCATGTACAAAGACTAGCGTCGAATTCCAGAGCGTTGCACTGTGGGTAGCTATCCCAGAGTTCTCGCAGTCCCCCCCGCCCATTGGAATTCTGGGTCGAGATCCCAATGCCTGATGGGACAAAAGATATTGTCGCGGGCGGTTCTGGGAACATCCTCCCCCTCCCTCCATGAAAACAACGGCAGAAAACCATTTCGCGCCTTTTTTCCTTGTTGAACTGTGAAGACGCCATACCTCGGCAAGGATGGATCCCGCTCAGCTCAAGTTTGCAGTCATGAACATTGTAAACACCATGCGCATTATAGTGCAGTTTATGCTCAACCAGGACCAGAAAAGCCAGGCGAGGAGGAGGTGGCTACGGCAGTGCGGCGACGAGACTGATGCAGACATGGACATGGACACAGAATTGTCTCGCGCCACGGGCCCCGGCGCTTTGGAGATCATGTTGGCAATGGGGCAGCTTCTCGCTGTGGAACGCCGATTCTGGGCCCGGGAAACAAGCACAGACTGGTGGGACCACATAGTGCTGCAGGTGTGGGACGATTCCCAGTGGCTGCGAAACTTTCGTATGCGTAAGGGCACTTTCCTGGAACTTTGTGACTTGCTTTGCTTTCCCCTGCCCTGACGTGCCAGAACACCAAGATGAGAGCAGCCCTCACAGTTGAGAAGCGAGTGGCAATAGCCCTGTGGAAGCTTGCAACACCGGACAGCTACCGGTCAGTCGGTAATCAGTTCGGAGTCGGAAAATCTACCGTGGGGGCTGCTGTGATGCAAGTAGCCAAAGCAATCGCTGAGCTGCTGCTACCAAAGGTAGTGACTCTGGGAAATGTGCAGCTCATTGTGGATGGCTTTGCTGCAATGGGATTCCCTAACTGTGGTGGGGCGGTAGATGGAACCCATATCCCGATCTTGGCACCGGAGCACCAGGGCAGCCAGTACATAAACCGCAAGGGGTACTTTTCAATGGTGCTGCAAGCAATGGTGGATCATAAGGGACGTTTCACCAACATCAACGTGGGATGGCCGGGAAGGGTTCATGACGCCCGTGTCTTCAGGAACACTAGTTTGTTTAAATGGCTGCGCCAAGGGATTTACTTTCCAGACCGGAAAATAACCATTGGGGATGTTGAGATGCCGATCGTTATCCTTGGGGACCCAGCCTACCCCTTAATGCCATGGCTCATGAAGCCATACACCGGCAGCCTGGACAGTAGTCAGGAGCTGTTCAACTACAGGCTGAGCAAGTGCAGNGTTCTGTTTGTCCCTGTTGAAAGCCCGCCCCCTTGATTCACTCATTCCCTGTAAGCAATCCACCCTTCCCCCTTCGATCCCAGTTTGCTTTGAAAAAAATAAATTCAGTTTCGTTTACAACTCAAGAACTTTTTATTAACGGGTGGTAATAAACATAGGGAGAGAAATAACCAGGTAGTCTGGGTGGGGGGTGGGAGGAGGGGAGTGAAGGAACAGGGCAGGAAAAACATTCAAAATAATGAGAGCCTTTTGCTGGGGCTCTCTAATGGGTTGGAGTGACAGGGTGCACGGAGCCTCCTCTCCCCCCCGCGTTCTTACACGTCGGGGTGAGGAGGTCACGGGACTTGGGGAGGGCGGTTATAGAGGGGCTGCAGCGGCACTCGGTAATCCTGCAGCTGCTGTTCCTGGAGCTCCACCAGACGCCGGAGCATGTCTGTCTGCTCACGCAGCAGCCTCAGCGTTGCATCCCGCCACTTCTCGTCTCGGGCGTCCCTTCTCTCTTCACGTTCGTCCCTTCTCTCTTCACGTTCGTCCCTTCTCTCCTCACGTTGGTCCCTCTTGTCCTCACGGTCACTGGCCTCTTTCCGGAATTTTGAGACAGTATCCTTCCAGTCATTGAAATTAGCTCTCTCATCCCGGGTCGATTGCATAATTTCCGAGAACATGTCGTCTCGCATGCGTCTCTTTCACCTCCTTATCTGGGAGAGCCTTCGGGCCGGGGGCGGGAGGATTGAAAAATTTGCAGCTGCAGGAGGAGGGAAAAAAAGGGAGAGAAGTATGTAAAAAGATACATTTTATAGAACAATGCTTATACTCTTTCACGGTGAACACTTTTCACATTACATAGCAATGTACAAGGTCGCATTTTGCATCTTATATTGAGTGCCCGCGGCTTTGGTGTTAGAGATCACAGCAGACGCAGGGCCGGGCAACAGAATTCGGCTTGTATGCAGCCATGGTAAGCCATTGTCCTGCGGCTTCTGCATTAAATCAGCGCCCTCCTTTCCCATAGCAAGCAAAGCCCTTTACGTGCTGCGGTTTTCCTGTTACCGTGCAGCATCAGATAACATAATAACTTGCCCCCACCCACCCATTCAATTCTGTGGGATGACCCCCTCCCCCCACCACGTGGCTGGTACCATGGAAGATCCATGCAGATAGCAAACTAGCCCCCCCATCCACTTCTGTGGGATGATCGCGTTACCCCTCCCCCCACCACGTGGCTGGTATCAGGGAAGACCCCTGCTAGCCAAACGCGAAAACCTCAGCGACATTGTCCACCCACTCCTCTGCCCGTTTGGCTAACTCTACAGGGAAAGATTTCTTTTCAGCTACAGGCAAACAGCCCAGTAGGAACGGGGCCACCTCTGTCCCCTTAATTACATTCCCATATCTCAAACAGGTTACCCTGAACGATATCACTCTCCTGAGGATAACACAGCAAGATAAAGAACGGATGTTGCTTGAATGCCAGCAAACACCGGGACCATACGCTGCCAAGCTTTGTCAAGCAATGATACCGGATTACTTGCTGCTAGCATGGCGCGGTCAAGTGTCCTACCATGGAGGACGGAATAAGGCTGCCCTGCCCAGAAACCTTCTGGAAAAGCTTTTGGAGTACCTCCAGGAGAGTTTCATGGAGATGTCCCTGGAGGATTTCAACTCCATCCCCAGACACGTTAACAGACTTTTCCAGTAGCTGTACTGGCCGCGAATGCATCCCAAGTCCCCAGGGCAAATTAATCATTAAACAAATACTTGTTTTAAACCATGTTTGATATATTTGAAAAGGTACACTCACCAGAGGTCCCTTCCAGGGGGTCTGCGATGCCGCCTTGGGAGGGTTCGGAGGGCACTTCGGTCAGGGTCAGAAACAGCTCCTGGCTGTCGGGGAGAATGGAGTGCTGTGTGCTCTCCACAAGTTCGTCCTCCTCCTCCTCCTCCTCTTCCCCGTCCGCAGATTCGTCATTCAAGGATGAGATTAACCCCTCCTCGGAGTCCACGGTCAGGGGTGGGGTAGTGGTGGCGGCCCCCCCGAGAATTGCATGCAGCTCCTCGTAGAAGCGGCATGTCTGCGGCTCTGCCCCGGACCGTCCGTTTGCCTCCTTGGTTTTCTGATAGGCCTGTCGGAGCTCCTTCACCTTAATACGGCACTGATAGGAGTCCCGATTGTGGCCTCTCTCCATCATGCCCTTGGAGATCTTGTCGAAAATTTTTGCATTCCGTCTCTTGGAACGCAGTTCTGCGAGCACGGAATCCTCTCCCCATATAGCGATCAGATCCAGTATCTCGCGTGTGGTCCATGCTGGTGCTCGTTTGCGGTTCTCGGACTGCATGGCTACCTGTGCTGTTCAGCTCTGTGTGGTCACCTGTGCTCACCAGGCTGGGCAGACAGGAAATGAAATTCAAAAGTTCGCGGGGCTTTTCCTGTCCAACTGCCCAGAGCATCCGAGTTTCGATTGCTGTCCAGAGCGGTCACAATGGTGCACTGTGGGATACCTCCCGGAGGCCAATACCTTCTAATTCCGTCCACACTAACCCTAATTCGAACCGGCAATGTCGATTTCAGCGCTACTCCCCTCGTCGGAGAGGAGTACAGAAACCGATTTTAAGAGCCCTTTAAATCGAATTAAATGGCCTCGTTGTGTGGACGGGTACAAGGTTAATTCGCTATAACGCTGCTAAATTCGAACTAAAATCGTAGTGTAGACCAGGCCCAAGAAAGGGCTTGGGTAGCTAGCTCCAGGAGAGGGTTCAGGGCTGAGATCAATGTTGTCCCTTCAGCCCAGACTTAGGTCCCTAACGACCTCTGTGGGGTGGGGCTTATGGCACTCCCCTCTCCTTGGAATTTCCTACTGGCTAGCTCAGGTGGCTCCCTGCTCAGCTTGCTGGCTTCTCTGGATCCCATTCTTAGCTGCCTAATTCTCCCCCGTATTGTGGATTCCACTGGGTGACAAGGCACTTAGAAGTGAGGCGTTGCAGTGCCTAAATCTCTGTGTGGAGCTAGCCCCAAGTCAATATATCTCTGCTTAGGGTTTTACTGATCACAAAGCAGAATGAAAAAGCATGATTGTCATCTCACAATGAGAATGGTGAGCAAAACACCTGGAAGCACAAATACTAACTTGCCAACTTATGTACACTTTGCAAAACTTCAGATTTTTTAAACTAAATACCATCACTGACCTCAATTTTCAGATGTGACAGTTGAAATCTGAATGAGCAGCTGGCTAAATGGTCCACATCACACCTCAATCTGACTCCTGCCATTTGGGAAACCTGTGCTGATTTGTTAGACCTTTCCAATTTCATCCTCCCTCATGCCAGCCCTACTCATGAGGGACTCACCCTGTAAGAGCTGGAACCAGTCCAGACCTTCAAATGGGTTAACCATCAGGCTCTGCCTACACAAAGATGACCAGTAATAAATTAATAGGATGGGCTTACTTTGGACACGCTTCTACCAGGAAATGGGCAGTGAGCCAAATTTTTTAGAGGTGAAAGAACTGTCCCACATTAAAATTTAGTTAATTATCCCTGTTGCTCTTTACAGCTTGTAATTTGGAGAGAAGGGTGGAAGCTTTTAAGTGTTCTGATGTCTTATCTGTCATGTTTTTCTTTTAAAAACAAAATAAAGGTGAGTCCAGTGCTGCTCTTTTCTTCACCCTCCCCTCACCTAACCCCCACACCACTGGGGTTCCATGTTCTGGGGCTCTTACATGGGCCTTCCACCATGGGGCAAGTTTCACCCAGTTTCCAGTGGCTCCTAAAGACACTTCCCTGCCAACAAAACAGTTTTCATGGAAGGTTCTGAACCTTGTATGATGAATCTAAACCAATTCAGTATATAGTTGGGCTGTTAAAATACGTATTACTTACTTAGGAGACCAGTACAGCAGGATTTTTCTTTTAATGCTCTTTAAAAATGTCTATGAAATCTTTATCCAAGAAGCTGGAGTGAATCAGAATTAAGTGCCAATCTAGGGCTAATTTTTCAGAAGTGACCCCTTTTTTTACTGGTTCAGTTTTTGGGTGCCCAACTCGAAACATTTAAGGCTTGTTTTTCCCAAAGGGGCTGAGCACCAGCAGCTTCCATTGAGTGAAGGGCATTCAGCAGCTCTGCTAATCAGGACCAACATGTCTGAAGTTGGGCATCCAAAAGTGGAGACACCCAAAGTCAGTGCCCATTTACAAAATGTGGTATCCCTGCTGAATCCTTTTGTTTGTTTAGTTGTCAATAACAGCTGGAGATTAAAACATCACCATGGCAGCCTTTTAACAAAGAAAAGTTCATTTTATTCGGTATCATTCAAGTTTGCCTTCTGATATTTTTTAAATAGTGTCAAAAAGTGTGTATTTTTATTTTATTTCATTTTTAATAAAAAGGGAGAAAATGTGTTTCCCTAGCTGGAGACTTTGTATGTCTCATTTCAGTCCTGGCAAAGCATTGTTTGATTTATAAGCCCTGGTAAACAGGTATTATACTGGAAATGTGGAGAGACCCTAATTTGTAGCTCCCTACAGCCCTGCTTATAAGACATTCTTGTTTTCAAATATTTTAAAATGAACAGAAGTACACAATGGAGAGAGATACAGTCCTGAGTCATAAGCAAAGTGTGGTTGGGCCTTGTTGGTGGGAAGGAAACCTCCAAGAAACAGCTAGATGCCGTAGGAGTGCTGGTGGTAGTCTTCTCTCTGAAACACCACAGATCAACCTGTTGCTAAGGGGCATCGTACTAGTGGAGGTACCTTCTGTTGGATGAGGAGTAAAACAGAAGTCGGAACCCTCTCTTATGGGCCTGAATCCTGCAATCAGACCCAGGCAGGCAGACTTTTGCACCCACAGAGAGCCTCACTAGAGTCAACAGAGCAAGTGTCTGTTTTCACAGATCCAATTGCAGGATCTAGGTCATGGTCATTATGAACCATGGTTTAATGGGGGAAATAAAGTATCAGAGGTCAGCACACAAGCTGTGTGTGTGTGTAATATATAAAAATTGGAATTTGGGCATACAAACGGGCATTTAGATATGTAAATGACTCCTGTTATAAACATGTGGGCTTAGCTGTCATGGCACTTTTGGCAGGGGTAAGGGTGTTAGCCTGCTTGACCTAGACAACCTTTTACTCACCCAAGTAGTCCCTGCAATTATAATTTGAGATGTTTTTCTTGACTTCCTCTCTTAACACAGCAATAAGCCACTCCAGGGTGTGCATTATTAGGCGATTGGTGCATGCCTCAGGTGCATTATAAGACACAAATAAGAAGGTTGATAAGTGAATCAGTAGCCTACTAATGCACACCCTGAAGTGGCTTATTGCTATTAGAGTATGACTCATTCATTGTGCATTTTCTGATTGTTTTGTGGGGGTTTATGGAACTATAAAAACTTGTTCAGGGGAAAAATATTTAAGTATATTTACAGGCTAGGAAAAAATAACAAACAATATATGAAATAGCTTGGTTGGTTTATGTTTTTTTGTTTTTGTTTGTTTTTGTGTGTTTTTGTGAGAAAACAACTTATTCGGAATGCAGAAAGGACCATGGTCGGTCTTGTCTCTTGAGAGAGTGTTCTCTAACCTCAGTCTGGCTTCTGTGGAAATTCCATCTCCTGCACTCATGAGCTCTCCATCTGGCAGACAGTGGATGGATCCAATGGAACACTTCTATCACAGAAGTCATGGTCACAGCGAGGGAGGGAATATTTTAGGTTACTAGGGCCAATCCCATGGACAGAGAGACCTTTAACCAGAGTCTACATTCAGACTGGAAAAAAGACAAATTTTTAACAGTGAATGTAACCATTGGAACAATTTACCAAGGGCGCTGGTGGATTCTCCATCACTGACCATTTTAAAATCAAGATTGGATGTTTTTCTAAAAGATCTGCTCTAGGAGTTACTTGGGGAAATTCTATAGCCTTGTTATACAGGAGATTACACTAGTCCCCTCTGGCCTTGGAATCTAGGAATCTGGAGTGCCAGGACAGAAAGCAGAGCCAGCAGAATTATATTTTCCTGGTGAACAGCAATGGTAAGCAGATGGACTTCTGTGTATCCACTGGAACTTTTTCAGGGCACGTGGCTAGATTCCTAGATATTAGTTGCAATAATCAAGTTTGGAGGTCACAAATGGATGGATCACTATAGCCAGATCTGTGCCCCATAGGAAAGGGTGCAACCTTTCAGCCAGCTGCAGATTGAAGTAGGTGTCTTTTGCTGGCAGGACTATTTCAGCATCCAATAGTGTTGAGGAGCTCAAAAGGACCCTGGGGCTGTAGGAATATCATAGAAACAATGAATTTCAGATTTGTAAATGTGAGTATTCACATTGAAAACCTCATTATGGCCCCAATTCAGGGACAGGATTAAGACCATTCCTATTAAGGAAAGCACTCGAGCATATCCTTAACTTTAAGCATAATTAATTTCCATGGGCCTTGAACATGTGCTTAAGGGTAAGCACATGCTTAAGTGCTGTTCTGAAAGGGGATGCTTTCCTGAATTAGGGGCTTACAGGGTATGTCTACACTGCACAGTAAATCCAGGATCTGACTCAGGTTTTAGCCCAAGCTGTGCTTCCATCCACACACAAATCAATCTGACTTGGGTCAGCAAGCACTCAGGACCCAGGTCTTAAGACCCCGCTGAGTCCCACTGTGACTTGGGTCCAAGCCCTGTCATTCTGCAGTATGGATGCAGCTCAAGCCACAGACCCAAGTGGAAGGTCTGTGTAGTGCACTATGGATGCATTAGCACAAGTTGTAAACCCAGATTTACAATGCAGCGTGGAAGCTTAAGCGTGGGCTTGGGAACACTGAGTCCCACAGACCTGGGTTTACAATGCAGTGTAGACATACCCTAACAATTGAACTCTTCCAGTCAGTGAACAGAACAAAACCATGTCCCCTGTTTGTCCACTCAAAGCAAACCAACACAAATTTCAAATATTCACCAATTGCTCATGAACGGTTTACAAACTAAGACTTATTTTCTGAAATTACTTGCCAAATAATTCAAGAAAATAGCACTTTGTGGAAATTCTTGAACAGGCAAAAAGGCAGAATTCTTAGAACAAATTATTTGCTACAAATTATTCACTTAGCTCTTTTTAACATGTGGTGCATTTGATCTCTTAATATACAGCACTTTGAAATAAATCCATTCCTCTATAGAAAATGGCTCTTTTTAATTAAGCAAAATGTGCTAGCATGTGTTTGTAAGGTCTCACTTTAAAGCCATTGAGGTTAAAGCTTTCAAGTCCTGCAGGTAGAATGCAGGGCTGCTTTGCCTCTGTTCCACATAAAGAACTTTAGCTGGGTTGGAGCTCAGCACGTTAATGCTCTAGAGGCCTTTCTTCTCAGATCTTCTTTCGTTACTAAAGTCCTACCCCTGGTGTCGAGTGATGAATGTCTGGAAATGAACTGTGTGACGATTTAGCCCAGGAGGGGAGATGAAAAGAATTCAGAATGGTTTTTTTTTTGTCATGAAATATGGAAACATTTACTTGAATTATGAGCAACATATTAGTCTTACTCTCAATAGTGGCAGCTAGGAAGAGAGTTTATAATTGATGAGGGGAGTATAACTGATTTGTAGCTTTGGAAATAAGTCATGGAGATTTGAAGTTTATGAAACTGTACAGGTAATTAAAAAGAGTGGCTAAAATACCAAAAGAACAGGTTGGAGAGACCCAGGTGAGTGAGGTAATATCTTTTATTTGACCAACTTCTGTTGGTGAGAGAGACGAGCTTTTGAGCTACACAGAGCTGCTTCTTCATTAGCACAATTCAGCTGAGAAGTAAAGACAAATGTTTAAGGCCATTATTAAATAGGAGCTATTGGAATTAAATAGCCTAATTTATGGTAAAATGGGACTGTGAACTGCTCAGACATAAATATTTGGCTAAATGTCAAGGTTCCGTTAACTGTGACACTCTGAGTATCTTTCCCAGACCAGAGGAAGAGCTCTGTGTAAGCTCGAAAGCGTGTCTCTTTCACCAACAGAAGCTGGTCCAATAAAAGAGATTATCTCACTCACCTGGGTCTCTCTAAGCTTCCATAAGGCAATGTGTGCTGGTCAGGCAGCAGCAGACAGCCGTTGGGATTTTTCAATGTTGTCTTTCAATGGGAGTTCAGCATCTAACTCCTTTAGGCTCCTTTGAAAATTGCACCCAACATCTGCAACTCCTCCTGCATAGTGTCAAAATGGAGGCTTTGGGGAAGAGGGGAGGAGTCTAAGCTATCCACAGGAAGTACATATGCTCCCCTACACAGCCAACATCGGTTAGGTGAGAAACACCACCTCATTAAGTGTGTAGTGTTCTAGGCAACCACATATCTGCCTCAACACAATAGCTGTGAAAAAATCTGCACGAGTGTGGCATCCATACTCACTGTGAGGTCTAACACAATAAGCTCCGTTCTGATCCAGGGACGTGCAACAACACAAAGTGACTGACTTTTAGCTCCTTTGTAAGTTTTCCTACAAAAGTGGGACATAGGGCTCCTAATTTTGTCTTCCAAATTACATAAAATGAGGATCTGGACCAATGGTTTACCAGAATCTATTAGGAGTATTTCTATAGTACCAGCATGGTGCATACTAAGGGCCTGGTCCACAACCCATTGAAATCAGTGGGATTTTTTTCCATTGATGTCACTGAATTTTGGATTAGGCCCTAATTTCTTCCTACAGGAGGCTCAGGATGTCATTTCCTCAATGCTAGCAGTCTCTTGTAACCCAAGAGTCTTACAATCACTTCCATAGCTAGGTCTTTGGTGTAGAATCATAGAAATGTAGGGCTGGAGGGGACTCATGAGGTCATCAGGCCCAGCCCCCTCACTGAGGCAGTTCTAAGTGTACCTAGAACATCCCTGACAGATGTTAGTCTGTTTTAAAAAACCTCCAGTGATGGGTATTCCACAACCTCTCTTGGAAGCCTGTTCTAGCCCTTAATTATCTTTACTCATTAGGAAAAATTTCTAACTATAATCGGTTGCATCATTACTAGGGCTGATCAGAAAACAAGAATTCCATTTTGTCAAACATTTTGAGGTTTTAACATTTGTTTTCATTCTGCATCAAAAACTTTTGAAAAATTTTCACAGAAATGAGAGAGACCTAGCCCTCCTAAAAGAGCCAGTATTCCAGTGGTTAGGGCACTCAGCTGGGATGTGGGAGTTCCAGGTTCACAAA
The DNA here is from genome assembly GCA_003942145.1 of Platysternon megacephalum. Taxonomy (NCBI): domain Eukaryota; kingdom Metazoa; phylum Chordata; order Testudines; family Platysternidae; genus Platysternon; species Platysternon megacephalum. Next base: position 6,547,729 of record QXTE01000093.1, on the reverse strand, counting down.
CTGTTCTCTGCCTGCCTGATTCAGGTCAGCAACTTGACGCTAAGGATATGTCTACACTGCAGTTAGACACCCATGGCTGGCCTGTGCCAGCTGACTCGGGTGAGGGGGCCAGGCTGGGGGGCTGTTTAATTGCAGTGTAGACATTCGGGCTTGGGCTGCAGACTGAGCTCTGGAACCCTCCCACCTCCTATGGTCCTAGAGCCTGGGCTCCAGCCCAAGCCTGAATGTCTACACTGCATTTAAACAGCCCCTTAGCCCGAGCCCTGTGAGTCTGAGTCAGCTGGCAGGGACCAGCTGCAGGTTTTTAATTGCAGTGTAGACGTACTCTGAGTCTCCCACTTGCCAGGTGAGTGTCTAACCACCCTGCTATAATGTCAGTCTCTCACTGGCCCAATGAATATTTTATTATTTATTATAAAGTGGAACAGTTCCAACAGGAGAGACTGAGAAAGAAAGAGACCTACTTTATAACCTGGTGGTTGGGGCGCTTGTCCAATTCAAGGCCCTGTACTGCCTGACCACTGGGTTATTGGCTGTTCTGGGGGGGGGGGGGGGCTCTCTTTCTCTTTCTCTTGACCTGAAAAAGTTTAGTCAAAACTGATGTTTCCACAAAAAAAATTTGTTTCAACAAATTGGCATTTTGTCAAAAATTTCCAGACTAGTTTTAATTATTGGCCAAATTATCAGAGTAGGTCACTCTTTTTAGATGGGGACTGCATACCAAGTTATGTACTAGACTTTCATCTCTGGAGATTGAATGTAATTTGGGTTATAAGGGAAAATGAATTTAGTCGTTTCATCTTAGTCCCTAGTGGTCCTCTATTTACAGCATTAAGTCACTATGCTATTAGGATTGACAGTGCCTGCACTACAACAGGTCACGTGAGGTGCAATGGCTGAACAATAAGGAATCTGGCAAAATACTTGGTTCTAGCCAAAACTATCAGTGCCTCACTTTCCTGTTCATTAAATTCCCTGGAATTTAACCTTCCTTCTCCCAAACTGTGAAAATATTTTTTATTGTAAGATTATCATCAGGTGTATATAGAGCAGAAATGGATTGAAGAATTTAGAAACTTAATCATCACCTTCTAGAAAACCAAAGGCTAAAGATCAAATCTTTCCAAACATTTCTGAGACAATTTAAGGTATTTTCAAGAAAAACAGTGCTAATTAGCAAACTGTAAAATTTATTAAAATTTGGGAATATGTATGGCCGAGTAGATGATTACAAAGTGTGCTGAACATTCAGGACCCTGCTGTCACTGTTATTAATCAGGCAGGATACATTGTTCAGAATGATACAATTCTGTATCTAGAGATTAACTAACTCCATACTTCCCTGACCTGTGATTTGAAAGCTACATACTAAAAATTAAATTAGATGATTAGAACAAAGCTGCCAGAGTACAGAGACAGGTAATTTTCATGATGTCCAATTCCCAGTACCTGGTAGGATGTTAGCCCTGAAGGTTTTTATGTGGAAGTCAATTGAGAAAAAGTGTCAGGAATCCTGATGGTTTCAAAGCTGGCCACCCCCTCTGTGGAGGACCTCTGTAAAGATGAAAAAGCAAAAAATCTACACATCACTGCTTTGATTAATCCAGACCATTATCTGGAAACTCTGAGAGATGCAGTCTGTATCTACAAACAATATAGCAGGTAAAGTTATTTGACTGGAGCATGAACAAAAGTCTAAACAATAATGAAACAAAGGGCCAGATCCTCATTTGTGTAAACTGGTGAAGCTCCATTGACTTTAGTCTATTAATGCCAGCTGAGTTGCTGTCCCAAAGAGAGTGGTAAAATGTAACAACAGTCCAGATTCTTAGCTCATGTAAATGGGTGTAACTCCATTTGCAGTCAATGGAGCTTGCCAATTCACACCAGTTGAGGATCTGGCCTCATATATTTTGCCAAGGTTCAGGATAGTGCCAGTTAACTAAATCTATTGAACAAAGTGAATACTCTGCTTGAGTTATTTTTTTGTGATATTTTGGCATGTGTCTCATCAGAGTAATCCAATCTGTAATATGGACATGTGATTGGACAAGTTATTTCCAGTAAACTTGGCGAAGTAATTGTGGTCACCCACAGAACCATTAAACAGTGTAGTTAATGTTCTTGCTTCTCATTATGGTTTTTCTTGTTTTGCTTACCATAATTTAGTGGTTATTGTCTATAGCACTTTAAGTCTTGTTGAAATGATTGGTGTTCCGATGGTCTGACTAAATGTGACAACTTCTAGGTCGTCATGATGTGCCACAACAGGATGGTTCCCAAAGGGACTCTGACAGTGATCAGATTGATTCTTGATGATATATTGATGTCATTACTAAACCTCTGTAATCTATGGACTGTACTATTGATGTCTGTTTCTGTAATTATTATTTATTATTTGCATTACGTTAGTGCCTAGAAGTTCCAACCAAAATGGGGGGCTCATTGCGCTAGGCCCTATACATACACAGAATGAGAGAATCCCTGTCATGCAACGTTTACAGTCTACACAGTCAAGACAAACAAAGAGTAGAGCAGTAATACTTCCCTGGTCCCCGTTTTACAGATGGGGAACTGAGGCACAGCGAGATTAAGCGACTTGTCCATGGCAGAGCTGGGAACTGAAACTAGGTCTCTTGATCCCAGTTCAGATCATCCTTTCTCTCTAGCCTATGTGAGCATATAGTTAAATTATTCGTTCTCACAGCCATCAGTTACAGATTCCTGACTGATCTGGAGCTTGAATACTATTTGCAATGAAGTCAATGGCAAAACTCCCATGGATAACAATGGGAGTAGGATCAGGCTTTTAGGCGTCACATTGAACTACCAGTTATTACATACAGTTATCACATCTTTATAGAAATACACAATTTATTCTTCTGCATGTATAGCACCTCTCATGCTGAAGGATCCCCAAATGCTTTACAGTCTTTAAAAAGGGCCTGATTCTGTTCTGGTTGAAGTCACCAGGAGTTTTGCAATTATTTAACAGTGCACAGCAACATTACACAGTGTTTTAAGACTGCTGGTGAAGACATACACTATTGAAGGTACAAAGGGGATTTAGCTAGACAGAATGTAACTGTACAAGTTAGAATTTGGCCAGGAGATCAGAATTAGCACCTCTCTTATGAAAAGTACCATCGGGTCTTTCATGGCGCTAAATTATCAGAACCTTGATGTTACATCTCACCAGCAAGATGGCAGTAGAGTGACCCTTAATGTAATGCTGGGGCATTGGTTCATTATAAACTCAGAGGAAAGTGCTACCTACTAGATCACCAAAACCACTTCCTGTTGCACCTAGAAGTTCCCATTCAAGTACAGACTCAATTTAACCCGGCTTAGTTAGAGACCCAACAGATCACAGGTAACATAGCAACAGCTATAAATATTGCTGATAAAATCGAGCAGATGTTAAGGTCCAAATACAGTCTTTGGACATGTGTACACAGCTCCTTTGGACTTGGCATTGCAGGGCAGAACTGGATGCAATTCACTGATATTTCTGCTTGTTGGAGGAGACCTTTCTAATTCTAGAGGTTGAGAAAATGCCATTTTACCTTCATTACTTGGATGTTTTCCATTAGCATTTCATGCTGGACACTGTCATTGTTTATATATGAAGTGCCTTGAGAATAATCTGACAAAAAAGTGAAATCCTTTTTCCATCTTCTAAATGTGTCTGGAAGAAAGGCTATTTTGGAGCATAGTAATATGTAGTGTACAAATGATATTATTTTTTATTTTTCAGCTTGGAGTAAGGAACAGTTTTCCTACATAAGACTGGGTAGTTAAGCCACTGTAAACAGAATGTGTGATGAATAGCTGGGGGGATATTGTTTGCATGTTTGTTTGGTACATGTGGAAGAAAAAATGTTGTTTTAGTCCTACATCAAAACACACTTTCCCCCGTGTAAACAGAGGGATAATTAGCTAATCCACCCATTGCCAGTATCTACTTTGCTACCCATCCAAACACTATACTGCATTGTGGATATTTCTTTTGCAATAACAACCAAAAAATGATCTACTCAAGTCTCATGAGATGGACTGTAACGTTTAGTGCTGCATGCAAACTTTGGAATATGTGGATTAGAAAACTGAACTGCACTGAATACAGTCCTTTGAATTCTTTGTTTCATCAAAAACAAACCAACAAACCCCCAAACAGCTGTGTTTGCACTAAGGAACCCTTTTTACCCATCTGCTCAGAGAGGGGCATTGTACTGTCCATCTGTCAATCATCTTAACTTTCCCCTTGTTTCTTCCTCCTTGGTAATGATAAAAGTTTTATTACTGGAAAGAATAGACAGGCATGCGTTGTCTTTACTCAGAATTACTGCCCTTAATATAGGAAGTTTCCATGCACTATATTTCAGATACCACATACTTCCAGTTTTAAAAAGTCATAGGAACCCATCTCAGTGAAACAGAAAATAATTTTTAAATAAAGAAAAGCTGGAGGAGGGAAAACACACACTACCTGTGCTACAAAATGCTTTAAACTTTAGTACTAAAATGACTAACTTGTATGTAGAGAGATAATGTTGCACAGTAATTTCAGATGTTATATTTCTAAATCATTGTATACAATTAGATGCATTGTTACATAGTTTGCCTATTTACTAAACCTAAACTAGTGTCCTAGAGTATGTATGATCATAAAAACTGAGATGTAGTAATACTAATCAGTATTTATATGGTGCTTTCTCTCTTCATAGCAATGTACAGACATCTGTTTGACCTAGATGGGAGAGTACATACTTCAGTTATACGTAGTATTTGTGATGGTTCAGTATAACTATTTCTAATAGATGTGTTACCATTTATCAAAGTTTAGAATTAGTACAGTGGTTCTGCAACTTTAATTGCCATTACCAGCACTCAAATCCTTTCACTGCCTGTTCTCAGAAGACCTTAGATTGCAGCCACCAGAACAGGTTGCATTGACTGGGGGTGGTACATGTGCCACAGTCTGACAACCAGTGAGATACTTTTTATGAAGATTTGAAACCTTATGAATTTCTCTGGCTCATTGAAATCAGAACAGGATGAGAAGGACACAGATCTGACAGCAGATTGGTATACAGACTCTTATAACAGTTATATTGATACCATAAGATCTATCGCCAAAATGTGACTCTAAATTTCAAGTAGGAGCTATTTAGAGCTCTTCATGTGATTTTAATTTAATCTCACTAACCAAGCACAAAAACTAATCTGAGATTTCTCCTCCACAGTACTGCTAAGGTGTCCCATTTTTGGCTAATCATTTGGAGTCAACCCACATAACTTAAGTCTATTGCCTCTGTTTTTTTTTTTTCTCTGAGTTAATGTTTCTGGATACACTTTAAAGGAGATTTTACAGATGTGTATGGATAGTACTCATCAGTAATGTACTGTAAACTAGGCATGCACGTCAAATTGCACAATACATCACTGCTATTACTAAGCCATGATAAAATGACTACTTCTGTGATAAATGTGTTCTAGTCCTTTCATACGTTACTTGAGTAAATGATAAAAGCTGCAGTTAAATTTTAATAGGGTATGTTTACAAAGGCATTTTCCATGAATGCCAAAATATTCAATCTGTAGTCTGTATTTTTATATACCCCAAGGTGGAATCTAGGTTATTTTTTATGGTAAACATATGGAAACTTGTTTTACTTGCTAGTTTTTTTCCAAATAAAGTTTTTCATGAAGCCTTTTTTTGGTTGATCTATTCATGCTGTTGCAAGAATTGGAAATGATGGATGTATTGTGACTAAATTTCTTCACTCTTTATAAAGGACTGGAATGTGTTCTGTTCATGGCTTTACTTTGGTAAAAACAACCACCATGCACCAAAAAAAACCCCAACCTCNTGAATAGGATATTGGATTCTTGATGGAAAACTATTAACACCTGTTGGGAGTCTTTATTCCCAAAGCCAAATCTTTATAATGTCTAAGATCATCAGAACCAGGAGATGTTACCTGTGGTGTGACTATTAGTGTGTTCATTTTAAATTTGCTGTACTGTTAGCAATTGTTGAATATTGTTCTGCAACATTAGGGCTTGATCTTGCAAACCCTTACCCATGTGAGGCCTTAGTCACATGAGTAGCCCCATTGAAGTCAATCAGTGAGGATTTGCAGGATTGTGTCCTCAAATAGTAAATGAAAACATTTAATGAATAGCAACAGACTCTTTTGAAACCTCTGCTGGATCACAGTCCAGAAGCTGGATCAGAACTTTTAACTTCAACAAAAATTTCTGAAATAAAAACAAAACACAGCCCCTAATCTATGTAATAAAATATGCTCAGGTATTATTTACAAAGATTGTCATTCAAAATAACATTCTGGAATGTTAGTATATTTGTGGATTTTTTTAACGTAATTAATAATGCACCAAATTCTGCTCACTTTCACTGGTGTAAATCTGGAATAACTCTAGTGACTTTAGAATTTGGCCCAAGGTGTATAAAAATGTTATCAAACATGGTTGATCCTATTCTACAGTGCTGGAACAAGAGATTTGCAGCTATTACTCCTGTTAATGTGAATTGCTTTTGAGTCAGTTTCTGCCGCTTCCATTATGAGGTACCTTAGGATCCAAAACCCACTGGAGTCAATGGAAAGATTCGTACTGCCTTCAATAGGCTTTGGCTGAAACTGTAAATCCACGAAGAGGCCCTTACGCCCATATTCACAAAGGTATTTGAGTTTCAAATAGGAAATCAATGGGAGTTAGGTTCCTAAGTACCTTTGTAATCTGGGTCTTAATGTAGGGTTGGGAAAACTTGTTTTGCTAAATTTAGGCTACATCTGCACTACAAGCTAGGGGTGTGATTCCCCTGTTCGTGCACACATAGACACACTAGTGCTCATCTAGCTAACACGAGTACAAATAGCAGTGTAGCCATGGTAGCACGAGTAATGGCAACGCATGGCTGAGCCATGCTGAGCGCACACCCTCCTGTAACCAGTGGGTACATACTTGGCACAGCTCAGCCATGCCTCTGCTGCCGCTACCAGAGCTACGCTGCTGTTTGTTCTCGTGCAAGCGCGACGAGCCTTACAAGCTGCTCTGCAGGTTCTAGATTTCAAACAGAACTTGAAACAGAACTTTGGGTTTCAGCTGCCTTTGCCTCTGTCAACAATACTCTATGGATGTATTTTATTTTAATTCCTCCATAGGTGAGGAAGGTGTGGGGGGAGGGGAATTATTTCAAACACAAAGCACGTGTTTTGGTGTAGCTAGAAAATATGTTTTAATTAAATTTTCCTTGGGAAAAAATAGTAACAAGGATAAAATGTTTTATGAAATTATAAAATGTTCTGCAAAATCCCAAACTTTTTAAAAACAGGCCAGCTAACGACAGCTGATCAAAGCAGCTTTGAAGCTACTTTTATTTACATCTGGGACCAGATTTGCCCCCAAATGGCCCCAGGATGAGGGGAGCATAAAGAAGTTTTATAGTCATCTCTCCCCAGGCTGAACAAAGTTCAGATGCGCCAGAGTATTGGGGTGTTTTAAACTAAAAGTGAAAATTCAAGAGAACATAGGTTTGGGTGATGGACTGATGAAGATGGGGAAATCAGGGCAAGAATGTGAAAGAAGCTGCGTGTTCAGGCAAAAGATATTAGATTATTCATAGTATTTATATAGTGTTTATATTTGTATTTTTTTTTCAAGTGTATCAAGGGGACTTTCAAAGCGATTGCAATTAAATTTGTGAATAATCCTTCTTGGTAAACATGTGAATAATCCAACGTGGATGACATCATCGTAACTCTGAGCTGCCACCCTTAGTGAAGATGACACCACCTTTGAATGGGATTATTCATTCATATAGTGCAACTCCCACTGATTAGCCCTTAATTAGGAAATGTATACACCTGAAAAAGACAGGGTAAGTTATCAACAGCAGGATGTGGCCTTTAACGTTAGACAGTCCAGTATATTGGATATTTTGCAGACATGGTTTCTAGAACATAGCACCATGTGCTGCACATCCTTTACACAGAAGTTCAAAGGTAATATTGAATGGCTCTGTTCAAAAGTGCGTCTGGGAATGTAAACTGTGTGATGATGCCACAATTCACCTCAGTGTATGAAAAATGAATAACATTGTGACCTTCATTTTGCTGGGCACTACTTAATTGTAGACACACAGCTGTGCATTGTAGGGTTATAGCTATGTCTGTGATGAGAATGATCTTGGAAAGGTGCCGTGCTCAGCACAGAAATAAAGCTACACAGTGTCAAAAAGTGGCCAGGGATGGGGGCCATATTTATATTGCAGTAGCACGTGAGAGCCCCAGTCATGAGACCAGCACTGTGCAAACACAGAACAAAAGTCAAACCTTGCCCCACAGAGCTTACAGTTTAAGTTCTGTCATATCGTATGAAAAATGTTCACTCATAGCAGCTGTTCCACCTCTGCAGTATAGGAGTCCAGGAAACCAGGGCTAACTCCGTTAAATAATTCTATATTTCAGTTTCTGAGTGTACAGAAGAGTCTTTTGAATTTTTTAAGGTTGCTGCAGTGGAGATAAAATTATGAAAGCCATCACAGTGTGTATCTATATTGTAGCTTTAAAATAAAATTAACATCAGGTTCTACTAGCCTCTAATAAAAGCCTTTAAACAGCTTGGGCCAGGTCCTCCACTGGTGTAAATCAGCGCAGCTCTGTTGAAGTCATAATCTCTGTGCACTGATTACATTTTCAAACACCCAAAGGCACCAGCTGGCTGCTCCCCAATTCCTTACATTTAAGATCTGATTATATTGTTGTAGAGGGCCAGGAAGGAGGTCCGTGCTAGAAGCCTCATCCATTGACGTCAATAAGAGTCTTTCCATTGACTTCATTGAGCTTTGGCTCAGGCCCTTAGTAATTCCCAAAAGCCAGAGAGAGACTGTATTTCATTGTTACCTGTTTAACCCACTGGCAAGTGTATGTTACATCTCCCCCACTGTGCCTGATCCACAGAGGATGTGTCTTTTACAGCCCCAGTTAAAGAGTTTTAGCTCAAATTGTAGCTGCTCATGCTTTTAGTTCTGGAGGTCCTTAGAATGGCAGCCATCACATAAACTCTCATGATTTTATTGCAAGTCTCTCAATATTTGACACTTTTCCATAAGTCCTCAGCTCCTGGAGTCCACTGATTACATGAGAATCTCAGCTTTCTTTTTTCTTTCTAAAGTAAATTTCTAGCCTTTGTGGTTGTAGGGGAAAAACTTGAAAATGCAAATCTCAAAGGCTCAAAAACCAGAAGGCAAATAAAGAGAACCCAACATTTATTATTTTTAAAACCTCATAATTTTAAAGTCAGTCTTGTGATTCTGGGGAGCACAAGTCATGGTTTGAATGCTTGCAGTTGGCAGCATTCGTATTGCCTACACTAAGAGTAAGGTTGACTTCTGTAGTAGATCCTTTCCAATTGTTTTTCCCCTATGCGAAATGAAGAACAGTTCTTAGTAAAAATACAGCGATTAAGTGTTGAATCATAGCTGTTTCGTGTAGGTTTCCAAACCAGAGCGATTTAATGATTGTAATATCGCTGGCAGTGTGCTCTTCCTGTTTTCAGTGACTGAAACCAGATCTGGGCTTGCCTTAATCACCCTAGTAGTTTAAGTGGCTTCATTGGGATTGCTCTTGGGAGTAAGAGCTGCAGGTCAGGCCTCAGGAGGTTAGAAATGGGGGACTTGTCAGTCTTTTCAGTGAGACTGTGTAGGTGAATGTTCTCCCATTTGGCAGTCCATTTCTTTCATAAATCAAAAATACTTAATCTAGAGATGGGACAACCCAGTGCTGGATTTTGGTGTTTCAAAACCTTACTGGTAACACAGTGCTTTTTGCACTTTAAACCAGACCTTGGTTTTGGTTTTGGTTTTGTATTCATACCTATAGACATATGGAGCATTACAGCCTTTCCGTGTTTTCCCTGTTTGCTTACAACTCTCAGACTGGAATCAACAATCCCCTTCTCCCCTGTCTTCACTCACCCTTAAATACCTGTCCAGCTTTTAGCACTGCAGAGGGGAAAAAATCTATGCCAATTCCCACCATCAATATTGCAAAATATGGTGGCCTGGATTGTGTCTATGAGGCACTTGCCTGCAGTGGGGAAAGTGCAGAGAGATGCTGTGCTCTGGGAGGGGAGGAGCAGGGAGCTCTAGCAGGAATTGTGCCTCACAGAGGTACCATGTCTCAGGGAGTGCAACACTTGCTCCTCTCTTCAGGCATAGAGGGGCTCTATCGTGGGGACTGCTCCTGTGATCTGGAGAATGCAGGGAGTTGATGTGTGTGGGGGTGGGCAAAGGTTCCTTGTGCTGTCCTTCTCCTTTAATATCCACTCACATGCTAAGTGTAATCTGGCCCTGGACATATCCGATCTCATTGGAGCAGCTGTCATAACATTATGCTCACTGTACCTGCATCTGTGCAAATATTCCTGTGGGTTTTTTCAGTCTGTGTGAAATGTCCATGTGCTGCTGTGTTGTCCATGCCAATACACAGTTAACAGTTAGGTATAGGGATCAGTGTTACAGGCTGGGCACCTGGTGGATTAGTCATGCTACTCATACTAGCAGTAATGAGAAATGCACGGCACATGGCATTGAGAGGGTACTTATTATGGTGCCTTAATAAGACTTTTCTAGGATAATGACTGGTTTGAGTCAGAGCTTTACAGTCTTCTGATACTCAGTGGCTTCACCCCAGCCGTCTGCCAGGGTGTATTTATTAATTTCTAATGATTACTTGGTACCTCTACTCAATCCATTAAGTCATTTTGTGTCAATTATTATCCACCCAGGCTGGTCATCAGCAAGCCAGAGTGACTGGCATCGATGCTAATTGCAATGCACTGTAGAGATGTGTGTAACTGGCAGGTGTTCGCCCTGGCATGATGCTTTCTATCAGTACGATTGCAGCTGGACTTGACAAGGGAACGAAGGTGGAGAGGGATGGCAGATACATTGCAACTTTTTGGCTCAGAGAGCACTGTCTGGTTGTAGCACTTTAGGTCCCCTGCACTGTAGCGAATAGGGGCTTAGGGAGATAGTGAAAGAAGGGAATCGCAATAGTCCAGGTGTGAAGTGATTAAGACAGGAGTAAGGATTTCCAGAAGAGAGAACATAACAATGAGGCTGAATAAGGGTACTGGCCTTGTACTAGTGACAGGCAGATGGCAGAATTAGGGGTGGGGGGGGGGGAGAGAGAGAGAGTGCAGGATTTGGGGATGGCTCCAAGATTTCTGGCCTTGGAAAGAAAGTTAAGGACTGAGTAAAACATGATCTGCATATAAGAAAATGGAAATTCAGTTTTCTGAAGAAACAACAGTTGAATATCCCCCACAAGCCTGATCAAGAGGGACCTTCAGAATGAAAAGGTCTGATCCAGTCAAGGGCTAGACTTCCATTGACTTCAATATGCTTTGGATCATATCCCTAAGCTACAAAAATAAACTTGGAAAACAGTGGTCACCATGAAAAAGTCAACATTTTACCAGCTGTTATCACCCCTATGGTATCCGAGAGACAATTATTTCCTGTTCTAAAAAGTAGTGTTATGCTGCAGTAACTCCAATACTATGATGTGGTGACTGTAGATAAATACGTATTTTTAATGGTGACCACTGCTTTAGACTGGTTATCATGGGGATTCAGCACCTACTTCTGAAGAAAAATTGAATTTCCAATTTGTTATTTGCAGATCATCTTTGAGGATAGTATTAGGGAAGTCAGAGATATGGCACAAAAAGGAATTTTTCACTCAGAAACAGGACATCAGTCTTTGTTCTATTTCAGCAGCAGGAAACTATTGTATAGTCAGGGGACTCTAGTAGGTTCAGAGAGCAAATCAAGTGAGATAGAACTGACATCAAATTTAAAGTTAGCAGTGAGACATCCCTGAATGAAAAGATCCCTCCGCTCTTTCCTATGAGTAAGGACAGTATATTCCATAATAGAGGGGGAATGAGTGGACAATGTTAAATCCTCTATCAGAACCGATTAAAAGGAGCAATTGGAACAGTAGCAATTAAACATTCACATCCCTTTGACTGTATTGGTGCTGAACAGAGACAATGCAAACAGGGCCGGCTCCAGGGTTTTTGCCGCCCCAAGCAGCAAAAAAAAAAAAAAAAAANCAAATACTCTAAGTAACCAAAATGGGTCTCAAATACAAACATATACTTGGTTATCACAACCTGCTAAAATAAGTGAACGATGTAAGCATGCCTTTTGTTTCTTGTAATCCTTTATGGTATTTGGATAAAATTAATAATGCTTTAGTTTGTTAAGAAAAGGAGTGAGAGCAGGAAATCAGACTGAAATTGGTCAGTGAGGTAGCACTGAAGCTGGTGGAAACTTCTTTCTCCAGAATGTGAGTCGAGAGAAAGGGTAGACAGGGATGGTGATTAGGGAGTGAAGCAAACTCTCCAGACTGGTGAAAATATAGTGGAAACTACAGCCAGTTGAACTAAAATGGCTTTTTAATCAAATGGAATTTTTTCATGGAAAAATTCATTTGTGTGTAAAATAAATAAATAAATAATCCCCCCCCAACTGAAAACAGAGTTTGTTGCCAAAAACCAGAACCCCTCAGTTTTCGATGGCTGAAAATGGAGATAGCTTTAGTTGTTTGTGTTTGGTTTTATTAAAACCTGAAAAAATCTGAAGAAAAAATTAAATAATTTCCTGACCAGCTGTAGTGGAAATTCATAGATTCCAAGGCCAGAAGGGACCATTGTGATAATCTTGTCTGACCTCCTGTGTAACACAGGCCATAGAACTGCCTCCAAATAATTCCTAGAGCATCCAACCTTGATTTAAAAATGCAAGTAATAGAGAATCTACCACGAGCTTTGGTAAATTGTTCCAGTGGTTAATTATCCTCATCGAATGAAGAGGCTGGTAATGGATCCAGTGACGAGGTGCTTCACTTCATGGACCACATGAGGGAAATGATGGTTTCAGTGAAGGCAGGTGAGAAAGAAGGAGGTGTCAGACTGTGGGGGTGGTGATAGAGCAAGGTGCAAACAGTTCAGAATAAGCATGGTAGATGACCACTAAGCTTGGTGGTGACTAATGAGATCTTTGTGCTCAGGCACACATGAAACCATGTGGTTAGAGAGGAAGGATGCATATCTTTGAGGGGTGTTGCACACTTTATTTCCATGTATTACAGTGACAAGTTTACTCATGAGCATCAGACATGAATGAGTAAAGCACTCATAATGAGTGAAAAGCAAACATGCACCCAACCTTTTAAAAAGGCATGTGTTTCTTTTTATTACACAGGGGAGGAGTGTAACTGGAAAAGTAGTTTCCATTTTAGTAATGCTTAGATATATACAAATCAGGAAGGATTTGTGGGCTTTGGCATGAAAGGAAAGTGTAATATGCTGACGACATAAGGAACGTAAATCTATTCCTTTAATGATGTAGATTAGTATACTGTGTTCCAGGAATGAGGAGGAAGAATATTCTATGGTGGGTAATTACATTGGACAATGATCTATTGGGCATTGTTAACATCAAAACTAGGAATGGGCTGTAGGATGATTCTATAAAAGGGCCAAATAACTCCCATCACCAATCAGAAACAACCCTGTACATTAGGGTGTTTGAAATCTAGATTAATCTGTAATCTGTGACATGAGCCCATCCAATCACATTTTTATACTAAAAAAAAATTCCTCCATCCCCAAAACAAAAATGGCAACTCCGGTCACCATCCCCACCCCATTTCTAAAATGGTATCAAACCTCATTGGTTAGGCTGGGACCACATGTGACTATTCGTCAGTGCAATCACATCCCTCCATCCCTCCCTGTTACCTTGCCATCCCACCATCCTCCTCCCACCCCATTTGTCTGTTCAGCTCCCATAGACCTCAATGGGCTTTAGGTTAGGTGCCTGTTGCATATTGTCTAAATCCTAGATTGTTAGCTCACTGCAGGTGGGATTTTCTTTGTGTTACTTGTTGGTAGAGTACCTAGTACAATGTGGCTCTGGTCTCTGTTTAGGGTCCCCAAAAGCTACTGCTTTAGCAAAGCTTGATGATAACAACAACAGACTTATATTCATGATGGTCTGGTTTTGGTGGAAGTGTTACTGGCAGCCCTAGACATCTAAAAATCATGAGTCGGGCCCCAGAAAATCATGAGATTGGCTTAAAAATGATGAGATTTTTAAAAAAAGAATAAATGCCAAGTTTTCTTTATTTGTTTTCCAATTTCAGAGCCTTTTGGATGCACTCAGGTCACATTATCAAGCTTTTCTCTGCAGCCATGAGGGCTAGAAACTTACTTTTTAAAAATGAAAGCTGGGATTCTCCAGTAATCAAACAATTCCTCAACCTGGGGCCTTAAGAAAAATGCTAAATACCACACTAAAATCATGAGAGCTGGCAACACTGATTGGAAGAAAAAAATGCAGTAAAGGCAGCATGAGACAGTCAGGGCCGGCGCTCCCATTAGGCGACCTAGGCGGTCGCCTAGGGCGCTGCTATTTTGGGGGCGCCTGCGCCCCCGCCGCCCGTAGAAACTCGGGGGCGGGACCTTCCGCCGCCTAGGGCGCCGGCAAAGCTGGCGCCGCTACTGGAGACAGTCCCCCACTCTGGACCCTGAGGGGTCCTTTTAAAATGTTTTCTTTTTAAATATAGTCTCCATTGTTCTCCTTAGAAATTTGAAAACATTTTTCAAACACTGTTTACTATCCCCCAGTGTTTTGAATGGAATCAAAATTAACAATACTGTGTATGCTCATAAATAAAAATGTTCCCTCACCACATGTTTTGGTGCACCAGCATCATCTGCCTTGCCTAGCCTTAGAAATAATGTGAGCGAGGTGTGTAAGGTTTCTGAAAGATGCAGTAGTGAATGTGGAGCTCAGTGTTGTAGCAGGCTCCATTCCCTGCTGGCCTATCAGTGTCAAGGTCATTGACTTGGCCTTATTCGTCCTAAGTCAGTTTCTCAGATTTGCCTCTCTTATAAATAGCTAAAGAGGCTTTTAAAATCTTCTGAGCTGAGAGTTTATGCAGTTGGCTAAATTTCTACCCACAGAAAACCGTTATAATTGAAATACGGAATCTTCTAAAGATAAAGGCCCTGATTACCTCAGGGAGACACACACACACACACACACACACACACACACACACACACACACACACACACACACACACACACACACACACACCCTCTCTGCCAGTGCTCTCCCCTGCCCTGTGTAAGTAGAGGAGGGGAGCAAGATCTAGGGAAGAGGCAGCCCCTCCCCAGCTCTATCTCCTTCCCGGGACCTCCTGGCAGGCTCTCTACAGGGTAGAGATCTACAAGTAGGGGAGTGGGCAGGCCAGGGATGGGAAGGTGGGCAGGCAAGGTTAGGAGAAGGTAGGTGATGGTGGGAGGTCCATGGGGATGGTGGGAGAACAATGGAGACCACCTGCAAAAAGTAAGTCTCCCTTTGTATGACGTTTTCCATGGTTTCCCCTTGTCAAAGGGCCTGAGTGGCTGGATTGTCAAGTAAGTAGTAACACAGGTGCTCCAGACAGACTGGGAAAGAATAAGGTTAACTTATTTCTGCATACTCCCTCCCCCCAGGTGAGGAAAGGACCAAAACAAAAATGAGCAAAGAGCAAAATAGCAAAATACATCACTCAGTTTATCAACAATACCAGTCTCTGCCACAAGCCAGTCTGAGAACAGAGGTCCCCTGCATCGCCACTAAAGTATCTGTCCTCTTTATACAGTTTCCTGCTAACACTCTAGAAATGAGTCACACACACAGAGAGTAATGGCAAACCCTCCTTCACAATGAGTACCTCCTCAGGAGAGGAAGGATAGTCCAGTGGTTAGGGTAGTAACCTAGGACTTATGACCTAGGTTTAATTCCCTGCTCTGCCTCAAATTTCCTGTGGCAAGTCAAATTTACAAATGGGGAACAGAAATAGAGTGGCCAATTGATTATAATACCTCACAGGGGTGTTATGTGGATAAATACAGTCAAGATTGTGAAATGCTTTGAGATCTACTGATGAAAATTGCTATATAAGAGCTAGGTATGTACTCTCTCTTCTCTCAGACTGACTCCCTTCAGGGTTGCATCCCTGGGAAGGGAAATCTCAGCCAAAGTTGTTGGTTTTTTTTATGGAAGACTCATCTGGTTCTGGTTAATGTCACCCAAAACTCAATCCAGGTTTGCCAGCCTTTCAGTAACTATGGGCTGGACTCTGCTTTTGGGTGGAATCAATGCAAAGCTTGTCTAAGAAGTGACAAGTTTCACTTTGAGTGTTTGCCTTGATTAAATCTTGAGATTCAAAACAAGACTTTGGCAGGAGGGTTAGTGAGCCCTCACAAACTGAGAATGAAAATTAAAATAATAAAAAAAGTACAGCGAGTCCTGACTAGCGCAGACCTGGCCTTAGCGATAGCATTACTGTTAGGTACAAAGACTTATGTATAGGCTGAGCAGGTACTACACCTCAAGGGCCTTGGCCATAAAAACATTCACACTGGCATGGTTATTCATCAAGAGGTCGTTCTCGAACAGCTGTTCCCCAGCACCACAGTTCAATCCACCATTTCTCCTTCCTTCCAAAAACGAGTCCCTCTTTCTGCTCAGTTATACCTTTGGATCTCACTGGAGCCCCGGAATCCTTTGAACTGACTGCTACAGTACTCCTTGTAAAGCACAACTGCTGCTGGCACAAAGGATTTGGTGGTTTGTTTGGAAGCTAAAGCTTCCAGTTGAATACAAGTGAGCAGAAAAAAAAAGGATCCCCTTTTGGATGAGTAAGTGATACCCTGGAACAGGGAGTTGAACAGAACGCCCATATATTATCAAAGATTATAACTGTGTGATCTCCTCCTCACCCATTCTGCATTCAGAATACCCAGTGCTCTGGGGAATTCTTATTTGTGACTAGAGTTATCCAGTGCAGTTCACAAAAGAAGAGGGAACCGTAGGTGGCTGTTGAGGTGGTTAGCATTTCTCTGTGATTCAGAATAACTGGACCCCCTCCTTTTTCTGTGGTTTCATGGTGCGAATTTGAAACTGGCCTTAGAATTTACTGTTGTTTACACCTGATCTTGCGAAAAACAGTACATGCTGCTGGCGCAGATCAAGCTAGGGCTGCTTTACAGGAAGTTGAATAATTCCAAAAATAGTATTCACCCACGAAAGCTCATGCTGCAAAACGTCTGTTAGTCTATAAGGTGCCACAGGATTCTTTGCTGCTTTTACAGATCCAGACTAACACGGCTACCCCTCTGATACTCCAAAAATAGTGGTATTTGAGTAAATTTCTGTAGGATTTGCTTACAATTTTCATGGGTATTTTTAATGTCAGAAAGATATTTAGGAATCATTTTAACTTCAGATGTGGACTTGCGCCATTCAGGAGAAGAAAGACCTGGTATCTCATTATTTTGGATCTATACATTGCTCTCTAAGAAAAGTCTGTGAAAAATGTAAACAAAAGTGCAAAATGTTAGACTATGGTACACTGGTATTTTGAACCATTTTTCTGCTCATCCTTCTCCCTCTCTTTAGTCCTTCTGACTGGTCTTTTCCATTTCTACGTAACTTGATTTCATGATTGAGTTAGCTAAGTTCATAAATCCATTTTGCTCTCCCCTTCCCAAGCCCCCATCTAAGGGACACTTCCTCCTCCCACCTTCAGATAAATAATAATGGTTTGACTGATTTTGGTCAAAACTTTCAAAGAAATTTTCACTTGGGGGCTGAGATTAATCCTAGGAAATTTCAAACCAAAAAGAGAACACTTTTGAGAAAATTGGGAATGTCAATAGGGGTTTAGGAAAGAATGGCTCTTTGAACACTGTGTTTGCTGCTTGTGATGTTGCTCACAGAAGAATCTGGCTCAGATTCTGCCGCATCAGAGAAAGCGAATGTTTCAGATTCTTTCAAAACACACAACAAACTACGTATTTAATATCAGCTAAAGATGTTTTCATTCTATTGGCATCTTACAAAGAAAAACTGTTTTCCAACCAACCCTTTGAAGGTCACTTTTAAACAGCAGTAAGGAATCCTAACAGGTTATAGATTCATTGTTCTGTGTTAGGGACAGGTTCTGATTTTAGCTGCTGTTATGTTGGTGATGTAGTAAAATGCTACAGTGCCATGGTCTGAGGCTAATACCACTGTAAGTATACAGTTTAACAGGGTGTTCGTTGGGTAATAGATGATTTTAAATAGATGCATGTGGCCTGGGGTGGGGGGAGGGAAGGTTGCTTGATTAATGAAGGGATTGTGTTTGATTTAGGAAGCACCAGTCTGAGCTTCGCATGCAGAAGTAAACACACTTTGGCTGAAATTTTTGCTTAAGTAATACAGATACATTACATCCCAAGCTACATTTAAAAAAAGTTAAAGTTGTAAAGTCAAGCACCCAGCTGGGTGGGAAATATCAGGGTCAAGGTTGCTGTGCAATCTCATTTCAGCCTCCTTGTGCATATGCTTTATGATACAGCCTTTAATTACATGATCAAATGCTATTTGTTCCACAGGACTCGGTCCCATTCAGTGCAGAGGATGGATGGTACTCTAGGAATGAGTCATTGGTGTGTAATAAAGGAGGGTATTTTCTTTAGGAGCTCTGTTTCAAGAAGTTGGGAGTTGTGTGGTGAAAGAGGCAGGGAGCAGCAGGAAGAGAAAGGATAGCGTTGCTGTGGTGGGGATTGGGTGAAATCTGACTGAAGCTACTGGGCATGACAGCTGCCCTTCATTCAGAATAAATGTAAGAAGCAACTAAGCTCCTTTTTGGAGTAAGATAGCTGAAACAATAGAAACCACCACCCAAAACACAGACCATATGCAAGGCTGATTAGAAGCTGAGCTATGTGGGTGTAGTGGTTTTGCAGGGGTCTGAATGCAAATACAGCTACTGGGTATTATATGGTAGAAGGGTGCTGACTGGAAAGAGGTTTGACCCGGTGAACAAAGAAACTGTCTCCTCTTGTTTGATTTCTGCTGTGTTCACAGAAACAGGACTTAGTACATCCTCTGTAAATAAACAGGATTGCATCAAAGAAATACACGATTATCATAGATTTCTCTTCATAATGGAAAATAATAACTCAGGCTAAAAAGGGGTAACAGTATTGTTAAGAATGTTGGAATCCTGACCTGGAGAACTGGATTCTATCCCTGCCTCTGCCACAGAGTTCATATGTGATACGGAAACAGTCACTTAAAGCATACTTTTCACAGGTGGTCACTATTTGTGTGTTCCTTATTTTCTGACTACCCTGCTTGAGATACCTGAGGTCTGATTTGCAGAAGTGCTGAGAACTCATAGCTCCAACTGAGATCAGCAGGAGCTCTGCTCTGAATATAAAGTGCTGCAAAATGGTGAGTATTCAGAAAAATCAGTCCATGGTTTCTAACATAGGGCATCCAAAACTAGCTAACATTTTGGCCAATTTTGCCTTTGTCTCTCTCCCTGAGTTCCCTATGTAGAACATTAGGATAATAATACAACCTCACCTCCCAGGGGCATTGTGAAGATTAATTAATTAATGTTCATAAAGAACTAAAGTCCAAATCCTCAAAAGTATTTAGCTTCCTAACTTCCATCTATTTCACTTGAAGTTGGGAGCTTAAATACCTTTGAGGTTCTCTGTCTAAAATACTGCAATGAGAGCATCTCAGGAAATCAGTCATTGTGTATTCAGTGCAAGCTTTGGATGGTGAGCAGGAAATAAGGCTTGGGAACACACACTGAAGGGAGAGAATAAAAAGAAATACTGGCTAGCTGCTCATTCACTGAGCATGGTCCATTCTGTACACTAAACAAGGCAGGCAGGGGTCCTGTGGGAAAAATGATATCTGGTCATGTAGTTAAAGACTGTATCATAATGCATATGCACAAGGAGCTGAATCAAGTTTGCAAGGGCAACATTTATCCTGACATTTTCTAACTTTGGAGTCCTTGACTTTGCAACCATAACATTAGAGCTGTTCACAGGACAGAAATGATATTTTGCAAAGGTTTTTGAGTTTTTGAAATTTGGCTTTGTTCTGAATCAAACCAAAAACTCAAAGATTTCAAAATTCTCTCTGAAGGAAAATTCTGAAATTTTTTATTTTTAATTGATCAACATGTTGTTTTTGTTTTACTTTTTATATTTATTATATTATAAACAGAATTAAAAAATGACAAGTCCTTTTCAAAATAAAAAAATCAAAATGTTTTGTTCTGAAAGTGTTGAAACAGGACATTTAGATATTATTGGAACTATTTTCCCCCAGGTTTTTCTCCAAAAAGAATTTTTGACAAAATCAATAGGATTTTAAGGAAGCATTTTGATGGATGAGCATGTCCAATGGAAAGAGGTTCCATCTAAGTTTTTCTGACCAGGTCTACTTAACATTATTTTACTATACATTTAGTTGATGTAATAATATATACACACACACACACAGTCAACAATTGTGTTTATTTTTAATTAAAAAATTAGTAACCAAGTTCCCATTCTTACAGACACTTAAGTTAAGAATCTAGGCTAACATTTTTATCTTGTTATAATGAAGGTGTTCTCCTGTAACCCACCGTTCAGTGTGTGTTATCTGCGCTGGAGCTGCAGAGGGCATAATCCACCACTGGACTTAGGGGACTTAGTCCCCAGTTCTGCAAGGAGCTTTGCAGAGATCGATCCTTGCACCCGTGTGGGACATAACTGACTTCAATGTTCCTTTGCAGTGATGGCCTTTAGCTCACGATGTAGAACCTCATGCTTTTATATTCCATTTCCACTGACAAAGAGCATGATGGTATTTACACTATGTTTTTTCTTAATTATTGAGAAAAAAACCTAAAATATAAAAATGCTACAGTCTATGTTTAATGAGAGAGAAAATGGAATGAATGGCCTTTCTATAATGGTAATTGGAGAAGAGCCCAAAGTGACACACTGATTTGACCCCTTTTCCCCTGAAATTTGGGGAAGTTCAGATCCAGACCTGGCTTTGAACTTCACAACACAGAACGATTGCTAAATTGGGTGAAACAACAACTCTTTGTCCTCACCCTCCAAACTTTGGGGAAGAACTGATACAGCGCTGAACTTAGACTCAAGACTAACTGTAGGATTAATTTTACAGCCCGTGCAATTGCTGAACTACCAACTGCTCATTTTAATGTGTAGGTTCAGATCAAAGCACATGCTAATTTATACAGCACTGTACTAGGATTTTTTTTTTTTTTTAACTGGTTCTCCCCAGCTACCCAGTTTGTCCAGTACTTCAGACACGATCACTTCAAGGAGGGGTTGCAACTCCTCAGTGCCAAAGCTGCTAGTTGTGCTGGCTTGAAACAACCATTAAACTCCTTTGGACTGAAGCCAATTTCATTATGAATCATGGATATTGTGGATTACCACATGCTAGCCTTAAAGGACAAATAACTTTGCTACTGCAGGAATAACAGTCTTGGGGAGATCAAAAACAAGGAGGGGAAAAGTACCTCCAGCCATGAAGAGTGCTCAAAATGAATGGTGGGACGAGGATTTTATATTACCGACTGTGACGGTGCGCGACTCACCGCTGCAGCACCTCCTGCTGGTCGTCTCAGGGAATTAGCGTTTACAGCCTCCGGAGCGCCCTCTGTTGGCCGGTGTCCCACTGCTGCTGGCCCCCATGTCCCTTCCGGACCCCGGTGCCCCTTTACCCTGGGGCTGCCCCCTGGCAATACCCCCAGCTGTCTCTATGGGTCTCCCCTCTCCAGGGAACCCCCAACCCTCTATCCCCACCTTGCCTCAGTCGTGGGCTACTGCCAGTCACCATCTAGCCCCCGCTCACTGGGGCAGACTGCAGTGTAAAAGCCACTCATCATAGGCAAGGGGGGTTTGGACCTGCTGCCTCTGCCTACCCATGGGCTGCCCCCTGCAACCCCAGTACCTAACTGGCCTTACCCTAGGCCTGCAGCCTGGGGCGTTCCAGGCCGGAGCTCCCCGGCTCCTCTGGCCTTCCCCCAACCCTGCTCCAGTCTAGGTACCCTGCTCAGCTTCCCAGGCAGCCAGGTCCTCCTCTCTCCTCTTTCCAATCAGCCCAGCCTTTCCCCTGCCACAGCCCTCTCCCAGGGCTGTTTTAAACCCTTCAGGGCAGGAGCGGGGTAACCACCCCGCTACACCGACGCACATACAGCAAAGCAAAACCATACTGTTAAACGTTGTTGCTTGTGTGATAAATAAAGGACATGGGTAAGCTCCTTCATATAGTGGCCCAAAATTTTCAAAAATGGGTGCCTAAAGTTAGGTTCCCAGGACCACATTTAGACACCTAAAAAGTGGCCTCATTTTCACTGACTTTTATGGGCGCTTCTGAGCACTTCTGAAAATCAGGGCCAAAACTAATCATTGGGAACCTAAAGTCAGGCTCCTAAAACCTTATTTTAGGGGCTTAAAGAAGTGGCTTGATTTTGCCAAAATGTCCAACACCCAGCAGCTTCCATTGGCTTCAGTGGCAGCTGCTGGGTTCTCAACACTCCTGAAAATCAAATGCTGAAAAGTGGTGTCTAACTTTAGGCACCCATGTTTTAAAATCTTGGCCATGGACTCTCCTCCCCGACACGAGAGAAGAAAGAGGAGGGAAGAACTAGCCAGAAGAAATAGTGATAGACCATGAATGAATACACAACTGCTGCATTCATAGAGAACCAACCTCATTATTAACAGCTTCTATTGCACAACATACTGTAATGCTACAATATTTAAACTTTGGAATAACTCTTGTGAGTGGCTCCTCAGATTCCAAATACAATTAGCCTCAAACAGAAACTATTTTTCCTTTAAGGTTTTATTAGAAAAAGTTTCCAAATAAATTAAAGGAGTGAAATAACAAGCATGCCTCTTTAGCCACAAGTCCAAAAGTTCCCAAGCCCTAGGCTACTTCACAGCATCCCTCAAAAATAACAGGCTTCCTGCCAGCCTAGGGATTCACTCTATGCTGGAATTTATAGACCCACAGATGCTGCAGTTACAACCACAATACTGTTGTTTTGTAGAGACACAGTCAGCATAACAAGTTACACAACTTTGTTGGTGTTCACACAACTTCTCTATTGTCACAACCATGGTTTTGCACCTAGCACTCTTACCATGTTTTCATGAGTGCATTCTGAGCAGCTATGTTATATACAGGTCTGTCTCATCTTACGCACATTTAACATGTGCGAATTCAGCTTTACGCGGTCGGCAAAAAAAACCAAAAAAACAAAAGAGAAAAATAACAATTTATGTACTGTTACTGTAGTGTGGGCGATTCCCCCTGCCATTACACTCAATGGAATTTTGACTATACGTGGTTTTCGCTTTACGCGCTGACCGCGGAACGTAACCCCAGCGTAAGATGAGACAGACCTGTAGTACCTACCAGCAGCGGCTTGGGCTAAAGACTATGGGTATTCCCTCCCCCCCCACACACACACACACATCACTTGGGATTATGGGTAGGAGATACACCTCCCAAGTATTTAAAAGCAGAAGTAACAACAATAGCTTCTCTCTTTTGCCCTTCCAGCCTTTAGAAGAAATAGCTTGATTAGTTTATAGGGTTTTTTAAAAGTTTGTTTATGTGCATGGATATGTTTGTGTGAGGGGATATGTGAAGAAATTCAAGGAAAATTAAGTGAAACAATGAATTTTGCCTTTAGTTCTGAAAGTGGTGAGGTCCATGGCACTTTTGATCACATATGGCGGCAAGTTCCATAGTCTATGTCCAGCTCTCCGGAAAGTTCTGCCTCCTGCCACATTCATAAACCTCTCCATGTCAGTCATCAGTTTTTGCTCCAATGGAGTGTAGCTGTCATAGAAAGTGATGCTGTGGAGGGAGAAGAGTTATCTCAGAGAGCCATGGAAGGCTTTGGATATCAGGATAGTAATCTTAAATTGTACTCTGTATGAAATGGGGAGCCAGGACAGCGAGCGGAGGACAGAGGGGCCATGTTCAACGCTGGGCTGCTGGGCTTTGAACCAATTGGAGCTTTATCACTATGGCTTCTCTTAGGTAGGAGGCTGGGCATCACAAATGCATATCCAGCAAAAGAAAGTGCTGGGAGTTTTAAACCACCCTTCATCTTCTGGATGATGTATCTAGAAAGGCCCTGTGGGATCGTTTACATACAGAGGCCAGGCACATAACGTTGGGACCCTTATCTTGTGGGAAAGTGCATTGTGGGATGTCTAAACTCTCAGAGCTATGGGAGGAAGGATGACTGGCTTTTCCAGATAAAGTGGGAAGGTTGGGGTGCCCAGTGACATAGCAAAATAGTTCTGTGCCTGACCAGGGACCAAGCCATGTAGCATGGATGCAGCTAGCAGCTATGGTATTGAGAACTATACCTTTAAGGGCTATAGCTTCCCAGACAGGAGGGCTGTGGGAGGGGTGCTGCGGAAGCCCATGATCTGTCTTTCAGAGACAATTTAGAACTGGGTCACTCAGTGAATAAAGATCTTTTTCAAATATCTTGGCCCTAGAGTGACCATGGAATAACACAGCAGGGACAGCACAAGGAGAAGTAAGATTCACCAGTTAACCAATTATTAACAGTGTGCTGTGTGGCTACAAACCATATTTTTAGCCAACAGTGCCTGTAATGGTAAAACCTTACTGTAAGGGTGAAGCCTAAATCAACTTCTATTAGATCCGAGTTCCACCTTTTTCCAGTGCCTTCCAAGTTGTGATGACTATTGTAAAAGTTAACTTAATTTTGTGGCTGCAAATACCTGGGCTCAAATTTTGCCTGTGCCACTTGCACCCTCAAAACACAGGGAGGCCAAGTCTCAGTTCAGCTGAAAATATACTGCACTGTGGAAAGCACTTTCCATTGCAAACATACAGAGAAGCGAGATCCTGCCTAGGCCTTGCTAGTAATGAATCATGGTAGATAACTGAATGAAATGACTCAGTCCCTATGAGCTTGTAAAATCCAGACAGGTAAACAGAAGTTACAGTGGGCAGAGCTCCACCTTCTTCCTCTCCATAAATGGTGCATGTTGTGTACTTCCTACTTACCTCTGCTTGAGCTGAAGGAGTGGCTCAATTTTCTTCCCGACAGCTGTGGTAGTGCATATCTTCCTTAGATATGCCTCAAATGGAGACGCCGTAGCTTGATGCAATGTGATGGTGGAATGTCACATTATTATTTTTATTGCCTAGTTATATAGTCCCATAGATGTACAAAGTGGTGTAAAATGTGACGAACAAACATCCAAGTCCTGGTACCAAAGAACTTGTAATCTACAGCTGCTACAACAGTGAATGGCATAGAGCAGAACAAACACAGGGAGGGGCGTGGCCGGGTCCCACTACTTTTACAGCGTGATTGTCTGCCAGAATGCTAATGATCAAAACCCCTATAAGCTGTTCCAAATGAGCTCACCCTTTTCCCTTTGGCCTACTTTAACCTGTCTGTAAGTGTCACATAACCCTATCTTGTACAGGGGTACATTCATGTTCTCGACATTTGCATCTCTGGCAGTGAACAGGTCTGAATAAAATAAACTTCACCTGCTATCAAGACAAAGCCGCTCTGTTTTGTTTTGTAAGGGCTCACAGAGAACATTTATGCTTGTCCCAGTGAAGCAAATCATGTGTAGGCTTAAAGGACAAAGTTCCCTATGTAGGTGATATGGCTCATCTGGCAGCCCTGAACTTTAGTTCTGAGAATAACACCTACGCTGCTGGGCGACCTGCCAAGAGCTGCACCCACATGGGAGTCAGCCCAGCCAAGATGAAAGAAATTAGCACTAAACCAGCATCACTCTTCTTTCTCTCTCTCTCTCTCTCTTTTTAAGAAAGCAGTTTAATTTTGGCGCCAACCCCTATCCGTATCTTTTTGATCTTTTCCTGAAACTTTTCTGAGTTCTTCCTGAGGATTCTGAAAACATTCTACAGCCCCTAAATAAACACCTGAGAAGGCCAACGCTGTTATGATTACTGCTAATGTTTGGGTATAAAACGAGTATTAAGCAGCAAATGTCCATACCCTACGACAGCAATAATACTCCAATCTCATCAGCATCCCCTTCCCCTCCAGCAGACTTTGTACCACTTCCCTTGCTGCTCTCTACACCTTCCTGAACTATTGCTGCTATTGCTATTCATTATTTGTATTATGGTAGTGCCTAATTGTGGCCTCAATCAGAGATCCCATTGTGCTGGGCACTGCGCGCACACACACACACAAAATGAAAAGACACTTCATGTCCCAAAGGGCTCACCGTCTAAGACCATTATGATTATTGTAATAAGCAAAGGTCGCAGCACACCAGGCCACAAAAACGTCCCCTCCTTTAAATCAAGAAATGTGTGGTAGGGCCAGGAATAGATCTTAGGTTTCCTAACTTGATCTGGGGCTTTAAGCACAAAGCTGTCCTTTCTCTTGAATTTAGTCTTGGTTCAAGACCTTATCTTCCAAGTTTCAGCCTGGGGATGATTTTTAAGATGGATTTGTAAAAACCCAGCAAATAGTGAGTTTGTATTGTAAAAGCTGACACACCTTAACTGTACTATATGCATCTGCTAGCAGCCGCTGCTATAATTATTGCTACCTTATCAAATGTTTTGGCTCCTGATGCTATCTTGTATGTTCTTTGCTTACATCACTGCACCTTTGAGCAGCACTGCTAACGTGTACTCCCCTTATTGCTTACTACATTATTTTCTAATAGGGGCGTTTCCAGCAATAGCTGCATATGGAAGACTCCATCATTTACTCCATGTTAATATATCACTCACCCTCTGTGTAGGGCAACAAAGGAGGAGTCCAGACAGGGTGAGATTAGCTGTCTGAATAGACTTAGCGAGGCTGTAGCATGAGGCTGTACTAAATAAGAGGGTTACGAGAGTCCTCCAACGAAGTCAACAAAAGGCAGCAGATCCTGTGATGGAGGGATTGTACAGTAATGTGCTTTTAAAATAAAAACAGAATTAGCCAATTCATTTCGCTTAGTTTGAAAGTAAAAGTGGTGTTGTGAAAAAGCAGTTCAATCATAGTAAAAGACCATGCTGCCCGAAGCCTTTTAGCGAGCCAGAAAGCAGGATAGCCCAGTGAGCGTTTTGATTTCAGTAGCATTCAAATTCTCTCACAAAGCCTGTCAGCTGTAATAAAGAGATGAGGCAAAGGCCAAAGCTTGTGTCAGTTGTGCTTATTGTTAAAGACTATTAATTGCGAGGTATGTATTTTCCATATTAGCACCTTCACCTAGTGGTCATGATATTGGGAGCATTAACGACTGAGATGATCACACATTGGAAATTCTGGGCCAGGGGTCTGGCCCTGCTCAGTTCCCCTTGGCAGCTGAGGATTTCCCCCAGGGTGGAAGAATCCCTGGGTGGTGTGAAGTTGATGTAGCCAATTCTGTGCCATCCCCTTCTGGGCCTTGCCCCTGATGCAGGGGGCATTCCAGGGATGAGAGGGAGGCATAACTGCAATCCAGCAATCACGGCCACCGTAACCACCCTTAAGGAACCATTACAATCCAGCACAATTTACAGCGAGAGACTAAATAAGCTATCCTCAGGATTGAAGTACAGGGAGGTGGGTGGAAAGTCTTCTCCAGTGCACCTGGGGAGTCAGCCCTGTGAGTGCTAGTCAAGCTGTACTGGAGAAGGTTGGGGTTATGTGTAGCTTCGCTGCAGGGCTTTTCCACCCCCCTCTTGCAGACTTAAAAGAACTTTTGGATGGTATAAACAGCTTGGAACAAGTTTGGTCAGGTTTTAACAATTTAGTGGTGCTTAACTGAACCGCTGTTCTGGCAATGATGAAGTGCTTCTCCTTATTCACACACTGTTTATTGCAGCTCTTGTGCAGTTGTTTTTAATCTCCAGGGAACTTTGACTAGGATTGTTGCTATTTTCATTCTTGGAGGGGAAGAAACATGCCGTATATACTCCAAAACAGGTTCAGCTTGCAAAGGCTTGTTCCGGCACCCCTGTGTTCTTTGCAGTTTCAAGCAAGTTAAGGACAGGGCGAACTATCAAAGGCAATTGAATGCTCATACTGGATTGGACTTGCTTTTGCCACAGTGCTCCCACTAGCTCAAAAACAGCTGTTGGTGGAAATGCTCTGCAAACAATAAAAGGTTATTGGTGGCTGTTAAAACTATTTATCTACTGGGCTGTATGGTCTAGAACAGTGATGATAACATTGTTGAGCACAAGTGCCAAGAATGAAGCATTGATTCACCAAGTTACCAGCAGTGATGGGGCTTCTGTTGCCTCCTCCATCCCCTGCCTGTGGCATGAGCACAGTGGAGTGTCACAACACCCCATCTCATCTTAAAAGGAGGAAAATCCAGTCCTTTCCTTTCCCTCCAGTCTGACACTGAAATGGCTACATTAGCTTCAGGTGGATTGCCCCTACACCTCTGTTGCACAGCTAGCCTGCTTGTCACCATGCCATGAGCTCACCCTCCAACTTTTCAGTACCTTCTTCTGTTTTCCCATCCCCTGTTCCCCACTGAAACCACGTAATCCTAGTCTTCTAGCATTGGGGTAAGGAAAAGGCAGGTGTTAGTAATGGGAGATTCGATTATTAGAAATGTAGATAGCTGGGTTTGTGATGACCGGGAGAACCGTATGGTGACTTGCCTGCCTGGTGCGAAGGTTGCGGATCTCTCGAGGCATCTAGACAGACTTATGTGTAGTGCTGGGGAGGAGCCGGTGGTCGTGGTACATGTAGGTACCAATGACATAGGGAAGGGTAGGAGAGATGTCCTGGAAGCCAAATTTAGACTGCTAGGGAAGAGACTGAAATCCAGGACCTCTATGGTGGCATTCTCAGAAATGCTCCCAGTTCCGCGCGCAGGGCCAGGGAGGCAGGCAGAGCTTCAGAGTCTCAATGCGTGGATGAGACGATGGTGTAGAGAGGAGGGGTTCACGTTCATTAGGAACTGGGGAAACTTCTGGGATGGGGGGAGCCTATACAGGAGAGATGGGCTCCACCTAAACCAAAGTGGAACCAGACTGCTGGCACTAAACATTAAAAAGGTTGTAGAGCAGTTTTTAAACTAGGAGATGGGGGAAAGCCGACTGCTGCAGAGGAGCGTGTGGATCGGACACAGACTTCTCTTAGGGGAGAGTCTGATGATAGAGAATCTCCAGGTTATAGTCAGGAGCAGAGGACTGAAAAGTATAATGTAAGGGCCGGATCAGATGATAAACAGTCACATAAAAAAGAATCTGGCACATCAGAAGAAGGCAGGCTAGTAAACAGGGACAAGTTTTTAAAGTGCTTGTACACAAATGCCAGAAGTCTAAATAATAAGATGGGTGAACTAGAGTGCCTTGTGATAAAGGAGGATATAGATATAATAGGCATCACAGAAACCTGGTGGACTGAGAGCAATCAATGGGACACAATCATTCCGGGGTACAAAATATATCGGAAGGACAGAACAGGCCGTGCAGGGGGAGGAGTGGCACTATATGTGAAAGAAAGTGTAGATTCAAATGAAGTAAAAATCTTAAGCGAATCCACATGTTCCATAGAGTCTCTATGGATAGAAATTTCATGCTCTAGTAAAAATATAACATTAGGGATCTATTATCGACCACCTGACCAGGACAGTAATAGTGATGATGAAATGCTAAGGGAAATTAGAGAGGCTATCAAAATTAAGAACCCAATAATAGTGGGGGATTTCAATTATCCCCATATTGACTGGGAACATTTCACTTCAGGACGAAATGCAGAGATAAAATTTCTCGATACTTTAAATGACTGCTTCATGGAGCAGCTGGTACGGGAACCCACAAGGGGAGAGGCAACTCTAGATTTAATCCTGAGTGGAGCGCAGGAGCTGGTCCAAGAGGTAACTATAGCAGGACCGCTTGGAAATAGTGACCATAATACAATAGCATTCAACATCCCTGTGGTGGGAAGAACACCTCAACTGCCCAACACTGTGGCATTTAATTTCAAAAGGGGGAACTATACAAAAATGAGGGGGTTAGTTAGACAAAAGTTAAAAGGTACAGTGACTAAAGTGAAATCCCTGCAAGTTGCATGGGCCCTTTTTAAAGACACCATAATAGAGGCCCAACTTCAATGTATACCCCAAATTAAGAAAAACAGTAAAAGAACTAAAAAAGAGCCACCGTGGCTTAACAACCATGTAAAAGAAGCAGTGAGAGATAAAAAGACTTCCTTTAAAAAGTGGAAGTCAAATCCTAGTGAGGCAAATAGAAAGGAGCACAAACACTGCCAACTTAAGTGCAAGAGTGTAATAAGAAAAGCCAAAGAGGAGTTTGAAGAACGGCTAGCCAAAAACTCCAAAGGTAATAACAAAATGTTTTTTAAGTACATCAGAAGCAGGAAGCCTGCTAAACAACCAGTGGGGCCCCTTGATGATCAAAATACAAAAGGAGCGCTTAAAGATGATAAAGTCATTGCGGAGAAACTAAATGGATTCTTTGCTTCAGTCTTCACGGCTGAGGATGTTAGGGAGATTCCCCAACCTGAGCTGGCTTTTGTAGGTGACAAATCTGAGGAACTGTCACAGATTGAAGTGTCACTAGAGGAGGTTTTGGAATTAATTGATAAACTCAACATTAACAAGTCACCGGGACCAGATGGCATTCACCCAAGAGTTCTGAAAGAACTCAAATGTGAAGTTGCGGAACTATTAACTAAGGTTTGTAACCTGTCCTTTAAATCGGCTTCGGTACCCAATGACTGGAAGTTAGCTAATGTAACGCCAATATTTAAAAAGGGCTCTAGGGGTGATCCCGGCAATTACAGACCGGTAAGTCTAACGTCGGTACCGGGCAAATTAGTTGAAACAATAGTAAAGAATAAAATTGTCAGACACATAGAAAAACATAAACTCTTGAGCAAGAGTCAACATGGTTTCTGTAAAGGGAAATCGTGTCTTACTAATCTATTAGAGTTCTTTGAAGGGGTCAACAAACATGTGGACAAGGGGGATCCGGTGGACATAGTGTACTTAGATTTCCAGAAAGCCTTTGACAAGGTCCCTCACCAAAGGCTCCTACGTAAATTAAGCTGTCATGGGATAAAAGGGAAGGTCCTTTCATGGATTGAGAACTGGTTAAAGGACAGGGAACAAAGGGTAGGAATTAATGGTAAATTCTCAGAATGGAGAGAGGTAACTAGTGGTGTTCCCCAAGGGTCAGTCCTAGGACCAATCCTATTCAATTTATTCATAAATGATCTGGAGAAAGGGGTAAACAGTGAGGTGGCAAAGTTTGCAGATGATACTAAACTACTCAAGATAGTTAAGACCAAAGCAGATTGTGAAGAACTTCAAAAAGATCTCACAAAACTAAGTGATTGGGCAACAAAATGGCAAATGAAATTTAATGTGGATAAATGTAAAGTAATGCACATTGGAAAAAATAACCCCAACTATACATACAACATGATGGGGGCTAATTTAGCTACAACGAGTCAGGAAAAAGATCTTGGCGTCATTGTGGATAGTTCTCTAAAGATGTCCACGCAGTGTGCAGAGGCGGTCAAAAAAGCAAACAGGATGTTAGGAATCATTAAAAAGGGGATAGAGAATAAGACAGAGAATATATTATTGCCCTTATATAAATCCATGGTACGCCCACATCTCGAATACTGTGTACAGATGTGGTCTCCTCACCTCAAAAAGGATATTCTAGCACTAGAAAAGGTTCAGAAAAGGGCAACTAAAATGATTAGGGGTTTAGAGAGGGTCCCATACGAGGAGAGATTAGAGAGGCTGGGACTCTTCGGCTTGGAAAAGAGAAGACTAAGGGGGGACATGATAGAGGTATATAAAATCATGAGTGATGTTGAGAAAGTGGATAAGGAAAAGTTATTTACTTATTCCCATAATACAAGAACTAGGGGTCACCAAATGAAATTAATAGGCAGCAGGTTTAAAACAAATAAAAGGAAGTTCTTCTTCACGCAGCGCACAGTCAACTTGTGGAACTCCTTACCTGAGGAGGTTGTGAAGGCTAGGACTATAACAATGTTTAAAAGGGGACTGGATAAATTCATGGTGGCTAAGTCCATAAATGGCTATTAGCCAGGATGGGTAAGAATGGTGTCCCTAGCCTCTGTTCGTCAGAGGATGGAGATGGATGGCAGGAGAGAGATCACTTGATCATCGCCTGTTAGGTTCACTCCCTCTGGGGCACCTGGTATTGGCCACTGTCGGTAGACAGATACTGGGCTAGATGGACCTTTGGTCTGACCCAGTACGGCTTTTCTTATGTTCTTATGTTCTTATGACACACTCCTTCTCACAGAGCTCCAGTTTGGAAGCCTAATAAACCAGAAGTGGGAGGAAACAATTTTAGCTTGTTATTAAACACTTGTTGTTTCTTCTCCAATGGTAGCTTGCCCTACTACCATTTTGAAAGAGTAACATATCTGGTTTCTCTTGGAAAAAGCTTTTTGCTCCCATAGGCCACCTAGTATTTTATTTCTTCTTTTTCCTGTGGTAATGTTGCTCTCAGGCCAAAGAGGCATCCAATTGAACCACAAATCTGGCTGCAGCATCTGTGCTAGAGCTGGTGGGAAACATTCTGGTGAAACCTTGTTTCATAGGAATTTGTCAATCTGGCAAAAGCAAAATGTTTAGTGAAGATGGTTCCATTTTAAGTTCCGATGGAACCCAAGCAGGTTTCTGATAGAATCCTCTCTGGTTTTCTGCCAGCTCCTACCTTGGCTCGGTAGCCTGCCTGCCAGGCTGCTGGAGACCCCAAGATTTCCAAGGTCTATGGTTCTGGAGCAGCACTGGGGTCCATTAACTTTTGTGAAGAACTTTGAAATATTTCTTTTTTGTTCCTCATCAGAATGAAACCACATTTCAAAATAGCAAATTTCTTCACAAATGGGAAGTTCCTTTCTCCGTCCAGCTCTACTGTGGTCGTTGACATATTTGCCTTTTTAGTGCCTGGGAGAGCCAGTCATACTCCTTCATTCAGCCCCCTTTATTTAGTTTGATCTGTTCTATTAATTCAGCCAAGAATGCTGCTGATCAAAACTGTAGAACTAACCTATATTGCTCAATTTACACAACAAAATATCTTATGCATTTCTTGGTTCATGGTGGCAGACTTTCTAGGCTATTTTGTACTTTTTCCACTAAAGTTTCACAAGGCCTCTTCCTAGCAAATATTCCAGGTATTTAACCCCTTCCTGGTCCTATACACATGTTGCTGGGTGTACTCTTAAGCCTGCTATCTGTAGCTCTTAAGGTACCTTCTCCAGTTGTTCAAGATGCTTGAGGTAGTACTGTGAATGACTATGTCATCCAAATAGACTGCTGCATAGGACTCATGTCCTGTAAAAGGCAAAGATAGTGTGCCAGTAACCCTAACTTAGATTCAGGGTTGAGTTATACTTAGCGTTTCCTGTTCGCTCGATCAGTTCATCAATGAGAAGCACGGTATATGAGTCAGCTTTGACAGCACAGTAAGATTTAGAATATCTGGAGCTTTGTATCTTGCCTTCTTTGGTATTGAAGCTGTTGAGCTTGAAGGATTGATCCCTCCTGTATCTAGCATTACCAATTCTTCTTCTGATAAGAATGCTAGGCATGAACTGGTTTTCTACGCTTTTAACTCCTAAATAGCTGAACAAAAGTTCTCTAACATGTAAAAAAAAGTAAAAACAAATTCCCTCTCAAGTTATCTTGAGACCTTGTATGCCAAATGTCAGCCCCAAATGAAGTGTCACAGCTAAATGTAGTTAATGATTAAAACAGTTTAGTTTTGGCAGTGTGCATGGTAGGCTGTGCCTTTAATACCAGTGCATGGGGAGTGAGGATCACAGCCCTGGTTACCATAAACAGTCATCTCACCCATTGTGTATTCAAAGAAATTGCATCACTTGGCTGATATTACCACCAAATGGAGTGAAAGACTCAAGCTTCTCTGAAATCTGGTTGTCCAAAATAGCAACATAGTGCAGAATCTTGAGACCACCAGGCCAGCTAGATACGTCTTCAGCTGATGTGTCACACCTGGAGAATCTAAGCTAATTTCCCCAAATCATCTTTTGTTGCAGTCAGCAGTCTTACAGTGCATTGCATAATTGTCTGCAGATCGATGTTGTATGGAGTTTTTCATAGGGACAACCTTGAAAATATCATCAAAGCACAAAATCAAAGCACAGTTTGATGGCATTCTTTGAATATCCATCTGGAAATTTCATACAACACTCAGAGTACAGAAACTACGTATGAAAGGTATAGGTTGGTTATTTGTTATGAATTATCACTTCATGGTCACCATTTCATTTGGTATCACTTGCCTTGGACCAACCACTCATGTTGCAGAAAAATTACTTCCTTCTTTTATGTTTTGTAAGGAGAGTCCTAGTGCAACCTTCCCCTAGCTCCATAAAGAGGAACTCTGCACGGTGTATAGTTGGCTCATTCTCTTCCTTGCCAACATACTTCCCCACAGCAATTATTTCCCCCAATAGCTCATATTCCTGACATATATGGTGAATTAGGGCAAAAGGATTCTAAATGAAAAGGAACTGGGGGCTTCACTCACCCCCTCCATCACTGCAGTGTTCCACCACCACATAAAACTCATATTACCAAAGGGTGAGACAGGTTCTAGATGTTTCTAGTGCTGAGGCGTTTGGTGTGGATTACACACACACTTTCTAGGAGCAAGTGAATGCAATGATCCATAGAATAAAGGCTGTGAACTCTCACTTTAGAATTGCTCACTGCATTGTCTGGAGCCAAAAGAATTCTACGGCGGGAGCGATGCTATTGGAGTTTAATGGTTTTACTGAATTGGTTCATGACAAGCTAGTGGAATGTTTCAGCGGGAGAAAACATGGTATTTTCCATAAGGTTTAATAATGGTCACAAGAAAGTGAAACACGCCATACAAGTTAACAGAAAGTACAACAGAACTCTCTGGCTTGAAGTTCAACCCAGTCCTATAGCCCCTGAGTGTAGCACCCAGTCTTTCTGAAGGCACCCTAAGTCCTGGCTTCCAAGCAGCCACTTTTATAGCTCTTCTCCTGAGCACCTGTGCCAGGGAAGGGAAATGATGACCTGGAGTTACCCTTTGTTCACTGGGGACCAAGTAATGCCCTTATAAACTGTCATATGATGTGTGAGATAGTTGTTGAGCTTTCGCATTTAAAATATTTTCCCTTGGTTTTGCTTGGGTATGTGAAATACAGTGTAGCCCAACATCACAATGGAAATCATATTGCATATACTGCACTTTAGGTAAGGTTTTTATTTCACCAATTTAAAGGCCTTTTTTATTGTAAACAGCTCGGATTTATAAACCGACCAACCGACAAAAAGCCTTTGATTCATGGCTCTATAAAACCATGCAGGAGGAGGAAGTGTTTGAGATAACTAGATAAGTTGGTGTGTCACTGTATAACCATTTTGTGCCCTATGAAGATGACTTTTAATAATGTCTATTCATGTAGCTTTGCACACAGCAGAAAGGAAAAGTATTGGCTTTGATTGTTTAATTATTTTGGCCTGCAATTTGACATTTGCCAATGGTTTTGCTTTACTGAGTTATTCAAGAGTTTTCTTTTGGACTATCTTAACCAGTTTGGGCTTGGTTCTCCACTGTGCCCAAGCAGAGCCCTGAGACCAGAGGAAGGGGACTTTCAGGAGACAATAGCTGGTTCACTTGGAGTGAACTCTCTCAACCTGATGTGACACAAAGCAGGGTGCTGATGGTAGGGACCCTCAGGAAACAGCATCTCAGGTAGTTTTGAATGTCTGTAATCCTCTGTTTTAATGACTAAGTATTCATGGCATTTATATGACCTGAGCCTGCTCCCTTATTGAATTTGTGTTGGTCATCTTGCCTTATATGTGAACTGGCTACCTATGTGGTGAATCATGATCTAGCTTCCCCTAAAGGCAGTCTAACAGAAGAATGCCTTACACTTGTTAACTCTCAGGAGTCAGTATGAGAAAAGAGGTGGATGACTATTGAGAAAAGAGATCCTTCGTAACTCAGAAACATTAACACCAGTGCTTGATTTTCCTTTTCCCATTAGCCCGCATCATTAAACATGCACAGTGTACTAAGGACCATGGCGCCAGCCAGAATGACCACAATCGATGGAGTCACATCAGGCATCATGTAGTGAAGTTCCCAGATCTGGCTCAATCCTGCGAATCCACATTTCTCTGGAGTGGCCCTGCAGGTGGCCCCAAATAGGATTGGGCCATGCTCTCCTTTGTGAGTCAATGCAGAGTTTGATAGCATGGTTTGCTGGGGTGTTTTTGTCCATCCCAGTGACAGGACCGGAGAGCATGCAGTGCTGTTTTTGAGTATAAGGAGTGACTGAGGGAAGACCAGATCTTTGTGAGATTGTGACAGTTTGCACAAAGTCAAACCACTTTATGCTCAAGGTTTGGCATTGACAGTGCATTTGGAATGCCTCTAGCTGCTCCAAGTAAGCCTGTAAGAGAGTCCAGGTTTCTGACCCATATAGCAATACAGGTAGTACACAAGTTTGATAGATCCTGAACTTTGCCTCAGTGCAAAGATGTTTCTGCATCCGTAAGTGAGACATGGACGCAATGTCTCCTGCAATGTCATGCAGGAGACAGCAAGACCTGCTAGTGGGAGAATGTCTGGGTTGCTGTGACCATTTGAGTTCTGCTTACAGCTTAGGTAGGTGATCGCGTCAATGCTCTCCATGGTACTTGACCCCACCTGCATCAGGGGTTCTGGTGGAGCCAGCTCTGAGGTTCTGAACCTTGCTCTTCTGCTATGAGATATTCAACCGCCTAGTGCAGGCAGCACCTTGGAGATGTGGTGGGACACAGCTGAAATTCTGTGACTTCTCCCCAAGTAAAGCAGTATCATCGGCATAGTCTTGGTTGCTATGCACTGTGAACAGATTTGGGGGGCAATCCAGACCAGTGAGGGGTTGTCACCGCTTACCCTGTAGCCCTGAGTGCCTCACAATGCTTTGCTACTATATATATATTCACAGTCAGCAACAAGCATGCAGGTCACACCCTGTGTGTCTGTGTATAACTGCAAACCTGGTCTAGCAACTCTGACCCCAGTAGCCTACCAGTAATACACCAGTCACAGTCCCTGGTCTCTATCAGCCCACTTGCAGGGTGACCCCAACATGCTCTCAGCTCTGAATTTTTCCAAAACTTTGTGCTCTGTAATATCCAGCCCTCTCCTGGACAATTCAGAGAAATAATAAGGTTCATTTACTCCTCTAAAGACCTAAAAACAAATCACAGCTTATTAACTTAACTGGGGTAAATACACCCTTCCATTTAAACACAGCACTAAGTTGGTTTATTGTAAAAATAAAACAAATTTATTAACAATAGGACATAGGTTAAGTGATGCCAAGTAAAAGGAATAAAGTTAGAAAGGGTTACAAGCAAACAACAGTGAAAACACGCATCTAAACGTCTAACATTTAATCTAGCAAGGTACAGGCTTTGTTTAAGATGGTTTTTCTCACCTCTATTCAGTTCCCAGAGACTTCAACTTCCCCTTTGGTTGAAGGAACCATCTTTCTCAGCTTGCAAGAACGCTGGCCTCTTGCATCAGTCCAGTGATGGATGCCAAAGATGGCTTCTGTCTTTGCTTATATCTTCCAAAGTTCAATGAATTTGTTTCAAGAGGCAGGATGACCTCATGCTGCTCTTCACTTCCTGTGGGCTTCCCATCCCCCTGTATGTAAATTGGGTTTCCATTGTTTTGATTCCACCGTGCTTAATTTACATAGGAGACAGGTAGATAGCTGCCTTCTCTCCTGTCTGCAAGGGAACCTATTTCTCTCTGTTTGGCCACAGACTTCAAAACACAATATCATTAGGTATCTGTATTTCCTCATATAGTGTTAATACATACATTTCACAATGATTTTAATCAACAGTGTGTCATTAGCTTTCAGAAAAGACCTCACTCTATACAGTTTTACAATATCATGATATTGTATACAATCGGTTGATTCAATTGCTTATCCCTTGAGGCTCTGCCCCCTTGTCTTTATAGACCAGTAAACCTTTGCAATGTGTTCTTTGAAAAGTAAAACCCAGACCAAGCTTCTGCCTTCTGTTGGCATGTAGATACCATGCTATCTTCTATCCTGCTTGTTAGTGTGAGGTTTGTCTCCACCCCTTGTTAGCCTGATAGGTCTGCTTATGCGATATGTAAATACATTCTCATTGTCTTTCAAAGTACTTTGGTAGTAACTCCCAGCTGGGGAAAACACATTCCTTTGTCTAGTGCAGACCTATTTACCAACTCCCTTTGGCATGACTGGTTTTAAACACACTTTAGTAATCATTCCAGCATATGTCCATAAATCTTGATACACACTGCATCCATACATTACACAAGAGTATTAATGATTATTGAGTTATTAGTTTTCCAATGACATATTACATGACACTTTTTAGATACCGATTATAACCATAGTGAGTTGGGGTACACTGAATTGGTCAGGCCAGCTGATACCAGTGAGCCCCTTGCTCTCTGGCAAGTAGCAACTTGGAGACCTTGCAGGGTGGAGCTGAAATTCTCTGACTTCCCCACAAGCAAGGCAGTGTTATCTGCGTAGGCTTGGTCAGTAAACACTTCTTGACTAACCTAGATTCCAACATGTGGAGCTGCAAGACCTCATATCCAGTCAACATCTCAACAGAATAGTACTGGGGTGAGAATGCATCCCTGCCATACACCTGAGGTTGTGTAGAAATGTGGCAAAAGCTGTGAACCAATGCACACTCTCACAGAGGTACTCATGTAGAAGATCATGCTCCAGATTTGCCAGAACATCTGTAATGCTAAATCCTTTCAGTAGGAACTGAAGTGCTGACCTGTTGACTGAATCAAAAACCACTTTAATATTGATATATGCCACATGAAGCGGGGCGTTAAAGTCTTGCTTTGCCTTTGGACAAGTTTTAAATCAGAAAGAATTTTAAATGGGGCTACTACTCTTCCTGCAGATCTCCATTGTGTTCCTTAAACTGCTGCATCTAGGCCCTATCATCCTTACTTGGTCTCTGGCCACAGGAAATCTTGCAGGATTTTCTCTGTCTTTTCATCACATGGAACAGGGGATGGAAGAGAGGTAAAAAGGTTTTCCCCTCCTTGTGAAATAAGAGGAGGTCCCTAGAGCTAGAGACACCAGGCTTTAACTTTCCCCCAACTTCTCCTTAGTTCAGTACTTTCTCAGCCCCTTGGCCATGCATGATCTTTGTTCACAAGGCCATTTTCCCACTGGTGTTTCAGTTCAGTTTAAATACTAGTATTTTCAGGGATCCACCCTTCTTCTCTGGAATGGTATTTGTGTGGTAGATGGTGCAACATGGCCTGACAGGCACCATCTAGATGAGCGTGAAAAACCCCCAAATACTAGACTGTGGACGACTTTGGTCTCGTGCCTTGTGGCTCCAGTGAATGGTGGAGGAGAAATATATTATCTGAAGATCATTTAGACTGGAGTGATGTTGAAATGCTGTTTGCTTCCTGTTTCTGGCACGCTTAGTTTTCAAGTTGGCTTAAGCCTCCTTGGAAGGTAACTTTTTTTTTTCACCATTCCATTTCCAGTCCCCTACCCTTAAATGCTTAAGCTTTGTGTCATTTTCAGGGTGAAATATTTTGGCCTCATATTTCTTGACTCATAAGGTTGCAGTTGACCCCAGTATTTGTTTTCATCAGTACTTATACAAAACATTAAATTCTGATATGTTCATATTTGGACCAAATGGAAAGCAGAGCCCTACCCATCTCATGTTGGTACTTACTTTATATGACTAAGCTCTGACAGCAACTCTGCACACAAACATTGTGTTTTCTTTACTTTGTGGTAAGGGTATGTGGCTTAGTAATCAGTTTGATTTATGATATTGTACTGAAATGAAAATCCACAACTATTATTTTTTTGTCCTCTTAATTTTGTGCTGAGGGAATGTGATTTTGCCACCATCACAGCTTGTGATGCTGTCCTGAAATTCCTAATTTGCATAATGACAGTCAACAATTAGTCTTTATTCCCCTTATCAATAAGGATTTTTCCGGATGTGGAATCACGAGTTGGCAGCATGCTGCAGATGATGAACTGTAATGACTGTCCATGCCCAGTGCAAAGAAGGTGAAATTCACACACATGCAGAGCCTAAGGCCCCGTCTACACTACCCGCCGAAATCGGCGGGTAGCCATCGAAGTATCGGGGATCGAATTATCGCGTCTTGTCTGGACGCGATAAATCGATCCCCGAACGCGCTACTTCGAACTCCGGTACTCCTGCAGGGCGAGCGGAGTTACCGGAGTCGAAGTGGGAGCCGCGAACTTCGATCGCGGCGCCGCGCGGACGCGAGGTAAGTCGCGTTAGTTCGAACTAAGGTACTTCGACTTCAGCTACGCTATTCGCGTAGCTGAAGTCGAAGTANTAAGAAAGTTAAGCTTTATGTGGAGACTAGAATCCTGTACCCTGCTGCTATTCCAGTCCCTTTGATATAAGTAATCCAACCTTCATGATACAAACTGTTCTGATCCAAACAGTGCCATAAATTCAGCCTTGGGCTTTGGTTTTCAAAGTTTAGAAAACTAGTATCAGACTGAAACAAAAAAGCACTTACATGTATGACATGGCTGGTGACCTCAGCTGGCCTCTTGATATTGTAAGTGCATTTTTTCACCCATAATTAAATACAGGCTCAAAATGGAGGGTGCATTTACTTGCCCCTTCAGTTGCATTCAGTTAGACACTTAATGACATATCTCTTATTCATATCTTAACACACTCAAACCTGTAAATTGGGCACCTCGCTAGTCTATGCAGCCATGTATTACTTTCAGTGCTACCTTCTTTCTTCCTCCTCCACTACCTTCACTTGTTTGTCACACCCACTTATGCCTTGTATTAACTTAGACCCTGATCATGTAAACATATATGTACGTGAGTAATTTGTGTGTTTGCAGAACTGAGGCCTTACTATGTGCATAGAAGCTATGTATTGTGATTGTATCAGTACAAAGTTCTGAATTTTGTCTCCCCACTGACTTAGGGTCTGATTTTTGCTGATGGCCTGTATTATTATGGGCACATTTCTCACACATAATTGTGCCTGCATTGAGGTACCGTGTGCAACTTTTAGACCACATCTAATGTTCTGATTTAAAAGTGCAAAGATGTAGACACAGAACTGCAGGCATGATTATTTATGGGCTCACACCTGCACTTGCTAGGAGTGAGGCTGGCTTGAGGCCCAATTTAAAATCAAACTTCTAAAAGAGAGAAACAGCGGAATCACCCAAACACATGAAACTGGCATCTCGCCCTGAAATTGCATGACTTTTAAACTATGGAAAAAATGAGGCCTGCAGGAGTTGATGCTGATGTCTATTTAATCATGTGGCAAATGATCTTCAGCAATACCGGACTTCTGCTTGCAGGTTAGGGCAGTACTTTGAATGTCTGCTTCAAACCATTTTATAGAGAGTATGTCTGGGCATTTAACAGAGGGGTTGGTTTGTTTATTTAAGTATCAGACAGAAACCACCATAGAAAGTTACTCTTGTACTATAGTAACCAGTGAGACGATTTGAAGTTGAGAGGAAAAATTCCATCTAGAAACGAGCCATTGCAGAGGCTCTGTATTTGGAGTTTGTATTTAATCTGTGTTCAAGGGCAGTAAAATAGTTCAAACACTTTATTTCTTTATACATATATTTGTATGACTATGTATTCAAAGAAAGAAATCCAGTGTGCGAAACAAGTAGGAGAATTCATGAAGCCTGAGGAAGTAGTGATCCCTGGAGACCCTTTTACTTCGCCCAATATCCATTCCTAACACTTCTCCCCAAATACAAATTCTAGTTGTAAGACTGTACTGTGATCCCATAGCTGGCAGCACCTCAGCATTCCAGGCAAATGATAACATTAGGAGACAGTCACAATGCCTGCCACAAGGCTGGAGGAGGTTCCAGCTGCTGCAATAAATTAATCAGTTATAACAGGGATCGGCAACCTTTGGCACACGGCTCGCCAGGGTAAGCCCCCTAGTGGGCCGGGCTGGTTTGTTTACCTGCCGCATCCGCAGGTTCGGCCGATCGTGGCTCCCACTGGCCGCGGTTCGCTGCTCCAGGCCAATGGGGCCAGCACATCTCTCAGCCTGCGCCGCTTCCCGCAGCCCCCATTGGCCTGGAGTGGTGAACCACGGCCAGTGGGAGCTATGATCGGCCAAACC
Source organism: Platysternon megacephalum (assembly GCA_003942145.1). Lineage (NCBI taxonomy): Eukaryota > Metazoa > Chordata > Testudines > Platysternidae > Platysternon > Platysternon megacephalum. The sequence continues at coordinate 6,505,509 of QXTE01000093.1, read as the reverse complement.
TGCGGACGCAGCAGGTAAACAAATCAGCCAGGCCCGCCAGGGTGCTTACCCTGGTGGGCTGTGGGCCAAAGGTTGCTGATCCCTGGATTATAAGGCCAGTAGGGACCACTGTGATCATCTAGTTGGACCTCCTGCATAACATAGGCCATAGAACTTCTTTGAATTAGTTCCTGCTTGGACTAGAGCACATCTTGTAAGGAAACATCCATCTTGATTTAAAAATTGCCAGTGATGGAGAATCCACCACAGCCCTTGGTATATTGTTCCAGTGGTTAATTACCCTATCAAAATTTTGCTCCTCATTTCTAGTGTAACCCCACTGTCCAGCTCCAACTTGTTATACCTTTGTCTGCTAGACTGAAGAGTCCTCTATCATCAAATTCTGGTTCCCCATGTAAGTACTTATAGACTGTGTGATCAATCTTCCCTTAACCTTCTCTTTGATACAAAACATAGCGTGACCTCCAGGAGGTCAATCGCTATAAGGCCTGTTTTCCAATTCTTTAAATAATACTTATGGCTCTTCTTTGAACCTTCTCCAGTTTTTCAACTTTCCTCTTGAATTGTGGACACCAGAACTGGACATTGCACCAGAACCAAATACTGAGGTAAAATAATCTCGCTACTCTGACTTGAGATTCCCTTGTTCATACATCCAAGAATTGCATTAACTCTTTTAGCCACAGTTCAGCTGATTATCCACCATGACATCTCACAGCTAGAGGGCTCTGGAGGTTCCCAGGTTGATCCCCAGTGCATTGATCAAGATGGTGGCCATCACATAAGCACTGAAAAATGTTATCTTCTAAAAAATACATGGCACAGTTAATTTCACAGATATTTCTGCCAAAGTACACAGTAGTTGAGTAAAGGAAAGTCTTGCAACTCTCCTATCAGATGAGTTATAGAAAACCAGAGGGCACTACCATTTAATGTTTCTGCAACTATTACAACAAATCTCCTAGGTCTTTGTAGAAGAATCCAGTTGTTTTTAACACTAGTAAGGCCTTGCATATTTTGAATAAAGCTCTGAATAATAATCTGATTACTTCTGTGCAAATATCCATACGACTTGACCTGAAATTTCAAATCAATTTAAAAAAAATTTGCAATGAGCCTGACTCTCAAATTTTGGGTCCAGATTCAGATCTGAACTTTTCCAAAGTTTGCATAGAGAAGTTAATTTTTGAAAAAAAAAAATTGAAAGTTGATTTCTCATTAATTTTTCTATGGCTGCTAACTTTCCTCATAAAAACAAACAGAAATCCCCAAACCAAGATTTTTTTCTGCATGTCTTTTACCTTAGAAATTCCTGTCTTGCCTTAAAAGACTCTATGATGACTTAAATTACATCACAAGAGGCAAGAAACTAAAAGCTGAACAGTTGATGGGAGAAGGTATTTTCAGTCAGGGTGTCTGTGTTTGTCCACACTGAGTTTGTGTGTGTGTGGTTTTTTTTCCCCTTTTTTTGCACTGGTCTGAAAAGTAACTTGCATTTGAAATGAGGATAAGCCACAACACAGTGCAAGTAAGGGCTTATTTATACAGGGAAGATATTCCTGAATAAAGTAGGGTATGGATTTAAAGTGCTATAACTGTTCTTGAATAATTTCCTATTCGGTCACTCTTCTTCTGGAATAAGAGTAACTTTTTCCAGTTTAGCTTAATCCACTATCAAAATGTCTGGACTAAGACTATCCACTTCCAAAGTGGATTCTGAATGGAATAAGAGTGTCCATATTTGGAGCTATTCCATAATAGCTATTGAGGAATAGTTTATTCTGCAATAACTTCCAGTCAATGTAGACAAGCCTTAACTATTTACACTAGGGCAGTATGTTTACATTAGAATTTTGCACTGCTGCAGCTGCACACAATGCAAACAACTGCTCACCGCCAGTGTAGACAAGACCTAAAACTCTTTATTTGTATTTGTTTTTGTTAGTACCTAATTAACTCTAATACCGAGGGATGTGCTGGCTGCTGCTTCCATTGGTCTGGAGCGGCGAACTGCGGCCAGTGGGAGCCGCGATCGGTCAAACCTGTGAACGCCACCATGACATCTCACAGCTAGAGGGCTCTGGAGGTTCCCAGGTTGATTTATTCAGAAGCTTAAACTACTGTCATTAACTTTTATGCTTTTTGTCATCCTGATAAACCAACAGCAAGATTATTATTATTTTTTTTTTTTTGGATGCTGAAACGCTAGATTGCTCAACAACTCAGCACTGACTCCTGGCAAGCAACCCTTTAAGAGATCAAATAGTAGGGACTTTTACACGATATGATGTAACCTTCAACTCCCTTATTGTAAGTGTTGTGTTGCAACCTTTGCCTGTTTTTAATAGTAAAGCTGTAATGTTTAGAATAGAGAGTTTTTACCGCAACCTTAGCACACTAGCCTTACACATCAATAAATATTTCATAACTTTACCAGTGGAGAACTCTATGTTCAGTGACTTAATCAAGGGGTTCAGTTTCCAGTTCCTACTTTTATTTTTAGCTAGCTTTGCCAAGTGGAAAGTTTCTCTTTGCTCTGCAGTTGAGAGCAGCCTGATGCTTAGTTCTGTAGCTGCTCTGAGAGCAAACGAAGTCCTCACTTCTACAGCCACAGAGGCCATCTCCATCTAGAGCTAGGTGTTGGTTCCTCCAGGTCTTTGCCTGGGACAGAGACAGAGCAGGGTGAAGCAAAGGTAGCTTCATGCCACCTCTGTGCTTCTCATTCTCTTTTTTACCATAATCTTCTGTTTTCCCATGGGGCAAATTCTGACCCCTCCTCTACAGCCAAGGATAATTGTCCATAGACAAACCAGCACTGTTCTGCTTTGTGGGAAAGGAGGCAGCTTTGGTAAACATTGCACAGGGAGACTGTACCCTCTTCATGTCCTCGAGCCCCCACCGGGGAGGGGAGATCACTGCATTCCAGCGTGAGTGGGGCAGGAGCAGGTCTGGTGGGTCTGTGGCTATGCCAATACAAATGTGGCCCATTGAAATGCGTTCCTATGGAAGCTGTGGACAGAGCTTGAAAGGTTAGCTCTAAAAGAAGTGTAAACAGCTCCTCTTCATCCCCATGGGGTGTTTGTTCTGAAGCCTAATGAAGAATGTTTGAATGACAGTGTTGTTAACTAGTTCACTGTGAGCAGAAATATCCCAGGGATTTGCGTATCCAGGGTGGGTGGACAGTATAGAAACATGAGATGGAAAAATACTTATTTTAAAGGTAATCCACTTCCTTCTTACTGCAGGAAGGAGAAAGGGGGCAGGAAGCACGAGGGCTGAGGGAGAAGCTATTAAAGGAGGGAAGAAAAGGAAAGTGTAATGACAGCAGTTGCTTAGGGATGGAATACAGCAAAGATGTACTTTCCCCAAGCCAGGGGAGGGAGTGGCGGGGAAACTGTCCCTCTGGCTTTAGCAGCTGAGGGGAAGTTCCACTCACACATGCTACCCCTTATTTTAACCCCTTCTCATCATTTCTACTTGCTGGGCTGATGGCAAGGCTCAGGCCTCTCTTAGGTCCCTAGCTCAGCAGCTTTAGCTTGCTGAGTTAAAGCCAAGGCAAGGCGCACAGGTCTTTATAAGGGGCTCTGCACATCTGCTTTTTGGGCTCATGTCAAGGCCCATGCCTCTGTGAGGTTACTGGTGCAGCATCTCTAGCTTACTGCTTTTATATGTAGGGCCAGACTTTTATGAGCTCACTAGCTCAGCTCCTTTAGCTGACTGGGGCTATATCTTGTCAGAGACTCTCTGAGGTTACATATGCAGTACCATTAGTTTGCAAAGCTCATGTCAAGGTTTGGGCCTCCAGGAGACCTCTGGTTCAGCATCAGTAGCTTGCTGAGATGATGCCAAGGCACAGGCTTTGTGAGGTAACTTGCTCAGCAGGGCACAGTGTCTTTACACAGTCTGATGAACACGAAACCAGAAAACCTGCTGTCATTATCAACTTCTGGTTTGGTGTCATTTCATCCTCTTGGGATACAGGTCAAAGGACATTTTGGATCTTAGGGGGAAATCATTTTCTGTGTCCATATAACTGAACTGGTGTCAGTAGCTAAACAGTGTGCAGGCAGTTAATATTACTAGTTACTGGTTTGTCATCCGAGTCCCAGTTAGGGTGACCAGATGTCCTGATTTTATAGGGACAGTCCTGATTTTGGGGTCTTTTTCTTATATAGGCTCCTATTACCCCCCACCCCGTCCCAATTTTTCACATTTGTTGTCTGGTCACCCTAGTCCCAGTTAAACTTGATTAACTGAAGGGCGCGGTTAGGGAATGTTGGAAGAGCCTGTATTTGACAAACTGTTCTGGAGCCTGAGCTGAAGTTTGCGAAAGAATTAGAATCTCAGTCAAAACTGATTTCAGGTGGGTTCTGTGTAAATCATTCACAAACCTAGATAAAATCAGCCAAAAGTGGGCTTAGGACAAGCTCCTGCCCTGTACAAGTGAGTGAAGATACTGTGGAGACACAATATTAAGATATTAATAATTCTTGGATTCATTTGATTTCTCATGCTTGTTTTTTTTCAGTAATTGCCCCTTCCTCTGACAGCAATTTCTATAAAATTATTTTGCCTTCTTAACTTCATGTGCTTACTGTTTTATTTGAAGGGTTGCTCAGAGGCTGCTGGGCAGCTGGTGGGTTTTTTAAAATATGTGAGACCATTTTAATATTTTCTGGAGAAAAATTAATGTAATAATATTATAACTCTTTGGCCTGACCTTGCTGAGGTGACAAGAACGGCTAGTGATGATGGCTCTACTGAGTTATTTGTTAATGGCTGCACTTTGATTGCTTTAAAAAAAAAGGGGGGGGTGGGGGGAAGCCACATCAGCACTCCAGTTTCTGCTAAACATCTGAGCTGCTTTTATGATGGAAAGACTCACAAGTTTAAGGAAGGAAAATGTACTGTATATGGACCTCTGTGCCATGTGGTGGCTTTTGTGGATGAGTCAATACATGCAACTTACCTGGTTCAGGATTATATGATGGGTCAGAATTCAGTGCACCAGTAGTTACTGTTCAGAAGTGTCTTCTTGAACTGCTTTCATAGAACAGGGTTATTGAAACTAGGGTAAAGGCAGCAAACACCAATAGAATGAAATAGCCATAGTGTGGTGTTCAGCGTAGTCCAAGGGTTATAATTTAGGAGTAGTGGTATGAAATTTAAATAAAATTAGGTTGAAAATGAGGACAAGTTTCTGATCAGTGAGGTCTATTTAACTGTGGGATAATCTTTCAAAAGAAATGAGGAAAGGTCTATTACTTGACTCATTTAAAACTGGACTGGGCAATGAATTGGAGAGTACCATGCAGTTTAGTGAACAATCCTGCATTAGTAGCATTGTTATTGGTGATGGTATGGACTCAGGGTCTTTCCCAGCTGTGATTCTATGATTATAAATGTATGAAGACCTGTATATGGACTTACTCATAGCTGAGTAGCTCCCTCAATGTTTAGTAAGTTTTGTCTGGTTAGATGTTTATATATATTTTAATTGATTACATGCCTAATAAAATGAGGGCAGGGGGAAACCTATGAACTTTCCAAGTTGATATCCTGTATATGGAAAAGCTAGGCTGTATTTTGAACCTTCCAATCCTGACAAAGTCCCTTTAAGAGAAAGTAGAATTTTGCCTGCATTGGCAACAATGCACGTGTTTGTTTAAGGAACCCACCATACCTACCTTCCTGATGCAGAAGACAAGGAGTGTTGTGTCTAGGACCCTGGGGGAATTGGGAATTGTTAAAAAAACAGTTAATCCTTATGTAAAGATTGTCCCTGTTAGACTGCCAGAGTCTAGGCAGCCTGCTAAGTGGCAGTAACATAAAGCTGGAGATTTGGGGGTTGATCCTTATTTCAGCAAGAGATGTGGGTTCTCAGCACCTCTCAGCAAATGACATGGGTGAATAGGGGATGTGTTTTTAATGCAGAAGTGGTTTCTCTGTTGGATTCATACCTCTTCCTCCTCTACCCTACAAGTGAATCATTCCCTTTCACTTTGCCAATGCCATCCTGTTCCATGGTGAAAACCCTTGTTAAATGAGAGAATCACATTTTGCCTGATTCATCTGTGACCTTACATTAAATCAGTGACACTCAGACTGAGGCTTGGGATCTGCAAGTGGCTCTTTAATGTGTCTCCTGCAGCTCTTTGCAGCACATGATATTAACACACTATGTGATTTAATTATTAACCAATCTAAGTTATTAACCAATCAAGATGCTTTTACTATGTTATTAACCAGTTGTAGAATACTTGGCCAGTCATTTTGCTGTGAGAATAATATATATAAACATAGTAAATGAAACAATAAATTCACACTACTCTGGCTCTTTTGGGCAATGTTATTCACTAATTTGGCTCCTGAACCACTGAGGTGTGAGTATCATTGCATTAGAACCATCTTCAACATGAAATCCATTTTAAGGAGGAGGATTTGTTCCCTAATTGTTCAGTATAGATGGCTTTACCTTTAGCAAGGCATCATCCTGGGATCATCTACCACACAACAGTGATTCTGTTTGCTATTGATTTGTACATTTGTAAGTTCATGGATGTTAGCCTTTGTTAGCTAAAATTCACATTAATTAGTAACACAGCAGGGGCCAGATCCTCAGCTGACATAAATGGGCACTGTTCTATTGACTTCCAAGGTACCTGGTCCTTACTGGAGTGGACAAATCTGTTCTCTTTGTGATCCACAGCATAATGAAAGCTTGGAATGAAAAACTAGGTTTTAAAATGCTGACTCCCAGGGAGTTACATTAGGATGCATCTGGCCTCTGATTTTTATGTCACAATTTATAAACCGTTTATCACCAGGATTGGGCCTTTTTGCTGTCTACCCATGAAACATACGAAACAGACTTTTTTTCTTCCAGAGAATGAACACTTTTTTTTGTGATTTCATAATACACAGGGAGCTAACCTTGTTATTTATGTCAGAGAATAAATGCCAAGAAGGAGAAAGGCAGGAGAACAGAAAATGGCATAGCTTTGTTCCTTCATCCCCAAACACAGAAAATGTTCAAAACATTTCTATTCTATATGAGACCTACCATTAGAAAATCTCAATTTGCATGGGGCAAATTATACTGAGACAGAGGGTTTATATAGTTTGCTTACTTTTAATAAATGTGTATGTTATATGGTTACTGACTGTGTATCACATGACACACATTAGACATGAAATACAGGACTCCTTCATAAAGGAACACACACAATGGTGTGTAATGTGAATTCCTCTCACTTTTAAGGACATATTCCCTCCCCCCACACACACATTTTCCCTTTAGCATCAGTCACATGTCTAGCATATGAATCAAGAGAACAGTCACAATGCTGTGAACACATATGCCTGAACTGATGAAAAGCTACATGCTGAGAAAGAGAGAGAAGTTATAAAAGCAAGTTAAGCTGGAATGTGTCAGATTTGGCAATTCTGTAACTCTGTTGACATTTGCATACTACTTTGTGAGGGCAGCAAAAAAGTAGCTGCTGGTTTCATAATGAACAAAGATCTGTGTAAATTGTAGCTGTGAGAATGCAGCCAGTCCTGTTATAGCAAAAATCAATCTTTCCGCTTCCTATATTAAAACTGCATGTGAAATGTCCTGATAGTTTAAACCCTAACCATAGCACAATTACAGGTTCTTTTCGTCATTTTCTTTTTTTACTCCAGTGTGCTTCCTTAGCAAAATTAATATATTGCGGAGTCTATCCACTGGTAGACATTTATATTGGATCACAGTATTGGAGCACCTTACAAGTTATTAAATATTAAGGGCCAAATTCTGCACTTAAACACTGTGCAACCCCATTGATCTCACTCACTGCAGAATGTAGTCGTATGTCTTTGGAATATCAGTGCAAAATATGTCTTTTTAAAAATTAAGTGGGCCCTTAATGTTAGATGGAGTGAGACTTTGCTGTTACTAGTCTCATATATGCTAAATACTTTTGAAAGGTGCTGAACTATTATTATTTGTATGAGGTTAATAGCTGGAAGCCCTACCTGAGTTCAGGGCCCTATTGTGGAAGGCATTGTACAGACACTAAGAGAGAGCCCCAGATGGATAAAGGAAGCTTTATCATCTCCATTTTACAGATGGGGAGCTGAGGCACAGAGCTGAAGTGCCTTACCCAAGGTCACAGGAAGACTGTGACAGAGATAGAAATAGAATAATAATAGCCACTTTGGCTTCTTACTCAGTGAAGTCAATGGGAGTTTTGCCTGATTAAGGAAGACTGGACAGGGCCCTGCAACACCTCACTCATTAATAAGGTGGCACATCATAGATGGAGGTGGCATATTCAGCTTGAGGAAGGAGCTCACTGTACCTCTTTATGACAACCTGGCTGTCTCTGGAGCAGAGACGACAGGCTTTGGAAGGCTCTGCATTCAGGTCTTCACATCTGGAAGGACAATTGGGTCAGACCTTTAGGAATGGGGAGAATTTATTGTGACTTAGCAGTCACTCCTTTGGCTGTGGGAAAAGAGTAGAAGTTTTCTACATGGTTTGTTCTCCAGTCACATAGAAGACCCTTTTAAAATGGTCTTTGCATATATTATATAGGATTATGGCCTGCGATCTATGTCACATCCACTAATATGACAATGCAAATGGTTGGGTTCTCATAGACTCATAGACTTCAAGGTCAGAATGATCATCTAATCTGCAGGCCACAGAACCTCACCCACCACATTGCGGCCACAGAACCTCACCCACCCACTCCTGTAATAGACCCCTAACCTCTGGCTGAGTTACTGAAGTCCTCACATCATGATATAAAGATGTCAGCTTACAGAGAATCCACCATTTACACTAGTTTAAACCTGCAAGTGACCCAGGCCCCATGCTGCAGAGGAAGGCAAAAAAAACCCACCCAGGGTCTCTGCCAATCAGACCTGGGGGGAAGATTCCTTCCCAACCCCAGATATGGTGATCAGTTAGACTCTGGGCATGTGGGCAAGACCCACCAGCGAGACACCTGGGAAGGAATTCTCTATAGTAACTCAGAGCCCTACCCATCTAGTGTCCCATTACCAGATGTTGGAGCTATTTGCTGTTAGCAGCTGCAGATCAGCTACATGTCATTATAGTCAATCCCACCATACCATCCCCTCCATAAACTTAACAAGCTCAGTCTTGAAGCCAGTTAAGTTTTTGCCCCCACTGCTCCCCTTGAAAAGCTGTTCCAGACTATCACCCCTCTGATGGTTAGAAACTTTGCCTAATTTCAAGTCTGAACTTGTTGATGGCCAGTTTATAGCCATTGGTTCTTGTGTCCACATTGGTGCTTAACTTGAATAACTTCTCTCCCTCCCTCGTATTTATCCCTCTGATGTATTTATAGAGAGCAGTCATATCTCCCCTCAGCCTTCTTTTGGTTAGCTAAACAAACCAAATTCTTTGAGTCTCCTCTCATAAGATAGGTTTTCCATTCCTCGGATGAGCCTAGTAGCCCTTCTCTGCATCTGTTCCAGTTTGACTTCATCTTTCTGAAACATGGGAGACCAGAATTGCACACAGTATTCCAGATGAGGTCTCACCAGTGCCTTGTTAATGGTCCTAACATTTCCCTATCTCTACTGGAAATACCTCACCTTATGCACCCCAGGACCGCATTAGCCTTTTTCACAGCCGCATCACATTGGCAGCTCATAGTCATCCTGTGATCAACCAATCATCCAGGTCTTTCTACTCCTGTCGCTTCCAACTGATATATCCCCAGCTTATTGCAGGAAATCTTGTTGTTAGTTCCTAAATGCATGACCTTGCACTTTGCACTATTACATTTTATCCCCTTTCTATTACTGCAGTTTACAAGGTCATCCAGATCATCTTGTAAGATATTCCAGTCCTCCTCCATATTGAAAGTACCTCCCAACTTTGTGTCATCTGCAAATTTTATTAGCATACTCCCACTTTTTGTGCCAGGATCAGTGATAAAAATGTTAAATAAGATTGGTCCTAAGCCTGATCTCTGAGGAACTCCACTAGTAACCTCCCTCCAGCCAGACTGTTCACTTTTCAGTGTGACCCATTGTAATTGCCCCTTTAACCAGTTTCTTGTCCACCTTTTAGTTCTCATATTAATCCCCATCTTCTCAAATTTAATTAATAATTTTCCAAGTGGAACTGTATCAAATGCCTTCCTGAAATCCAGGAAGATTAGATTTACTGCATTTCCTTTGTCTAAAAAATCAGTTATCTTCTCAAAGAAGGAGATCAGGTTGGACTGGAACAATATACCTTTTGTAAAACCATCTTGTATTTTATCCCAATTACCATTCATTTTTATGTCCTTAACTAGTTTCTCTTTCAAAATTTGTTCTGAGAACTTGCACACAATTGAGGTCAAACTAACAGGCCTGTAGTTTCCTGGATCACTTTTTTCCCCTTTTTTAAAAATAGGAACTATATTAGCAATTCTCCATTCATAGGGTATGACCCTTGAGTTTACAGATGCATTAAAAATCCTTGCTATTGGGCTTGCACTTTCATGTGCTAGTTCCTTTAATATTCTTGGATGGAGATTACCTGGGCCCCCCGATTTAGTACCGCTAAACTGTTTGCGTTTGACTTTCACCTCCGATGTGGTAATTTCTACCTCCATATTCTCATTCCCATTAGCCACCCTGCCATTGCCCCTAAGCTCTTCATTAGCCTCATTAAAAACTGAGGCAAAGCATTTGTTTAGGTGTTGGGCCATGCCTAGTTAATCTTTAATCTCCACCCCATCATCAGTGCTTAGCGGTCCCACTCCTCCTTTCCTAGTTTTCTTCTTATTTGTATGGCTATAGAATGTTTTACTATTGGTTTTAATCCCCTTTGCAAGGTCCCACTCTGCTTGGCTTTTGGCAGTTCCCACTTTATCCCAGCACTTTCTGACAAGAGGTTGCTTTCCTTGCTGATCCCTCCCATCTTCCATTCCTTGTAGGCTTGCTGCTTTCTCTTAATCACCTATTTGAGATGTTTGCTTATCCAGCTTGGTCTGCAGCTCTACCCTATGGATTTTTTCTCCTTGCTTGGGATGCAGGCTTCAGATAGTTTCTACAACTTTGATGTAAAGTAATTCCAAGCCTCCTCCACATTCAGATCCTTGAGTTCTTTGATCCAGTCCACTCCCCTCACTAATTTCCTTAATTTATTAAAGCTAGCTCTTTTGAAATCAAGGACCCTAGTTGCAGATCGATTTTTGTTTATCCTTCCATTTAGTTTAAACTGAATGAGTTCCTGATCACTTGAACCAAGGTTGTCCTCTACAACCAGCTCTTCTATGAGGTCCTCACTACTCACCAATACCAAATCTAAAATGGCATCACCTCTTGTTGGTTCAGCAACTATTTGATGAAGAAATCTGCCAGCTATCACATCCAGGAAAATGTAGGCCCTACTGTTAGTAGTAGCACTTTGTCCTCTGATCTATATCTGGGAAGTTAGTCTCCCATAATCACACAATTACCAGTAGTATTTATTTAATTAAAAACATTAAAGATGTCTCTACCCATCTCCAAATTGGATCCTAGTGATCTGTAACACACCCCAAGCACTGTATCAGGGGGACCTCTAGTAGCTTTCTTCCCCAAAGTGATTTTGGCCCAAACAGACTGTCTTATCCATTCCATCACTTCTAATTTCTTTACAGTCCAACTCATCAATATACAATGCTACTCCACCACCTTTCCCTTTATTTCTGTCTTTCCTGAACAGCACATACCCATCAATACCTGTACTCTAGTCAGGATTACAATTCCACCATGTTTCTGTTTACCCTAATATCTGGTTTCACTTCCTGCACCAGTAGTTCTAGTTCCTCCATTTTGTTAGTCAGGCTCCTTGCATTGGTGTACAATTATCTTAATTGTGGGCGAAGCCAAGCAGCAACATTCTTTGCCCAACTGGAAACACAGTCATTCTATTGCCAATCTGACTAGTATCAGCACTATCCTTCCCCTTAATGTCCATTCTCCTACCCACTGCTGTTCCTTTACTTGATTTTCCTCCCTCTCAATGTTAAAATCAGGTGGGCCGATCACATGAGCATCTCCCTAGAGAGCCTAGTTTAAAGCTCTTTTAATCAGTTCTGCTAACCTCCATCCCAGAAGTCTATTTCCCTCCCTACTCAGGTGGAGTCCATCCCATGAGAACAGCACTCAGGGTTAAAGTCATAGAAGAGGCATGTTAACATGGGCAGTTTAGATCTTGTGTACTCTGTTCCTACTGATGTATGCATTTTTTTTTTGTTGAATTTGGGAAACAGAAAAAAGGAGGTTGGGCATTTAAACACAAAACTTATCATATGAACAATAACCTGTTAGGCTTCAGCTCTAGTGCTGTGTTTAGGAAATGCATATTGAAAATGAACGTTTTATGAACTGAAAGTGAGATTAGGGCTGAAACACCCTATAATCAAAAGCATAAGACTGGCACAGAAAGAGGAAAATGACTGTAGACAATGACATGGCCGTAAAGGAAATAATACATTGATGCCTCCTGCCCCCCACCTGCCCTCATCCTAGAAACCCAGGCCAGAAGCAAGTCTTTTCTATATCTACAATGTAGTACATTATATTCTCTAGGGACCTGACTCAAATCCCACTGAAAATTTTGGGTGCCTTTCCATTCACTTTATTGGGCTTTGGCTTAACCCGTAGAAACTGTATTTCTGTTCAAGCTATACATTCCTTTGTTAGCTGATAAGACAGCTACAAACTGCAGCCTGAATTCAGCAGACCCCATATGTGGGCCTGCAATAGTGGTGGTGAGTACGGTGTTTCCCCTCTTTCCCTTGTATAGGCCATGGAAAGGCTAGAAAGAAGGGCAGTCCTTGTGCATGATTTAGCCCTCAAAGTTCATGGTGCATCATATGGCCATTGACAGATGAGGTTCTGACCAGCTAGTCCAAGACATTTGGAAAAACAAGTTTGAGAGCTTTTCCACTGTGTTTTGTTTTAAAGAGCACTTTATAAAACTACCTATTCTGCTTTTACAGCAGGTTGAATCCAGTGCAATGAGAGCAGAATTTGGCTCATGTTTTTGTAGCTACTAAAACAAGGAAAATGTCTTTCAAAAGCACTTGATCATATTGTTTCCTCCATTTTTTCTCCTTTAGAGAAAGGCAAGCTTAAGAATGACTGGCATGTTATGGCCTATTATCTTATTGGGGGGAGGGGGCGAAGAAGAAAACAAATGACTCATGGTATTTGCAAAGTGGCTCTTATTCCATACCAGGAGGTGTTGGGAATGTTTTTCAACATGAGTGGGAGTTATGTGCAGGGTACATATGTACCAGTTTGGGGATAGGTTGTAGTGGCTTTTCTACAGAGCATGGAGTTATTCTGGAATAAGTGTGTCCATAATTGCACTTTAAAATTCACACTTTATCTTAATCTAAATTATCAAATGCCAGCTTGAGTTAAAACCTCTTGAAAATATTATGTTCATCCTCCATCTGGAGAAGTTACATACGTCTGATTCAAGTTACAAGAATGTATGTACTGTACTCTCTAGCAGTAAAGGGGGAGTGTCAGCACAAGGCTGTTTGACGAAGGACATAGAACCTTGTGCAACGTGTTCTGTACAGAGCTAAACATCACCACAAAGAGTTATTGCCTGATTCTCCTCCCACAAGAGCTGTACACTGAGGTACCTCAACTCTTTTCAATGGACTTACTTCCAGTTTACACTGGTCTGAGAAGAGAATCAGGTCTGTGACTTCAGAAGGTATTTCCACAAAGGACTAAGCTAATCAAGATATTTAGGAATTAATAGAAATTAAATTATGCACACCATTTTTTTCTGTTTAAGATGTTTTAATAAAGATTTGTTTTTCCCTCCCTCACACTGTACAACACATTTCAATGTACATCAAGCTCAGATAAAAAATAAAGCTCTTACAAGTTACATTTTTCCAGTGAATCTTTTTTTGCAGTAAAAAATAGCTGCTACATAAATCCCTCCTGATCTCTGAAAAAGGAGCCATATTTCCAAAAATAGAATTCATATTTTAATCAGATGGGATAAACCAGAAAAAAAGGCTTGTATATAAATTGTTTTTAAAAGGACATGCATAGAAGTGAAAAAAACATGCACCATTTATCCATGTTAATGTTTTCATTTTCAGTTAGGAGAAACAGGCCCTTTATGCCCCAGACTACATTAGTTTCTTGTAAAAATGCCAAAATGAACAAAGTTTGCCAGCTACAGTTATGGCAAAAATAGTCAACCAATACCCTCCATCTAACTTTCATATTACAGGCCTACAGTATAATCATGTACTAGGCATTTTACAGACTTCCTCAAACTGCAAAATGTCCTATTCAAACATGAAACAAACGTTTACATTCTTCCTATTTCAAACGCACATACAATTAGTTTAAATTACATTATACAATATCTGTTAAATAGGAACATTAAAGAACTTCAAGAAGCAGCATATAAATATATACAAACTGACTTGAAATGGTGTGATTTTTTCACTCTCCCTTGAAAAGGAAAAAATAATTGCTACACCTAGTTTTGAAACGTAAAACAAAATGTTTCTGTACCTAACATGTTTGTGTAATAAAATGTACGAGACAAATTTGTCTCTCTCTGCTTTAAAATAAAGGTTACGTAGTTTAAAAAAAAAAAATGCATATCATGATGTAAGCAACGTGGTTGTTAAGTTTTGAGCTAGAATGCTGATGTATTACTGGTCACTCTCCAACCTTTGGTATTAAAAACAACCCATAATTATATGGCAGTGTAAAAAGCCAAAACATTTAACCCGAGAGCATTTTCATGTCTTCAGGTTAGAGCTAGGCACTGTGCCATCCACCACACTGCTCCAAAGAACTTGGTGCAGCAATACTTGAAGCCATTGCGTCTGATGAAATAAGGCCACTTCTTCCTTCAGCTTTCCCCGATTACAAAACCAGTTCAAGGTCCTTATTTCTTAACAGTTGCACCAATCTGAACAGTCAAAAGGCTAACTGCAGATGGGTCCTAGTCACAGTTCAAAATCTTGCAATCTTTGCCAGTTTTGCACGATATTGCCGTGCTCAATCTTCTGTGTCGAGCTGCACTCCCAGCATGGCATGAAGTTCCTCTGCCGTGTACCCCAGCAGATTCTGTAGGTCACATACAAACCGGTACACGTAGCGTTTCCCTGACGTCTTGTGGATGATGTTCTTGTCATAATAATAGCGCAGGCCTCGGCTTAGTTTCTCATAGTTCATTTTTGGCTTGTTTTTCCTCCTTCCCCACCGTCGTGCCACCTTCAGCCCCAAAGGGGGGGAAAAAAAGGCAAAAACAAACTAATTAAAGCATACTATCTTAGTTAGCTGATGGTAAATGGAAAAGTTAAACTTATTTAGCAACCAAGTCATTTTGATGGTTCAAATGCCATCAAATCAGTGAGGATACTTGGGTGAGTAAGAGCTGAAGCCTTAACAAACAATCTCTGATTGAGTTATTGGCCAGACTTTGATTAAAAGGAATAAAACCTAGGTGTCTATGAATATGACACCAATAGACAGTGGATGGGTGCATGAGGCACCTTGCCACAAAAGGGGTTTAAAAAAAGCTGTTAGTGCAAGAGAAGAAGAGGTTAAGGTGAATTCTTCTCTCTCAAAGAACAACCACCTCACATGTGAGAGAGTAGTGTAAAGTGAAAGTTGAATTATGTGAAGTCACTTAAGGCCATATCCAAAGCTCACTGAAGGCAATGGGAGTCTGTCTTTTCATTGACTTCTGTAGGCCTTGGATCCGGCCCCTTAACTGCATCAGAAAGCGATTCCATCATCAATTAGAGGGTTGGAGTTTGTTCTGTTAATGACTAGTTTTAATTTCCAAGTTATCACAACAGTCATTTGAAGGCCTCAGTATTCTGTGCATCTGCCATGTTTCTCTCAATTCCCAGAGGTTTTATCAGTTAAGTTACTTTCTTTAAACAGTTCAGCAATGCTGTAAGTTAAACGTCAAGGCAGCATGCAAAGTAGGGCTATAATACACTAAACTTTTACGTACACCTAGGTCTTTGACTGATGCTCTTGAAGTCACCCAGACTGCACAGTAAAGCATTTACAGAGGCAGAGGCTCCTGATCTTGTAAACACTTTGCCTTGAGGGGTGCCTTTCACTGATGGAGGATGGAGGATCAGGCCCTAGATTTTTATTCAATCACAATTAGCCACATACCTCATCTGGGTCAGCAAGTTTAAACTCCCATCCATCTCCAGTCCAGCTAATAAACGACTGACAGGATTTGTCTGTTAGTAACTCCAGAAGGAATTGCCACAGTTGTATAGGTCCACTGCCTGTAAAAACCAAGAAGAGTAAAATTATTAACCATAACTAAGGGATATAGTAAGACACATACCATAATCCTAAGATTTATCTGATATAATTTTAAGATGTTTGGCTGAGGCAAAGAACAACGACTGTTTCTGTAACAGGAATCTGCTGAAGGATACATTAGAATGAACTTTGTCCACTATTTTAATTCAAAGTAGTTATTTGAACCAAGCTTTGCTTCTCCCCCCACCTCATTCCTTTCTGCTGGCAGCTATATTTAAAACCTTAGGGTCCTAAACTAAAGTCCTTGCCCTGATGAAGCTTCCAGTGATGAGCATTTTGCCTGAGTAAGCACTCTAGGAATGAGTGCTTAGTGGGTGAGTCAGTGCTGGTGAACTCCTTGAACTGAAGGTTTTGTCTGAGTTTCCCTCCTTTTTAGACAGAGGAGCGCTACCAAAAATAGAATGCATTCCAGGTTTTAATACAGTCTATTTTTTTACTAGAACATTGCATTATTAGTGAAGAAGTCATTCATGAACAAACGATGAGTAAGGAAGAGTGTACCTCTCAACCTCCCTTTATCAAAAATGGACATACACCCACACAAGGGATCAGAAACATGAGAACAAGAGATATATTGTGTGACATCACTTGCCTGTAAAGCCTGCTAGAATTGCTGCTGGTATAACTGGTTTCCCTTGCTCTACAGGATCACTTCTTTCTTGAATGTAATCTTTGAAAGACATTGTAGGTTTGTTCAGACATAGAGACTGGCTACAATCATCTTCAAAACTTTCATAAGAGGGCACACGTTGTACATCTACTAAAGATGATTGGCTGTTCCAGGACTGAAGTTGAGAATCTGTGCTTTCATAACTTTCTGTGCCGCTGTCACTGGATTCATGCTCTCTGGGCTTACCTAAAAAATTAAATAATGGTTGTTATTCACTTTATTTTGTATGTATAAACCACGTTAAGAAAAGAGTGCGCAGAGCATAGAGCCTTGAACTAATAATTAGCAAATGGATAAGGTAAATCTTACCAGAGTTATCTATCAGCAAGTTCAGATTGTTTGTGAAGTCGTGGGTCATGGAGCAGTAGTTCACATTGACTGTCTCTAACTGAGCTTTGGGGAACATGGAAATTTCTTGATCTGGGCTGAGGAGATTTGGTCCTGCAGAAGTCTGACATAAGTCACTCAGGAGGCTGGCTTTGGGGTAGCTATGCATTTGCATACCATAAGGGGCCTGTTCTGTATTAAAACCTAAAGTGGGAAGGAGAGGGAGAAAAAAAGGACTGGATTAGTTATTCACTACAGTCCTTCTCATAAATGTAATACCTTCATGTAAGCAGAACAAAACCAAGTCAACCCTTCCACTGCAACACAGACATGCAGTTATGCCACTAAAAAATATTTTGTAAGCTGAAAACCTGACTGGGTAGGAATGATAGCGGTGTGTCTAATCCAAAGTCTACTGAAGTCAGTGGAAGGACTCCAATTGACTGCACTAGGGTTTGAACCAGGTTCTGTATCACACAACCTGTATCTGCTGTATGATTCACAGATTGCCAGTTGTGCACAGAGCTCTCTGTGGTTTCCCAGAATGAGAACACACATAGGAAGTGCTGGGGAGGGGGCTAGGTGGTCCATAGCAGGATTCCTCTCTTGTTAACTGATCAACAGATTAAGAGAAATGTGCTGAAAATACAACCTCATACATATAAGCAGTATTTGGGGGGGGGGGGGGAAGAAAGATGTCAGGAGAGGGCCACTGGTCCGTGATCTCCCTCCCTATTTACTCCATCTGCCCCCCGAGGCTCCATATTGCATCCATATTGCTTCTACCAAAAAGGACCAAACTATGACTCCTGCTGGATCCCATCAGTGCTGCTTTTAGATTCAGCCTTGTAGTTGTGGTAATGGCCAGTTTGTACTAAACACTTGATTTTTGGCAATTCATGTACCAAAAACAAAATTTGGGATTTCATAAATTTTCTGCACAAATCAAGACTTTTGGTTAACCACAGTTTCACATAGTCTTCTTTCCTCCTGGTTTCACTGACTCCAAGGATTTGCCTCAAGAAAATATCTAGTCTGATTATTTCCAGTGTTCAAACCAACTTGCAGAATTACAGTGTGTGATATCACATGCAGCATAAAGCCAAGGAAGTGATTTTAAATGTCAACCAAATCAGGATACCTACTTAATGAGTTGTTATTGACCCAGTGTGGGACTGAGGTAAGATGAGAGTTTTCAACATATTGGTCCTGTCTCTTCTCTTGACTGTCTGAAAAGAGAACAAATATTCTTTTTACACATCTGACCAGGATATTATGGGGAACTTCAAAGCGATTGGAGGTATTTCTGACAGTTACATGAAGTTAGTCACCTGACATCAAACTTTCAAAGAAATAACTGCTAGTAGGGAAAATGTCATGCCAATGGAATTCTAATATTTAATCTATCTAAAAATCTGAAATAAGGCCCTGATCCTGCAAACACTTCAGCTTTTGCTTAACTTCATGCACATGTGCAGTCTCATTGAGGTCAAGGGAATTATGTGTACTTAAAAGTTTGTAGGATATGGGCATTAGGTAAGTGTTTTACACACAGGACTAGAACAGTGAAGAGACAAAAAGCAAAACCACCAAAATCCAGCTAGACAAAAGAACACTCAACTTCCAAAGTTGTTTGACAAATGCTTAAATGAAAGACAGCTTATGGTAACAATGGGAAAAGGGAAAAAAAAGTTTTCCCTTTTTCAATAGTTATTTTGGCTCTCATCTTGTCAGATGATATGGATGGGCAGATCCCTGCATCCATATGTGAAACCTCTTGACAAAATTTGTCCTCATCCCTCTTTTGTCTCAATGAAAGCACCCTCAAGTCTCTCTGTCACTCCTACATTCATTCACTGACTTATTCCAAAACACTGGTAAAAGTCACTAGTAACATGAATTGACCTAATTTGACTTTTGGTTACACGTTTTTTTCCGATTTGAATTATATATTGCATCAGATCCATCCTAATCTCATTTATATGAATGACCACTCCGTATAAAACTGCTGCTGAGACAACTGCAGAGTCTGGTAGTAATTAACAAGCTAGTGCCAACTGATGATTGCTTTTATGCTCTCCAGAAAATGATTTTTTTTAAAGATACCTTTGATAATGTTTAAAGATTTTAACTTCTCTGAGTTTTTAGGCAATTACAAAACCACAGCTTGGTGAAATACATCACAGTTGTGTTTGACAGGGTTGCATTGTTAGGATCACAGAGCAGGAGTCCTTTTTGGCTATCTAGTTACCTTTTATCATCTGTTCCAGGTGTTCCCACAGAATGTCACCTACATAATCAGGAGCTAGCTCCAAGAAACGTTCCTTGCCCAGGTTGCACAAGTCTTGGCCGTTCATGACAAACCGATGAAAGTTCACATTTGCCAAACTAAACTCCCTGGTAGCCCAGAAAAGCCACTGGCAAACCTGCTGTTCAGTCCACAACCAAGGATCTGCAAATGGGGAGTGGAGGAAGAGAAGAAAAAGAGCATAACATTTAGAGGCAACTCTTGATATTTACGTTCATAAGAACCTAAAATAAGTTTAGTTAAAAAGATATTGAGCGTGAGGGCTCATGTTTAAAAAGTTATCTAGGATATCTAGTTCTGAAGCTCAAATATCAATGATTTATTCTTAATTTTAAATCAGTGCTCTAATTTTTCCTTCTATATTCTTTTAATCAGTGGATGAGCTCAGTTTACTTGCTCTTTTCTTATGTTGTCTAACCAATCAGCATAATTTCTGCACTAAAAAGGTTATAAAAAGAAAGCACTTACTATTTGGGATACCCAGACGACACTGTTCCTTTGCGAAGCCACTGAAAGTAGCTTTTAAGGCCTGACTCATCACAGCCTTACTGCATGGGGTTAAGAGAGGCAATTCACAGCTGTTTGACTCTAAAAGAATGAAGGGGGGAGGAGGGAAGAGAGAAACATTAGCATTTAGGCTAATGAACCAGACAGACAATGGAGAATCCACTATGTTACTTAAAGAACAAGCAAAAGAGGCTTCCGACTATAAAATGGGACCAAATATGGCAAGCCTTATCTGTATGTAATAAGTTAGTTCTATGCCAGCGTTTAAGATTTTGTTGCAGCTAACAATGCAGACTCAGACTGACTTTGGTAGTACGAAATATGCCTGTGTTATGTAGAGTCAATTATCTTTATTAGAAAATAAGACTACTGCTTCTTCTTTTCCTCCTCTATAATTTGAGAACCAAATGACCTCTTGTCAAGTCCAGATACCCTGCACTGAGCTTGAGAACTAAATAACGGGCAGGGTAGCAGTGATGAGTAGGCTTGTGGGTACATTTACCACTGCACTAGATTGAATGTCAGACCTACTCATGCATAGATCAGTCAATTGAATTAGTGGTGTTGTCATGCCTTATTCAACGGTAGACTGTAAAACGTTTTTGGTCACAGGCTAGTTCCCAATGCCAAATTTATGTAACTGGCTGATGATTATGGTACTGAATTTTATGCAGCCATAAATCGTTATAAATTCATAATCTAGATAAATCGACTCCTTAGTTAATGCTGCAACCAACTTCCATTCAAAGAAATAATTTAGCACCCATCCTATCTTCTTTATTAGAAAGATTTGGCATGAAAATGTCCAGACTTCTTCTGGAAGTAAAGAGCATTTTCAAGAAAAGTTTGAAGAAAATTGGTCAAATTGTTTTTGCATTACGTGTCATTAAAAAAAAAAGTTAACTGGATTTGATATTCTGACTGGTGTCTAACATTTCCTCAGGTACCCTCTAGCTTGGAACCAGCTTGTCACTACCTCTTTCAGCTTTCCACAGATCTCTTTGAAAACGAGTGCACAGATTGTGGTTGACAAAGTTAGGTTGCACTCATGTTATTAATAATTGCTACATCGAATAATGTTAGTGTCACAGGGAGAGTGTGCATACGCGTGTGATAAGCTGTCAGGCTTTAGGACTGTGCATGAATCTGCAAAGCTAATCTAGCTATCTATGGCCTGCAATGAGCTCCACGTGAGCAAGCAGGTGAACCTCTGCACACATGTGGAGCTCATTGCAAGGTTGAATAAAAACTTGGGTGCAACACCCATCACCACTGTATCTGAGTAGCTTGGGAATAAGCCAATCAGAGAGATCTGAGGTGAAGGTAAATGGAGAACTTTTAGTGAGTACAGTCCTGCTACAAGGATTTCAATGTGTTACTTATGCAAAGTTTCTAAAGCTGCAAAATAAACCTGAGGGAAAAGGGGACCAAGGACCTTGCAGAGTTCTACATTTATACAAGTTCAGCAGGACTAAATAGAGCTCTAATATTCTGTCTTGACCCATTTTAAAAATATACCAACTTTAGTTATAGAAATGAACAAGTAAAGGTAGGTCAAGATTATTAGTAATGTTAGTCTTAACAGATACACATATCCAAAGACCTCTTTAATTCTGCTCCAGTATGCCTAACTGGCCTTCTACAGACAACAGATCCTCTTATATTCACACACCCTACTTCAGTGTAGGTTTCCAGTATGGGAAGCTGTAAGCTAGCAATAGAACTACTCATGTGAATAAACTTAAGAATGTATGTAAATGTCTGCAGGACTGAAGCCTTAAACTAATATTAAAAAAAGTCTTCTCTATTATTAAAGACTTATTGTTGCGCATTGTAGGTAACAGTGACAGAAACCTAGTTAGAGAACCCAGCACTTTCTATTTTGACTGATCAAACTAAAACACAAAAACAGTATTTACCATAAGAAATTGAATCAAACCCTGTTGGTACTTCTTGAAGGGTTTGATCTTCATTTAATGAGGGAAAATATCCTGCAAACAAAGAGTTTGTGACATCAAAGACGTCAAATGCTGGTTGATGCTGCAAAACAGTTTAAGAAAAAGAATATTCAGTGTAAGTATTCTGCTAGAGCACTGCTAACAGCAACTGCAAAGAGGACGGGTTAAGTTAGTATCTGGAGACAATGTACATACAATCTAATTATTAATGCAATGTTAAGGGTTGTATAGTTAAAATAAAATTAAGGTTCCAACAGCAGTTGTAACTTTCCTGTGTGGCACATTCTGTATGTCCAATGGTAACCATTTTTTTTTTTTACAACATGAACAGTGGAATACTAAGCTACACATTATACAAAATAAGCTAATCCTATATTTATATACTGCAGATGAACTAATGTTTATGTTTCCTGTCCTTCTGGGCCAGACCCACAGATGGTGTAAATCAGAATAGATCACTGACTTCATTGGAGCTAAGCTGGTTTACATAAGCTGAGGATGTGGCCTTCTGATTTTTGACTGTGCAACTCTGATACACTAAAATGCCAAAGAGCTGTGTTTAATCTTTTCAAAGACAATGCTGCCTGTATTAAATTGTTAGAAGTTAAATCACCCCAATTAGGCTTTTATGCTTCTACCTCCATAGAGGTGAGAGGATCAAGTTCCCAGATGAGTGGTTATTGACTGGAGGCAGCGTTCTGCAAGACTGTGTTCGAAAAGCAGGCTGCTTTACAGTGTGTTTACAGTGTGACAGCTGCATCTTTAATTCAAAGATACTAGACGATTTTAAACTTGAGGAGATGCAATGAAAACTACAAACTTTAGTTATAGTAGGCACAACTAGCAGCTATTTTAACCTTTTCTATAACTGAAGTTTTATTCTAACAGGTGCGTATCTAAATTTTAACTGATTGCTAAATTGTAAAGAGAGATTAGTATCATTTTTAGCCTTGTAATAGACTGCTAATGATAATGACTTCCTTTAAGTGCTAAGTGAATTATAACAAAATAATTGCCAATGTGAAGATGCAAGTAGGTTTACTTAAATATTTCCAAAAATGTAATCTGAACCACATTACTTAAGGCTGTAAAACTGTTTTACATGATTTATGAAGTAGAGTCTTTTCTTGGATTTTATTTTATTTTATGGTTTAAGTTACCTGATTGTACCAACTACTGCATTTCACAAAAAGCAGCATGTTAATCCTCAGCAGTCTCTAATGAGCCTTTGCTAGTTTAAACAAACAAACAAGAATAAGTAGGACTGGCTATAATAGAATGTTTGAGGGAAAAAGGAGAGTGATTTCTGATGAGCTAATAGTCACTTTTATTAAAGATTTACAAATATTTGTAGAAAATCTTGTCTACCATTCAAACTTTGAAGTGCTCTAGTTGGGAGGTGCTGTGTACATGCAAAGTTATTACTGAATCTCCCAGGCCACATGCACCCCTTCTTAGTAAATATGTCTAAAAGTTACAAGCTTGTTCTACAAAAGTGAGCTGAATAAGTTTATACTTAACATGCCAACTAGTCACGAAAAAGACTTGTAGCAACAGGTAGACGCTATCACTAGAAATTCCCATTGATGAGATTTAAAAACAAAACCACCACAACCCAAACCTGTGGACACAGTATTTGGAAAGCTACAGAACACAGCAGTGATACCCATATGAGAGCATCTGCAGTAAAAGGGAGCCAGAGACTAAGGAAACATACAATATCTGTTAATGGTTCCTATTTGCTTAGGCATCCACTTAAATGTTAATGTAAAGGTACAAATTTCTGTTGAGAATAAGCTAATGCTCCTCAGCATAACACAGATTTGCTCTCAATTGACTGTACTAACTTAAATTGTTTTTGCAGAATAGCATATTAAGTATCTGATCTTTCCCTGAATCCACCTTGGTTCCTTTCTGGAGTTTACAGCTTCTCTAGTTTGGTCTATGGTGCTATTTTTGTTTTGTAAACTGGCAGGGCAGAAATTCAAGAAAAACACTTTGGCTTGCATGTAGTATTGAGGCTGGTTTTTATAACAAGTCGCTATGCATTTCAGTATGTAATTCATGGCAGCCTATGATCCACAGAAGGAAGAGGCTGGCATGAAGAAAAATCTAGAAGTCTTCCTTCTAATGGCTAATTTAGTCCAAAAATTCTGCTGGTCAGCTCAGTGTGTTAAAGTAATATTGTTCATACTAATTAAGATTGTTCATGTACATATGATAGCAATAAGAAAAGTCAGAGTAAAGATAACAAATCTTTCAGGTATCTGTGAAATAGTTAACAAAATCAGCTGGTCTGCTACTAAAAATGCTTTAAATGTTAATAGATAATAGCTCTGATTCACCATTTGTATCTAGAGAAAAGGCCAAGTTCTTTCAACATAATCTGGAAACTCCTGTATTTTGTGTAAATAAATGACCCTTACAGTGACTCACTGGAAAAAAAAGCAGTAGTATATGAATGAGTAGAAAGCATACTGTACCCTAGTCTCATGTTTCAGAAATGAGAAATGTATTAGTTAGTGTTTGAACATTGCTCTGAATAGGTAATAAAACCCCACATGGGATAAATCCTGCTCAGTTTACTCAGTGTAAGAGGCAAGCAAGCACTATGTGGTTTCATGGCAGTTATGTATAAATTTAGTAATACAGTGCAAAACTTGAAGCAAATCCAAAAGAATTGGAAACAACTATGCAGTGGTGGAATAGAGTCTTAAGGGTTGACATAAAATTGTGACAAATTTTAATCTATGTCCAATTTCCTTTGTGCCTGGCATAATTCCTGCATGGGAGAGCACTCAATTCACAAATTTCACATAAAGCTTCCTATTATGCTCTATGAAATGAATATTTGGTTGGTTAGCAAAACAAATTATATAAGCATGTTGGGGGGGGGGGGGGGGGGGGGGGAGAGGGAGAAACAACAACAACAACTACCACACACACATTTGCAACTGACTTTAAATGAGACTGAGATATCATCTCTAAAACACTGCCATTTCTCATAGCTTTCTAGGCCAAAAAGTTTGACAGGTCTTTATTCAATTTGCCTTGATCACCACAATACAAGTGACCAATGCTGGCTAAAGACCTTTCATGAATAATTACAAAAAAATAATTAGTTGCATGGATGCCCTTGCAGACCGTTACAAAAATGAAATTTTAAATTGTTTTTTTTAACCCATCCTTGTATATTTCAAAGCAAGTCAAGACATTTGAACAACTGTTTCTTACAAATAAGACTGAATAGTTTTCATGCATTTTACTCTAGATTTTCATTTGGTAGATTTGCACATAACCACAGAGAACTTAATTTTCCTCATATTAGACTAATGCTTTTATATACATCAGTCCGATCAAAATACATTGACAGCCTTGCATGAAGTTAAATATAGAAAGACCATATCTAGGACCCAATTCTGCTGCCCTTACTTACACAATTCTGATTGAATTCAATGGATTGGAAATCAGAATCTGACTTTTCATCTTGCTTTCCAATCTTTAGGATGGGTTTGTCAAATGTATATTTTCCTGTTTAAACAGGGTGCTTTAAATGGCTAGGTATAAAGTGCTTGCTCCTTATCTTATAGAAGTAAGTGTCAACAAGAAGGAACCCAAATGTAATTAGCGTAGTCTCTCCTCAGCATGCATATCTGTCACTAACATGAGAAATGTGTGCATGGAGTGGGAGATTAGGCCCCTTGTTTTTAGCATCTCTCCTAGGAAAACTCACCTTGAGCATTCCTCTGTAGATGTTAGATACAGGAGCTACCTGATCCATGTTCTTGATTCCAGAGTCACTCATCTGAAATGAAAACAGAATGTATGAAAAACTTCTTCTTGCAGAAGGTAAGAGTACATTAAAAGAAGCATCTTATCTACTCTATTGTAGAACATAAACTTGTAATACAACAAAATGCTTCATTCAGAGAATCCTCTGACAAGGCAATAATATGAAAACTTTCATCTTGAGTACTATGTCCTCAACACTGGGCCTGATTTACACGTTTTGAATTGGGATGAACTCCATCAAAATCATTAACATTAAAATGGTATGCAACATGTATATGTGAGAAGGATCAAGCTCTTAGTATACAAGATGAAAGACTTCCTAGTGCCTAAGTTTGTTGAATTTAAGTTTACAAGCCTATAGAAATTCTTTGCTTGCCAAGTATTTATTGCTTATCCATAGGTATCTTCAAGTTTTGGTCCCACTGCTTTAAGTGTTCATGCTTTGGACTTTTTGAATTTTGACTTTGTTTACTGGATTTTTACTAACTACCCATAAATGACTTACGACTTTCCCTTTCCAACTAGGGGTGTGGGGCTGCATGTAAGATTTAGTGAATCCTCTGTTTTCACTCAAAATATTTTGGAACTAAATCTTGGACATATGTATTTTGGGACAATCCAGAGTACACACAATCAAGTACTGAATACAGGTTGTTTATAACGTGAATTATTAGCCTGAGAAAATGTAGCTTCTGATAGATGGATACAAGTTTCAGTTATTTACTCTTTGACAATCAGTTAAATAAACAGTATTTGGAGACTAAGCAAAATAAGCAACAACCCATTATGAGCAGATGTAATTTCACAACACTACATGGTTAGGTACTTTGGACACAACAGAAGGAACATGCAGTAAGACGAATCTCTGAAAAAGCTTACTGTGTCTGGATGGTAGATGTTCTAACGCTATTACCCATTTTACATTCTCTCCCCTTTTATGGAAATCGCAATAGAGTCTATTCCAAAGACTGATCCGAGTATTTATTAAAAAAAAATATCCCCAAAGTGTTACACTACCGTTTTGCACACTCATAACTTAAAATGTAACCAAGTTTGGTAAAAATATTTGTTTAGGGATCAACTGTCTGCCAAGTTTCTGCCTAAAATATCTTACTACAGTTAAACACTCAACATCTTAAGAGGGTTTGTAATATAATGGGTCTGATAGACTTGTCTGCAGTGGCATAAAAATACTATCCTGTGGCCTATAATACAAGCAACAATTGTGTGTGATTTTATGACTAGTTCTAAATCTATGTTTGACAAAATAGTGAAATATTCATAGTATCTCACTTAGCAAGGGAGGCTCAAACAGAAGGCAGGATCGTAGGCTTATGGGCCTTGCTCTGGCTTATCATAAGGACAAACCACATTGAACATAAATGCTTTATCAGAATCCACTGAGAGACTGTTCATTTAAAACTTTTCCTTTCACTTTGTCTTAGCACAATGCTGGCTTCTCCACCCTCACAGAAAGTGTATAGAAACTAGTATTAGTCCATAAATGCCATATCAGGAAAAGGTCAGCCCCACCATTCCCACATCAAAGCTGTAGTTTTTAGAAAACTAAATTCTTTCTGCCCCTCTTAGTTACTTCTATATACATGTGTAAAAAAATAAATAAAAATCAAGTACTCAAAAGAAACTAAGCAAAACAAATACAGCTTGCTGAAATGATACACATCCAAAGTATCTATATAAATAAACCAATAAAACCAGCCTCTTTTTCTCTTCTCCTTTGTCTGATCACTTAAAATCCTAAATATTTAAACTTAAAGGCTCATTTTGGCTTTAGTGTCAACTGTTCTTCCACATACAAAACTCGACTGAAAATAGAAAACAACTGCATTTGAGGCACAATACAGTCAGGTAGACTCCACCTAAATATGGAAAATGCTAATTAGTGTGATTTTGTGGAAATGAGAACACAAAATATCCCATCTCTATTATGAATGTGTTGGTAACGAATAGTGATCTCTACACAGTTCAGGTAATAAATTCACTCAACAAGTGTCCCCCGTCCCTTCCCTGAAGATATTACAATTTTAAATTAACAGCTTATCCTGCTAATCCTGTTGGCTGCTCCTTTTCAGAGTATAATGAATTTTTTTAGTCTCCAAGTTACTACTCCTTACATTTTAATGGTATCTAGCTATGAGCCTCAACTTCTAGATATAGCTGCAATTTATGATGCAAAAATGCTTTTGCATATGTTTTCAATAACCTTGATTTTTGGCCCATCCTTTATTGTGATTAGTCTGAAGACTTCAGGTGAAATCCTGGTCCCATTGCAGTCAATTGTAATCTTGCCAATGACTTCAAGAGGACCAGGATTTTACCTGTCATTTTTTTTATTTGTCTCAGTAAGTGTTCACAATACAAGTAGTATTTTATTAAAAAATAGAATCATGGGCATTTCTTCCAGTATATTAAACTAGTCACTATTTCTCTATGCCAGTCTGCTCACTTGCTATTTCAAGCACACAAAATCACTTTCACTTTGACAGTATTGTATGTTTTGAAGGCAACTGGAAATAGACTCTGTAGCACACAATTATGTGCCAAAATCCTCATCAATATTTTTTTTCTTTGACCAAATTCTTCAAGAACAACTTGTATGACAAATGAAAGGATTATTCATAGTGTTACCAGTTTGGGCAATCTACCAATGAGGCAAAGGTTTCCAGCTCTGTGATAGGGAACTCACTAGCATACTGGAAAATAAACTGGGCTGAGTGAGTGTGCGATACAGATCTTTACAATAGAGAGACTTAAAGTTGGAGTATTTCATTGGGATGGTGAATGTTGTTTTAAGTTCTTAAAAAGGCACAACGGCTCAATGTGATTGGGCCTCACTACCCACTCCTTCACTAAACACTGACAACTGATTCCTTGGCTACAATGAGCCTAACTAGCAGAACACCTTTGTCAACACCTGTGCATGGCTGAGAGTGGGTGAACCTAAACAAACTCAACAGGATAAAGCAATTAACTAATACTTCTGAATGCTGGTCAACTTCTTTCAGCAATAACCAGGTACTTCCTTTACCTAGAGTAAGCCTGTACCTATTCAAAAGAAAAACTAAATCAGTGTTAATATTTGAGACCTAACTAATTAAGCAGCTAGTCTTCATAGGCAAGATCCACCAGTTCTTCCCAAGCAAAACTCCATCTGACTTCAAAGTGTTTTTATAATGGGCTTAAAAAAAACCAACACAAACACACACACACACCACACACCCAAGAAAGCTCTTAATTTCTAAGTTTAACTATTAGATTCCAGTTAGTAGTGATGCTGCCTTAAATACATGATAGATGACTTGTCACGCAGTTGACACACGTGCCCATAAAAAAGTAAGGTGTAGAAATCATGCAACTAGACCTTTAAAAAAACCCAAACCAAAACAACACAACCTTTAAAACTAAAACCAACCCAAACAAAAATTAAACCAAAACATCTGAGGTATCTGCCTACCAACTCTTTGCCCTCAACACTCAGTCACATCCAAAGGACTTCGGTATGTTCCAATGTTTAACCTACTGCTCAAACGTCCAGAGTATCAGAAACAATTTATAAAACAATGTTTAAGTATGTGCTACCTTCTTCCTAGCACACTAGTGGAATAAAGGAGATTCCAACCCAGCTATAGATTCCAAGAACTCACAATTCAGTGCAAGACCAGCCTGGCTAAAAGAACTGCTAAATATTTCTCACACCGGCAAGGCTAGGAAGAACCTCCCTATAAGGGGGGAAACCTTCAAAAAAACAATTTCGATTTGCCCTCTCCGCTGGACTCCAAATCGGCTCTCTCTCCTACTTAACCGGTGTCATCTGACTCGCCAATATCAAATATAGCGATTCCCTTTCGGGCTTGTTTCTCGCTCCAAACCTGGGGAGGGGGGGCAGCAGCAGGGCTAGCTGAGGGAGCCGGGGGGAGGGGGCATCGGGAGGCGAGGAAGGGTCGTTCCGCGCCGGAGTTCGAGGCAGCTTCCTCCCTCCAGCAAAGTTTGGGCGCAGCTGCCCCGGGGCAGATCCCGAGCCCGCTGCGGTCCGGCGGTAACTCCAGGGGCGGCTGCAGACGCGGGGGCTGTTCGGCTCTCGCTACCAGCGGCCCCACACCCCATCGCTGGCAGTCGCAGCGCAAG
The DNA here is from genome assembly GCA_003942145.1 of Platysternon megacephalum. Lineage (NCBI taxonomy): Eukaryota > Metazoa > Chordata > Testudines > Platysternidae > Platysternon > Platysternon megacephalum. The sequence goes on along the minus strand of QXTE01000093.1, from coordinate 6,475,451 downwards.
AGCGGGCAGCGTGAGACAAGAGGCACAGCGGAGCCACACGGCTGCCAAGCGCCCCCTTCAACGCAACCAGTCCCCCCTTCAAATCCATCGCACCCCCTCCCCAGGGCCGCCCGGCGGAATCCTGCGCCTTACCTGGGCCGTCCAGAGCCGAGGTCCCGCAGGGAAGCGCTCCAAACCCAGCGCTCGCTGCTGCTCCTCCCTCCTCCAAACGCCGCTGCCTCGTCTGGAGCCGAAATCGCCTTTGCGCGGCCAAGCCAGCCGCCCCCGCACCGAGCCGAGGGCTCGCCCGGGCAAGAGACGCGCGGTCGCAGGCGGGGTGCGGTGCGTGGGCGCTGCCTGTGCCCGCCGGTGTCTCCGAGTGCGCCGCGCTCCGCTCTGTGCGCTCCTCCGAGCCCTTCGCCGGCTCTTCAGTGGGCAGGAGAAGGGGGCGGAGCTCGCCTCCCCGCGGGCCCAGCCTCCCCGGCTTACACCAGGAGGCGGAAGAGCCGCTTCCTTTTCTTATCGCGGTTGTTGTCCTTTCGAGTCTGTCTGGGCTGCCAAGCAAACAGCCGCCATCCCCTCCCCCGCCGGGGTGTGAAGGGAGCCTGGGCTGGGGCTTTCGCGGGCCCCCGCCTCTCTCCTCCGTCTGGTTGTTGTTTTCTTCCCTGAAGGGAGGGGGCCAGCCTGCCTTTGAGGAGTTTACATCACAAAAGAAGAGAGAGGGGGAAGAAATACCTGTGTCCTCTGAGGGAGATGGGCGGGATTCTCTCCAAGAGTCCTGGGGAATTCTTCATCACCGATGATTTTTTTTTCCAACCCAGAGTGGATGTTTTACTAAAAGCTCTGCTCTAGGCATTATTCGGGGGACGTTCTGTGGCCCCTGTTATACAGGAGGTCAGACTAGAGCAGTGATTTTTCAACCAGTGCTTAATTTGTAATGAAAGAGGTGCCCAGGCTCACGCACTTAGGTGCTGGGGCTCAAACAATTTTTTTTTATAATCATAACTGATGCAGCAAGCCCAAAGGTGCCGGGCTATGAATTTCCAAGCCTAAAGGTGCCAGGGCTCAGCCCTGACACAAATTAAGTGTTGTTTTCAACCTTTTTTTCATTTGTGTATCCCTAAAAATTGTGAATGGAGGTGCGGACCCTTTTGAAAATATTAGACATGGCCCACAGACCCCTGAGGAATGTAACAGCTGTTCTATGGCAACGACAGCCTTTTGCGGACCCCTTACACATAGTCTGTGGACCCCCAGGGGTTGAAAACCACTGGGCTAGGTGATCATCCTGGTCCCGCCTGGCCTTGAAATCTGTGCAGCTAAGAACATCACAAGCATATAAAATATTTAGTTTTTAATTGAACCAAATGATGTATCCACACTGTTGTAAGATGACGTGTGTCAGGCTCTTGGGCACAGAGCAACATGAAAATAATTCTTCAAGTCTGCCTTCCAGCCTGGACAGTATTGAGTGCCATGGTAGAGGATGTATCATGTTAAACTGATACTGGGTTTCCCCAGGGCCACTGTAACCTATGTAGATGGCTTTGTTGGGTATTTTCCATTTATCACTGTAGATAATTCTAAGGATAAAAAAGCACAACCAAATGCTAAATTATGGGATTGATGCAGGAATTTCTGGATGAAATTTTATGGCAAAAGATCATGGTCATAATGGCCCTTTCTGCCCTTAAAATGTATGAATCTTCCAGAACTGAGTACCTTTCATTGAAACACTTCTTGCTATCAGCTTGATAGCAGATCACAGCTGCTGTAGAAAGGTTTCAGAGTGGTAGCCCTGTTAGTCTGTATCAGCAAAAAGAACGAGGAGTGTACTTGTGGCACCTTAGAGACTAACAAATTTATTTGGGCATAAGCTTTCGTGGGCTAAAGCCCACTTCATCGGATGCATGCAGTGGAAAATACAGTAGGAAGATATATATACACAGAGAAAGCTTATGCCCAAATAAATTTGTTAGTCTCTAAGGTGCCACAAGTACTCCTGTTCTTTTTGCTGCTGTAGAATTACTCACAGAGATGATTTCCAAGTAGCCAGCTCCCAAACCATTTAAAGAGTTTTAGATACAAAACCAAAACATTTCATCTTATTCATTTAGTTGAGAGGCTACAAAATCTTTCAGATATGTAACCAGGATTCTGGTATAGGTGTGAAATCCAGCTCTACCACATAGAAAGGACAGACAATATCTTGGGACAGCTAAATATTTATTGACTGTTCTTTTTAATGTAAGCAACAGGGAACTGGGGGAATACAAGTGAGAGTTCAATCTTCTGGGTTGCCTCAGGCAACAAAACCTTAGAGCTGACTGTACAGTGTGTTTTTTGTTGTTAAGAAAACCTGGACCTCTCTTTACCTGCAGGACTGCAGTATATTTATTCTGAGTCTTGATCTTTCCCCCCCCCTTCATTTATTTCTAGGGTCACAGTGATACAATTCATGGACCTTTTAGGTTTAAGATAGTTTGCAAGAGACCAGCGTTATGTATTTAATTATGTTGCTTTGTCTGAGAAACTGACTGTTCTTTTTGTATCCTGTAAAAAATATTTTGATAAAACTGATGAAATTTCCCCCTAACTGTTGTGTTAGGGGACAGCACAAGCTGGCTTTTTCAAGCTCTCAGGGGAGCTAAGTGGATATTTTAAAGCCTATGTCTCTGATCTTTTCTGAGCTGAACTTCAATATAATCTATTTCTGACTAACTGTTTCAAGGAATGCAGAGTAAACTAAAGATTTTATGTAAACAGAGCTAAATCTTAATAGGGTCTCCTGGTTAACAAAAGAAAGTGCCCTAGGCATTCCCTGTCAATACAAAATTTCAACTGCCTTGTCTTGCTGCCCTCTCTCTCAAAGGGAGCAGTAGTTTATGCAGAATCCTGTTTACTGTCCTACTGGTTAAGGGAGACAGGCCTAGGTGTCTGCACAAGTAAGTAAATCCATTTATTCATGTCTGAATATCAATGACATTGTAGCAGAATTTTCTAAAGCCTTCACGATCCATCACTAACTGTAAGTACTCAGCAGCTGATCTTCCAGTGACATTGCACACGCCATCCATCTACTTGCTTGTCGTCCCCTATTGTGATGACCCACCATTCCTTCCACAGTAACTTTCTCAAGTTTATTTTTATCTCTACACCTGTGACCAAAGTGCATAGGCCCGTGTCTGTTGTTTTCCAACGTCAGAGTCTTCTTCTCTCCAATAATATTTCTAACTGAGGCATTTGTCCTTTTTTCTGTCCAAGAGATAAGCAAGAGTCTTTGCCAGTGCTGCCTTTCAAAAGCTTCCGTTTCCTTCTTGTCAGCAGCATTAACTTCCCACAATTCACATTCATAAATTGCTATGAAAAAAAATTTCTCATCAGTCACCTCTTTGTGCATTTCAAGGTGCTGTGGTTTTTCCACACTTTCTTAGAAGAGGCCATTCCAATCTTAGGCAGTTCTAAAGAAATCAGAAGAACCTTCCTGGTTGGATATATATGATCCCAGATAATTAAATTCATCATCTACCTCTACAGTTTGTCTGTTAATTGTGACTTCCACTTGCGTCCTGTTTTTGTTAGTCAAGTCATACACAGGTATTTTGTTTTCATCACATTCAGGAATATTCCTCAGTAACTGTTTTTACAGACTCCAGTTTTTGTTGCATTGCATGCGTGGTTGTAGCAAAGAGTGTGTCATCTGCATATCTGTTGTTGGTTAAGAGGTGTCCGCCAATGGAGATCTCAGCTCCTTCCACTTTGTTAAACATTCCAAGGCTTATCTCATAATAAATTCTCTGCATAAGTTAAAGAGGCTTGGGAACAAAATACATCCTTGTCTCACCCCCCCGCACAGTGGAAAACCACTCCCTGACACCTACTGCTATTTGCACTGTGGTCTGGTGGTGGTGTTAGAGACTTGCAATGAGTTCAATGAGTTGCTTTGAAATCCCCATGTCTGCAAGTATCCTCCACAGATGGTCATTATGGATGGCATTGTATGCTTTTGAGCAGTGTACGAAGCACGTGATCAATGGGCTATCATACTCTCTTCATTTTCAGTGATGTGACAGACAGTCATGATTTGGTCATGTGCCTTGGCTGTCCTTGAAATTAGGTTGTTGTGGTATTAGTTCTGCTTCTATCCTTTGTTTCATGTGATCCTGGATTACATAGAGCAGATATGATGTGAGATATCAGGAAAATGATACGATAGTTACTGCACTCTGTTATGTTTCCCTTCCCTTCCTTTCCCTTTGGTATGGGCAGAAAAATTCCCTTTGTCCAATATTCTGTCCAATTTCTAGTCATCCATACACCATTAAAAAATTTCACATAGCCTGTGAATCTATCTGCTCAGTTTCTCATAGTCTGTCCTGCGTTCTTCTGTCTCCAAGCCAGTCTCTTTCACTCTGTCATTTTCCTGCCAGCTCAAACACCTTTTCAATTAACCATGATTTGGGCAGAGACTTACTTTTGGGAATGTGTGCTTTGGTGGTTTCAGTCATAATAATTTTTATTATGGGAAAAGCAGAAAAAACTCAAGACTGCCTTAGTCAAATCAAAGAGACAGAGAGACTCTGAGACCATGGTGAAGATAATTCACTTTTGAATATTTTCCCATTGGTTTTAATTAACACCCTTATACCACCAAAGACTTATGAGAGTGAAACCTTACAAAAAAAAAGTATGAATAACTGTGTTTTTTTTCTTACAGAATTTGTTCTTATAAGTCAACTATGTCACTTGTTCTATTCATTTCAACAACAGTTCTGTACATAGTATCTTCTGCAATAGTTTCAGATCATAATATTTAAAAGCAAGTTTAAAATCATTATCAGGTGTAGCCTTAAAACTGGTACCTGTTCAGCTTTGTGAATTTGAATCAGAAGCAGATACCAGAGTCATGACACGTGAGTACTCTTCAGGCCTTGAAAAATCTGCTTGCCCCTGGAAAGTGAGATACTTCCCCAAGAGAAAGCAAGGGCCTTAAAGTGTCAATTTTTTGCACAATTTTTCATTAAAAACATTTGTTTCTCGCTCTTTGTGAAAGTTGACCTCCGCAAGAGGAGGTAGAGTGGTCCATTGGATAAGGCACTGGACTGGAAGTCAAGAAACATAGGCTGTATGCCACTGATTGCTCTACCATTGTGTGTCTTTGGGCAAGCTACTTAACCTCTCTGAGTCTCCTGATTTGTAATTTGTACATAATTATGATTCTTTGTAACCCCTTATAAAGCACTTTGATATCTGCAGATGAAAAGTACTATAGCCCTGCTTCAGAAGAGTATTAATGTAACTCACATTCCAGTTTAACTCTTGCTTTCATTCATAGCATAACTCGGTAGCTGTTACTTTTATGTTCAGATTTCTGTACTGGAATTCAAACTACCATTTGAACATTGATTTCACATCTCAGAATCAGGATTTTTGGCATTAACAATTGTAGTTTCTTTTAGTGCTGGTGATGCAACTTTATAATTCCCCCATTTGCTGCCCTTAAATAGTGGCTCCCCTGCAATTTGTGGTTCTGGAGGTCTGTACTCACTGGTTTGTAGACCAGTTTCCTCAAAAATAGATTATTTAATTTAATACTTTCCTCTTCCATATAGCTTTTTCTCCAGCCTCTAGATAGGGGCTTGATACCTGATTCCTTCTGTCAAACATGCACAAATCAGGCAAATTATGACAGCACACTTTTGAGAGAGACACAAAAATGACTTGATTATGATGATGACATTTCTTAATACAAGAAAGTCTTGATCTAATAAGGTGGCATCTGCTAAACTCACAAGGGAAACAATTATAAACTGTATGTCAGCTGGATAGCGATTTTAATTATAAGACTGACAAGAACAATTATGCCACCATTAATAGAGGGGAAGCAACTCTCAGAAAGGGTAAGATGACAGATTGGAAGTTACTCATATTTTGTTGATCGTTTCTGTGCTGGGATCCTATGCAAAAATAAAATCTTTTAAATAACTCTATTAAAACTAATGCATACATCAGTATTTTAGCTGCAAAATAGATAATGTTATGCCATTTTAAACTGAAAATAAAATTTACATCAGAACTTGTTTTGTATTGATTAGAAACACTTGGTATTAATGCATCTCTATGTCTTGTCTTAGGTTCTGCCTATTTCGCTCTCCTCCCCCCAACTAACTCGTGGTTCTACCTGTACTGCATTTTTATTTGTTTTAACTTACTATAAAACATGGTGACACATGTGAATGGTGCAGCATAAGTCAATGAATAATCACAACGTCAGTGCCATTGTGAAATCTCCATTGAGAATCTTCATTGTGAAATCACTGTGGGAGACTGGCACCTTCTTTGCAGCTGAGTTCTCACAATGTTGCCAAGTGACTAGGAAGGTGTGACAGCCAGACAGTAAAAGGGAAGAGAAGTGTTAGGGTCAGAATTTCTAGAAGCTCATGTTGCATGGGGGGGTCTCCAGTAATTCTTCCACAGAATACTTTTCTCAGTACACTTTCATCATATGGTGTCTTTCTAGCGAGGATGGAAGTGAGTCCTCAGATTTTGGGGATGGTTCTGGCTTGCTCCCTGCCTTTCTCTGGTATAATGTCTTCTAAACGCTCTAAAGAATGTCCCTCTGACTTTGTGATTCCAAGTGAAGGAACTTGCTGAAATGTCAAAGTATTTAAATATGGGACATTTAATGGGTCAAATTTTTCTCTTGGTTATGTGTCTCCCATGATATCACTGAAAGGGGTGGATACTTATCTGGGGGCATATTTTGGGCTAATCTTACCAATTTGGCTCCAGCTACTTTACATCTAACCGCAGGTCTCAAAAGGAGAAGGGTATATTAAATTTCCTTCTGATTTCTCTGGTCTTGAAGTGCATGTTCGACTCCTGTTCTGTGCACAGAACTCCCACTGATGTCAAGACAGAGAAAAATAGGACCCAAAGAATTTATGGTTTAAACAGCACGGGGTGTGTGAGAGGGAAGGTATGAGGAGGGGCTTCATTACAATGGGAACCCAGATGAATTACAGCTGAATGCCCCCAAAATTCCTCCTGGGACTCTGGAGAACATGCTGGGGTGGAAGCCTGCCATACTTTTAAAGGATGCAGTGTGGGCTCACCTTCCCCAGTGGGGTGCATGGGGGAGGGAAGGGGAGCCTGAGGACAGGCATGGCCTCCCTCTCACCACACCCTCTCCTCCCACTGAAGAGCCTAACAGTGCTGGCTGCACTGTCTTGGAATAGTCCTTGCACTCAAGGCTGCAAATGACAGCAGTCCTTGCTCAGGGACACAATATCAACGGTAGACCTGTGCTGTCTCCCTTTTGCATACCCATGCAGCACCTGCAACCGTCTTGCTCAATGGATCATTTGTATTAAGTACTGTTGTAAAATTAATCATCTTGGATTAAAAAGTCCATATGTGTGTGGACCTTCAAGATAACTTCCAGTAAAACTACAGAGGACACCCCATATAAGGTCATAGCATAAGGGTTTGGGGAAATAACATCTCCAAAAGCTAAAGGCCTATTTTTCTCAGTTTGAAAACATCAGCATCCAAACTAAATTCTATTATAATTTAAACAAAACAAAGGGCCAAATTCATCAACTCCATGATCTAAATAAAGTTACAGCAGAGATGAATTTAGGCCACAATGTTTACTCAATTGATACCCAGCAAATGATTGGTTGTGTATAGTTAGAGTAGAAGTAAGACAAGTGACCCTCCCAGAATCTACCTTTCAAGCCAATGTGCATTGCATTCCTTCTGAAGAAGAGACTTTAAATTATTTGGAGAACAAAATTTGATCAAGGTAACGTCTGGAAAGACATCTCAGTGAGTCATAAAGTACAGTAATTTCTTCATGTGTGTCATTGCGTTTAATACATGCAGACTGGCATTAACACTGCAAAGGCAAATACTATGCCAAAGTTCTTTAGGCAAGTTTGAACAAAAGAATCAACACCATATATTCTACTTGTGTTGGATAAAATTGATGATCATTAAATAAACCTTACAACTCAGTCATTTATACTTATAAAAACTCAAAGATATTTATGCTCATGTGGCTTTTGAATTGGTGAAAATGATCTGAGCATGACTTGCATAACTTTTGCAGTTGGACTGATGGAGATGCATAACACATGAATTTTATTATGTATCATACAATTTGAAAAACTAAGTCTTTACTCTTCATACTAAAGTAAAAGCTTAGTCATTATACTACTCCGCCTCGCTATTGCTTAAGAGATTGCCCAAAGTACACTTAGTTCATTTGGTGCTGTTGGAGGCATAAAATAAAAAGCATATGTTAATATTTTTAAGGCCAAATTTGTCCAGAAACTGAAGAGAACATTCACTGGTTTTTGGATCTCTTGTTTTCCAAGAGATTGTGTCTTTTGAAGTTTCAGCAACTGAAAGGTTTTATATCTTTTATTGTTTGCATTTCACATACTGCTCATTTCTTTTATAAGCTTACCTTGCTGTTATAAGTTTACCTTTCCTCTGTACAGACTTACCATGCTGTTGTCCCAGACTTTTATAACTAATGTGATCTCATCACCAAAGTTAATTTCTATGGATGTGCACAGCTGAATGATTCCTTCACCAGTAAATACTGTTCATGGTTTAATCTATACACTTTTTCCATATTTGGATTTTCACCTTTTTTTAAGGTTACAGTAATTGCAGTTGGTACTTTGACAGGATGGCTGCTTTTGCCCCAGATACATTTAGGAAGGCATTCTAAAATACAAAATCAAAAAGGCCCTGATACCACGCTTGCTTCTTGTTCTGAAAGCTACAACGTTCTGGGCAAGTGAGAGTTTTTGTCACTGTATGCCACTTCAGAAGCTCTGCCTTACCTACATCCTTTAACTACTGACATTCTGCTACCTTTTAGTGGATTAGCCTAATAATGGTAAAGGTTTGGTTGATTTTTTATTTTTTTTTAGCAACTTTTAACTTTTCTGTCTATTCTCATCATGTGCATTCTAAAACAAATCCTTCTTCATACCTCTTACATTCCCCACTACACAGAGACAATGTGCTTTATGTACCAAGTTACAGGATAATGGGGGTGACGGGTGGGGACTCAAGGGAAAAAAGTGAACATGGTATCACATCCAATTTCTTGTTCTATTACAAGTAAGAAAATGTGACAATTGAGTGACCGTCTGCTTTTACCCCGTGCTTTAATGTGCAACCCAAAAGCAATGGAGAATCTTCTCCCTACTGTAGTTAAGGAAAAATAAACATTTATTATATTCACACACCATGCTTCACATTATAGCTCAAATTCTGGCAGGTGCTACCCATAGGCACCCAAAAGACACATGGTTCCCAGTACCAGCATTGTGGGGGAAGTTGTTTGACTATTTTGACCTGCACACAAATGCATGCAGAGGCAGTCTGCTCTATGGGCTCTCTGAACTCAGATAAGCTAGGGCTGCCAGGGTGTAAGCCATGTATTGGTTGAAATTCATCACTGTGCAGAGGGTTAGCACGAGGTCTACACACCACTTCAGTTCTATTTTAAATTTCCAGTTTCCTGCATGGGATATTTCCTACATAGAGAACAATTTAGGTCCTGCTATCTAAAGAATTTGAGCTAAATCTCACAGAAATACTTGGCAAGCTAAAGATAGTAGCAGGCCTGATGTGTAGATGGATATACTGTACTTGGAAAATTGTCTACCTTTTGCTAACAGACATCTCTTCAATGAGGCATGTATTTTGTCTAAGCGGCATCTTCTGCCTTTTTTTGCTTCTGCATCCCTAAAGTCATAATGCCAAATTAGTCATTTTTATACCAGAGAAACTTTAATATCTACACCCATATGTATTCCAGAACACTGACAAGACAAAGCCATTTTTATAAAACTATAAGCAGTGATTGTTCTATTTTTCCAATACTTTTTTAAATAGGGCAGGTGCAATGACCATATCTCTTATCAGTGACTAACAATGAATCACTCACATTCTCTAGGTGTTACATGCTTGTATTAGTCAGCCTGTCCTGTGCTTATCGGAATTCAGGCAGACAAAACATTGGTCAAGGTGTATCATTTAAGATTCATTGAAGAATATCCGTGTGCAAAGAGCAAATGAAGTAGAAAAATGGAGATGATGGCTTTTTTAAACATTTGTAGACAATAAACTTGGTAAGCCAGGTCACAGAACAGTTTAAGAGTATTATTTATGAAGCAAAAACTGCCAGTGTCACTTGATCCAGCCATTGATCTACTTGAGTGAAATTCACTCCATGTATGTAGAGCCTAAATACTTGGGCTTCTTTTGGGTGGATCGTAGGTCAGTGGGGAAGGTGAAATCCACCATCATACCCACCCAACCTAGGGCCAATGTGTAGGACTGCCATAGAGCCCAATGCTGGCAACACCTCCTCCATGGCTAATCTTCCAGTTTAAGGCTTGAATACCATTCACAGTCCAGTGTTTTGGTTGCACCAAGTACTAGGGCCACTGGATCTGTGCAAACACTGATCCGCAACCCTTCCCACTGGTCAATTCCCTGGCCTACCCACACTGTGGCCTCCTGCTCCAGCCTATGCAAGGCTGGCATAGAGCTGGATGGGAAATGGTTTTCCTGTCCTGCAAGAATTCTCAGGGTTTTTTGTTTGTTTGTTGTATTAAAAATTCCTATCCTGAATCAGGATGAAAAGTTAAAATTTCAAAAAAAATTGTTAACTGAAAATCTGGGGGGGGGGGGATTGCATCATGTCAACTGAAACGCTTCATTTTGATTTCAATCATTTAAAAAAACCCTACATTTTAAAACTATAAATGTTGAAATGAAAAGTCATTTTGACCAAAACAGAACTTTTTCATTTCAAAGTGGGATATTTTGACAATTTTTTAACCTGGTTTCAAAAAAAAATTTGAAATCGGTCCAAACCAACTCCTGCCTGTGAACAGTTTTCAACAAATCAGTATTTTCTAATGAAAAATACATTTTGTCTAAAAATTCCCACCGGGTTTAGGCTGGCAAGTAAAGATTCTTTTTGCGGTACAGCCCCTGTGCAGCTGCTCAGCAGGCAGAGTCACTGTAGCGTCTATGGGGGGCAGAATGTTGACTCTCCACACCAGGATGAACAGGGCCGGCCCACAACATTTTGGCACCTGAGGTGGGGAGCTCAAATGACGCCCCCATGCCCTCTCGCTTGGGCCAAAACTTTGAAAGGTCTCAATTCTGCCTTCTTCCTGTTCTACTCCTCTCATGGTACTGCTCTGCTACCTACCCCAATACAGGAGAATTAACAACTTAAAATGTCTTGTTCAAAAATGTTAAGTAACGCTTAACTTTCAAATGCCTGAACAGCAAATGTAACTTTTCTTGTCTGCACAGTAAACACTGGCATTTTTTATCTGTTTGAATAATCAAAGTGGTGCTTTCCCTGCCTTCTTGGTTGCAAAGATTTGAACTGCTTCCTGAAGGTCCACAGTCTGGACCAGCTCATGCTCTACTGAGATGGTTGCAAGGCCGACCAGCCTCTCCTGTGTCACTGTGGAGTGTAGATGTGTTTTTATTAACTTCAGCGTGGAGAAGCTGCGTTCTCCACTGGCAACTGTTAAGGAAGTGTTAGAAGTATGCGCAGAGCAACAAAAGCATTTGGAAAGAGGGTGGTCATCTTATTTGTGCACATATATTCCAGAACAGCCTTTGGAGTTGATCCTGCTGAAATGTATCTTGAAAGGGCTTTCAGTTCATCACCTAAATCACTCGCATCAATATCGTGCATGTCATCATGTGTCAACATTGTCTCTAGTGCCCTGCATTGCTGGTGTAGGTCTTCTTCAGGTATAGTGAGGAGTTTTGGAATATCATACAACAGCCCAAATATACTGCTGTGTTCCTTGAGCTGCATGAAATGTTCTTCAACTGACTGTATTGCACAATCTAGCACCTGGTTAAAGAATTCAACTTTGAATTGTTGTTTGGGGTCTCTTATGGGATTATCCCGTGCCTCGTAATCAAAATGTCTTCTTCTTCGGTGACTCTTGTATTCTTGAATGGGTGGGGAAATATCTTCAGTGTGAAGTTCCTCTGCCAACTTCTGTGCACTCTTCAGAACATTTTGAAATCCCTCATCTGACCGGTAAGACTGTAGGTATGACTTTACTTTGTCCAGTTGTTCTATTGCTCCAGATATATCAAGGTCAACACCTTGGAGTCTCTTGCTTACAACATTTATTTCAAACAGTATGTCATGCCACAACACTAAGCCACACAGAAATTTGAAGTTATGTATGTTTCTGGTGATTCCATTTCCCTCTGCCACTGTTCTCCCACGAACAGTTCCTGTCATAGCATTATCCTCCATAATGGCAACTATGGCATCATCTATCTTCCCAATTTGGTGTTTGATAGGCTTTATCACCTCCACTCGACTTTCCCATCATGTGGCACTCAGTGGTTTCAGTGTCAGAGAGGATGTTCCCAGATGTTGCTTCAAAATTTGCCATCGATGAGTTGATGCAGAGAAAAATACATNCAAAACCTTAGAGCTGACTGTACAGTGTGTTTTTTGTTGTTAAGAAAACCTGGACCTCTCTTTACCTGCAGGACTGCAGTATATTTATTCTGAGTCTTGATCTTTCCCCCCCCCTTCATTTATTTCTAGGGTCACAGTGATACAATTCATGGACCTTTTAGGTTTAAGATAGTTTGCAAGAGACCAGCGTTATGTATTTAATTATGTTGCTTTGTCTGAGAAACTGACTGTTCTTTTTGTATCCTGTAAAAAATATTTTGATAAAACTGATGAAATTTCCCCCTAACTGTTGTGTTAGGGGACAGCACAAGCTGGCTTTTTCAAGCTCTCAGGGGAGCTAAGTGGATATTTTAAAGCCTATGTCTCTGATCTTTTCTGAGCTGAACTTCAATATAATCTATTTCTGACTAACTGTTTCAAGGAATGCAGAGTAAACTAAAGATTTTATGTAAACAGAGCTAAATCTTAATAGGGTCTCCTGGTTAACAAAAGAAAGTGCCCTAGGCATTCCCTGTCAATACAAAATTTCAACTGCCTTGTCTTGCTGCCCTCTCTCTCAAAGGGAGCAGTAGTTTATGCAGAATCCTGTTTACTGTCCTACTGGTTAAGGGAGACAGGCCTAGGTGTCTGCACAAGTAAGTAAATCCATTTATTCATGTCTGAATATCAATGACATTGTAGCAGAATTTTCTAAAGCCTTCACGATCCATCACTAACTGTAAGTACTCAGCAGCTGATCTTCCAGTGACATTGCACACGCCATCCATCTACTTGCTTGTCGTCCCCTATTGTGATGACCCACCATTCCTTCCACAGTAACTTTCTCAAGTTTATTTTTATCTCTACACCTGTGACCAAAGTGCATAGGCCCGTGTCTGTTGTTTTCCAACGTCAGAGTCTTCTTCTCTCCAATAATATTTCTAACTGAGGCATTTGTCCTTTTTTCTGTCCAAGAGATAAGCAAGAGTCTTTGCCAGTGCTGCCTTTCAAAAGCTTCCGTTTCCTTCTTGTCAGCAGCATTAACTTCCCACAATTCACATTCATAAATTGCTATGAAAAAAAATTTCTCATCAGTCACCTCTTTGTGCATTTCAAGGTGCTGTGGTTTTTCCACACTTTCTTAGAAGAGGCCATTCCAATCTTAGGCAGTTCTAAAGAAATCAGAAGAACCTTCCTGGTTGGATATATATGATCCCAGATAATTAAATTCATCATCTACCTCTACAGTTTGTCTGTTAATTGTGACTTCCACTTGCGTCCTGTTTTTGTTAGTCAAGTCATACACAGGTATTTTGTTTTCATCACATTCAGGAATATTCCTCAGTAACTGTTTTTACAGACTCCAGTTTTTGTTGCATTGCATGCGTGGTTGTAGCAAAGAGTGTGTCATCTGCATATCTGTTGTTGGTTAAGAGGTGTCCGCCAATGGAGATCTCAGCTCCTTCCACTTTGTTAAACATTCCAAGGCTTATCTCATAATAAATTCTCTGCATAAGTTAAAGAGGCTTGGGAACAAAATACATCCTTGTCTCACCCCCCCGCACAGTGGAAAACCACTCCCTGACACCTACTGCTATTTGCACTGTGGTCTGGTGGTGGTGTTAGAGACTTGCAATGAGTTCAATGAGTTGCTTTGAAATCCCCATGTCTGCAAGTATCCTCCACAGATGGTCATTATGGATGGCATTGTATGCTTTTGAGCAGTGTACGAAGCACGTGATCAATGGGCTATCATACTCTCTTCATTTTCAGTGATGTGACAGACAGTCATGATTTGGTCATGTGCCTTGGCTGTCCTTGAAATTAGGTTGTTGTGGTATTAGTTCTGCTTCTATCCTTTGTTTCATGTGATCCTGGATTACATAGAGCAGATATGATGTGAGATATCAGGAAAATGATACGATAGTTACTGCACTCTGTTATGTTTCCCTTCCCTTCCTTTCCCTTTGGTATGGGCAGAAAAATTCCCTTTGTCCAATATTCTGTCCAATTTCTAGTCATCCATACACCATTAAAAAATTTCACATAGCCTGTGAATCTATCTGCTCAGTTTCTCATAGTCTGTCCTGCGTTCTTCTGTCTCCAAGCCAGTCTCTTTCACTCTGTCATTTTCCTGCCAGCTCAAACACCTTTTCAATTAACCATGATTTGGGCAGAGACTTACTTTTGGGAATGTGTGCTTTGGTGGTTTCAGTCATAATAATTTTTATTATGGGAAAAGCAGAAAAAACTCAAGACTGCCTTAGTCAAATCAAAGAGACAGAGAGACTCTGAGACCATGGTGAAGATAATTCACTTTTGAATATTTTCCCATTGGTTTTAATTAACACCCTTATACCACCAAAGACTTATGAGAGTGAAACCTTACAAAAAAAAAGTATGAATAACTGTGTTTTTTTTCTTACAGAATTTGTTCTTATAAGTCAACTATGTCACTTGTTCTATTCATTTCAACAACAGTTCTGTACATAGTATCTTCTGCAATAGTTTCAGATCATAATATTTAAAAGCAAGTTTAAAATCATTATCAGGTGTAGCCTTAAAACTGGTACCTGTTCAGCTTTGTGAATTTGAATCAGAAGCAGATACCAGAGTCATGACACGTGAGTACTCTTCAGGCCTTGAAAAATCTGCTTGCCCCTGGAAAGTGAGATACTTCCCCAAGAGAAAGCAAGGGCCTTAAAGTGTCAATTTTTTGCACAATTTTTCATTAAAAACATTTGTTTCTCGCTCTTTGTGAAAGTTGACCTCCGCAAGAGGAGGTAGAGTGGTCCATTGGATAAGGCACTGGACTGGAAGTCAAGAAACATAGGCTGTATGCCACTGATTGCTCTACCATTGTGTGTCTTTGGGCAAGCTACTTAACCTCTCTGAGTCTCCTGATTTGTAATTTGTACATAATTATGATTCTTTGTAACCCCTTATAAAGCACTTTGATATCTGCAGATGAAAAGTACTATAGCCCTGCTTCAGAAGAGTATTAATGTAACTCACATTCCAGTTTAACTCTTGCTTTCATTCATAGCATAACTCGGTAGCTGTTACTTTTATGTTCAGATTTCTGTACTGGAATTCAAACTACCATTTGAACATTGATTTCACATCTCAGAATCAGGATTTTTGGCATTAACAATTGTAGTTTCTTTTAGTGCTGGTGATGCAACTTTATAATTCCCCCATTTGCTGCCCTTAAATAGTGGCTCCCCTGCAATTTGTGGTTCTGGAGGTCTGTACTCACTGGTTTGTAGACCAGTTTCCTCAAAAATAGATTATTTAATTTAATACTTTCCTCTTCCATATAGCTTTTTCTCCAGCCTCTAGATAGGGGCTTGATACCTGATTCCTTCTGTCAAACATGCACAAATCAGGCAAATTATGACAGCACACTTTTGAGAGAGACACAAAAATGACTTGATTATGATGATGACATTTCTTAATACAAGAAAGTCTTGATCTAATAAGGTGGCATCTGCTAAACTCACAAGGGAAACAATTATAAACTGTATGTCAGCTGGATAGCGATTTTAATTATAAGACTGACAAGAACAATTATGCCACCATTAATAGAGGGGAAGCAACTCTCAGAAAGGGTAAGATGACAGATTGGAAGTTACTCATATTTTGTTGATCGTTTCTGTGCTGGGATCCTATGCAAAAATAAAATCTTTTAAATAACTCTATTAAAACTAATGCATACATCAGTATTTTAGCTGCAAAATAGATAATGTTATGCCATTTTAAACTGAAAATAAAATTTACATCAGAACTTGTTTTGTATTGATTAGAAACACTTGGTATTAATGCATCTCTATGTCTTGTCTTAGGTTCTGCCTATTTCGCTCTCCTCCCCCCAACTAACTCGTGGTTCTACCTGTACTGCATTTTTATTTGTTTTAACTTACTATAAAACATGGTGACACATGTGAATGGTGCAGCATAAGTCAATGAATAATCACAACGTCAGTGCCATTGTGAAATCTCCATTGAGAATCTTCATTGTGAAATCACTGTGGGAGACTGGCACCTTCTTTGCAGCTGAGTTCTCACAATGTTGCCAAGTGACTAGGAAGGTGTGACAGCCAGACAGTAAAAGGGAAGAGAAGTGTTAGGGTCAGAATTTCTAGAAGCTCATGTTGCATGGGGGGGTCTCCAGTAATTCTTCCACAGAATACTTTTCTCAGTACACTTTCATCATATGGTGTCTTTCTAGCGAGGATGGAAGTGAGTCCTCAGATTTTGGGGATGGTTCTGGCTTGCTCCCTGCCTTTCTCTGGTATAATGTCTTCTAAACGCTCTAAAGAATGTCCCTCTGACTTTGTGATTCCAAGTGAAGGAACTTGCTGAAATGTCAAAGTATTTAAATATGGGACATTTAATGGGTCAAATTTTTCTCTTGGTTATGTGTCTCCCATGATATCACTGAAAGGGGTGGATACTTATCTGGGGGCATATTTTGGGCTAATCTTACCAATTTGGCTCCAGCTACTTTACATCTAACCGCAGGTCTCAAAAGGAGAAGGGTATATTAAATTTCCTTCTGATTTCTCTGGTCTTGAAGTGCATGTTCGACTCCTGTTCTGTGCACAGAACTCCCACTGATGTCAAGACAGAGAAAAATAGGACCCAAAGAATTTATGGTTTAAACAGCACGGGGTGTGTGAGAGGGAAGGTATGAGGAGGGGCTTCATTACAATGGGAACCCAGATGAATTACAGCTGAATGCCCCCAAAATTCCTCCTGGGACTCTGGAGAACATGCTGGGGTGGAAGCCTGCCATACTTTTAAAGGATGCAGTGTGGGCTCACCTTCCCCAGTGGGGTGCATGGGGGAGGGAAGGGGAGCCTGAGGACAGGCATGGCCTCCCTCTCACCACACCCTCTCCTCCCACTGAAGAGCCTAACAGTGCTGGCTGCACTGTCTTGGAATAGTCCTTGCACTCAAGGCTGCAAATGACAGCAGTCCTTGCTCAGGGACACAATATCAACGGTAGACCTGTGCTGTCTCCCTTTTGCATACCCATGCAGCACCTGCAACCGTCTTGCTCAATGGATCATTTGTATTAAGTACTGTTGTAAAATTAATCATCTTGGATTAAAAAGTCCATATGTGTGTGGACCTTCAAGATAACTTCCAGTAAAACTACAGAGGACACCCCATATAAGGTCATAGCATAAGGGTTTGGGGAAATAACATCTCCAAAAGCTAAAGGCCTATTTTTCTCAGTTTGAAAACATCAGCATCCAAACTAAATTCTATTATAATTTAAACAAAACAAAGGGCCAAATTCATCAACTCCATGATCTAAATAAAGTTACAGCAGAGATGAATTTAGGCCACAATGTTTACTCAATTGATACCCAGCAAATGATTGGTTGTGTATAGTTAGAGTAGAAGTAAGACAAGTGACCCTCCCAGAATCTACCTTTCAAGCCAATGTGCATTGCATTCCTTCTGAAGAAGAGACTTTAAATTATTTGGAGAACAAAATTTGATCAAGGTAACGTCTGGAAAGACATCTCAGTGAGTCATAAAGTACAGTAATTTCTTCATGTGTGTCATTGCGTTTAATACATGCAGACTGGCATTAACACTGCAAAGGCAAATACTATGCCAAAGTTCTTTAGGCAAGTTTGAACAAAAGAATCAACACCATATATTCTACTTGTGTTGGATAAAATTGATGATCATTAAATAAACCTTACAACTCAGTCATTTATACTTATAAAAACTCAAAGATATTTATGCTCATGTGGCTTTTGAATTGGTGAAAATGATCTGAGCATGACTTGCATAACTTTTGCAGTTGGACTGATGGAGATGCATAACACATGAATTTTATTATGTATCATACAATTTGAAAAACTAAGTCTTTACTCTTCATACTAAAGTAAAAGCTTAGTCATTATACTACTCCGCCTCGCTATTGCTTAAGAGATTGCCCAAAGTACACTTAGTTCATTTGGTGCTGTTGGAGGCATAAAATAAAAAGCATATGTTAATATTTTTAAGGCCAAATTTGTCCAGAAACTGAAGAGAACATTCACTGGTTTTTGGATCTCTTGTTTTCCAAGAGATTGTGTCTTTTGAAGTTTCAGCAACTGAAAGGTTTTATATCTTTTATTGTTTGCATTTCACATACTGCTCATTTCTTTTATAAGCTTACCTTGCTGTTATAAGTTTACCTTTCCTCTGTACAGACTTACCATGCTGTTGTCCCAGACTTTTATAACTAATGTGATCTCATCACCAAAGTTAATTTCTATGGATGTGCACAGCTGAATGATTCCTTCACCAGTAAATACTGTTCATGGTTTAATCTATACACTTTTTCCATATTTGGATTTTCACCTTTTTTTAAGGTTACAGTAATTGCAGTTGGTACTTTGACAGGATGGCTGCTTTTGCCCCAGATACATTTAGGAAGGCATTCTAAAATACAAAATCAAAAAGGCCCTGATACCACGCTTGCTTCTTGTTCTGAAAGCTACAACGTTCTGGGCAAGTGAGAGTTTTTGTCACTGTATGCCACTTCAGAAGCTCTGCCTTACCTACATCCTTTAACTACTGACATTCTGCTACCTTTTAGTGGATTAGCCTAATAATGGTAAAGGTTTGGTTGATTTTTTATTTTTTTTTAGCAACTTTTAACTTTTCTGTCTATTCTCATCATGTGCATTCTAAAACAAATCCTTCTTCATACCTCTTACATTCCCCACTACACAGAGACAATGTGCTTTATGTACCAAGTTACAGGATAATGGGGGTGACGGGTGGGGACTCAAGGGAAAAAAGTGAACATGGTATCACATCCAATTTCTTGTTCTATTACAAGTAAGAAAATGTGACAATTGAGTGACCGTCTGCTTTTACCCCGTGCTTTAATGTGCAACCCAAAAGCAATGGAGAATCTTCTCCCTACTGTAGTTAAGGAAAAATAAACATTTATTATATTCACACACCATGCTTCACATTATAGCTCAAATTCTGGCAGGTGCTACCCATAGGCACCCAAAAGACACATGGTTCCCAGTACCAGCATTGTGGGGGAAGTTGTTTGACTATTTTGACCTGCACACA
Organism: Platysternon megacephalum; assembly: GCA_003942145.1. Lineage (NCBI taxonomy): Eukaryota > Metazoa > Chordata > Testudines > Platysternidae > Platysternon > Platysternon megacephalum. The sequence continues at coordinate 6,455,890 of QXTE01000093.1, read as the reverse complement.
AATGCATGCAGAGGCAGTCTGCTCTATGGGCTCTCTGAACTCAGATAAGCTAGGGCTGCCAGGGTGTAAGCCATGTATTGGTTGAAATTCATCACTGTGCAGAGGGTTAGCACGAGGTCTACACACCACTTCAGTTCTATTTTAAATTTCCAGTTTCCTGCATGGGATATTTCCTACATAGAGAACAATTTAGGTCCTGCTATCTAAAGAATTTGAGCTAAATCTCACAGAAATACTTGGCAAGCTAAAGATAGTAGCAGGCCTGATGTGTAGATGGATATACTGTACTTGGAAAATTGTCTACCTTTTGCTAACAGACATCTCTTCAATGAGGCATGTATTTTGTCTAAGCGGCATCTTCTGCCTTTTTTTGCTTCTGCATCCCTAAAGTCATAATGCCAAATTAGTCATTTTTATACCAGAGAAACTTTAATATCTACACCCATATGTATTCCAGAACACTGACAAGACAAAGCCATTTTTATAAAACTATAAGCAGTGATTGTTCTATTTTTCCAATACTTTTTTAAATAGGGCAGGTGCAATGACCATATCTCTTATCAGTGACTAACAATGAATCACTCACATTCTCTAGGTGTTACATGCTTGTATTAGTCAGCCTGTCCTGTGCTTATCGGAATTCAGGCAGACAAAACATTGGTCAAGGTGTATCATTTAAGATTCATTGAAGAATATCCGTGTGCAAAGAGCAAATGAAGTAGAAAAATGGAGATGATGGCTTTTTTAAACATTTGTAGACAATAAACTTGGTAAGCCAGGTCACAGAACAGTTTAAGAGTATTATTTATGAAGCAAAAACTGCCAGTGTCACTTGATCCAGCCATTGATCTACTTGAGTGAAATTCACTCCATGTATGTAGAGCCTAAATACTTGGGCTTCTTTTGGGTGGATCGTAGGTCAGTGGGGAAGGTGAAATCCACCATCATACCCACCCAACCTAGGGCCAATGTGTAGGACTGCCATAGAGCCCAATGCTGGCAACACCTCCTCCATGGCTAATCTTCCAGTTTAAGGCTTGAATACCATTCACAGTCCAGTGTTTTGGTTGCACCAAGTACTAGGGCCACTGGATCTGTGCAAACACTGATCCGCAACCCTTCCCACTGGTCAATTCCCTGGCCTACCCACACTGTGGCCTCCTGCTCCAGCCTATGCAAGGCTGGCATAGAGCTGGATGGGAAATGGTTTTCCTGTCCTGCAAGAATTCTCAGGGTTTTTTGTTTGTTTGTTGTATTAAAAATTCCTATCCTGAATCAGGATGAAAAGTTAAAATTTCAAAAAAAATTGTTAACTGAAAATCTGGGGGGGGGGGGATTGCATCATGTCAACTGAAACGCTTCATTTTGATTTCAATCATTTAAAAAAACCCTACATTTTAAAACTATAAATGTTGAAATGAAAAGTCATTTTGACCAAAACAGAACTTTTTCATTTCAAAGTGGGATATTTTGACAATTTTTTAACCTGGTTTCAAAAAAAAATTTGAAATCGGTCCAAACCAACTCCTGCCTGTGAACAGTTTTCAACAAATCAGTATTTTCTAATGAAAAATACATTTTGTCTAAAAATTCCCACCGGGTTTAGGCTGGCAAGTAAAGATTCTTTTTGCGGTACAGCCCCTGTGCAGCTGCTCAGCAGGCAGAGTCACTGTAGCGTCTATGGGGGGCAGAATGTTGACTCTCCACACCAGGATGAACAGGGCCGGCCCACAACATTTTGGCACCTGAGGTGGGGAGCTCAAATGACGCCCCCATGCCCTCTCGCTTGGGCCAAAACTTTGAAAGGTCTCAATTCTGCCTTCTTCCTGTTCTACTCCTCTCATGGTACTGCTCTGCTACCTACCCCAATACAGGAGAATTAACAACTTAAAATGTCTTGTTCAAAAATGTTAAGTAACGCTTAACTTTCAAATGCCTGAACAGCAAATGTAACTTTTCTTGTCTGCACAGTAAACACTGGCATTTTTTATCTGTTTGAATAATCAAAGTGGTGCTTTCCCTGCCTTCTTGGTTGCAAAGATTTGAACTGCTTCCTGAAGGTCCACAGTCTGGACCAGCTCATGCTCTACTGAGATGGTTGCAAGGCCGACCAGCCTCTCCTGTGTCACTGTGGAGTGTAGATGTGTTTTTATTAACTTCAGCGTGGAGAAGCTGCGTTCTCCACTGGCAACTGTTAAGGAAGTGTTAGAAGTATGCGCAGAGCAACAAAAGCATTTGGAAAGAGGGTGGTCATCTTATTTGTGCACATATATTCCAGAACAGCCTTTGGAGTTGATCCTGCTGAAATGTATCTTGAAAGGGCTTTCAGTTCATCACCTAAATCACTCGCATCAATATCGTGCATGTCATCATGTGTCAACATTGTCTCTAGTGCCCTGCATTGCTGGTGTAGGTCTTCTTCAGGTATAGTGAGGAGTTTTGGAATATCATACAACAGCCCAAATATACTGCTGTGTTCCTTGAGCTGCATGAAATGTTCTTCAACTGACTGTATTGCACAATCTAGCACCTGGTTAAAGAATTCAACTTTGAATTGTTGTTTGGGGTCTCTTATGGGATTATCCCGTGCCTCGTAATCAAAATGTCTTCTTCTTCGGTGACTCTTGTATTCTTGAATGGGTGGGGAAATATCTTCAGTGTGAAGTTCCTCTGCCAACTTCTGTGCACTCTTCAGAACATTTTGAAATCCCTCATCTGACCGGTAAGACTGTAGGTATGACTTTACTTTGTCCAGTTGTTCTATTGCTCCAGATATATCAAGGTCAACACCTTGGAGTCTCTTGCTTACAACATTTATTTCAAACAGTATGTCATGCCACAACACTAAGCCACACAGAAATTTGAAGTTATGTATGTTTCTGGTGATTCCATTTCCCTCTGCCACTGTTCTCCCACGAACAGTTCCTGTCATAGCATTATCCTCCATAATGGCAACTATGGCATCATCTATCTTCCCAATTTGGTGTTTGATAGGCTTTATCACCTCCACTCGACTTTCCCATCATGTGGCACTCAGTGGTTTCAGTGTCAGAGAGGATGTTCCCAGATGTTGCTTCAAAATTTGCCATCGATGAGTTGATGCAGAGAAAAATACATNAATCCCTCATCTGACCGGTAAGACTGTAGGTATGACTTTGCTTTGTCCAGTTGTTCCATTGCTCCAGATATATCAAGGTCAACACCTTGGAGTCTCTTGCTTACAACATTTATTTCAAACAGTATGTCATGCCACAACACTAAGCCACACAGAAATTTGAAGTTATGTATGTTTCTGGTGATTCCATTTCCCTCTGCCACTGTTCTCCCACGAACAGTTCCTGTCATAGCATTATCCTCCATAATGGCAACGATGGCATCATCTATCTTCCCAATTTGGTGTTTGATAGGCTTTATCACCTCCACTCGACTTTCCCATCATGTGGCACTCAGTGGTTTCAGTGTCAGAGAGGATGTTCCCAGATGTTGCTTCAAAATTTGCCATCGATGAGTCGATGCAGAGAAAAATACACAGATGCTTTGAATTACATTAAAAAATTCAGCAGTCTCACTAGAAGCTGATGCTGCATCACTGACCACTAAGTTCAATGAATGAGAACTGCATGGGACAAAAAAAGCTCGAGGGTTTAACTCTCGGATCTGTGTCTTCACTCTTCTGTTCTTTTCTCTCATGTTGGCACCATTATCATATCCCTGACCTCTTATGTCAGTTATCGCAATTCCCGTATCTTCCAGCTTTTTAAGAAGCACATTTGTCATACCAGCTCCTGTAGTATCATCAATGTCAATACATTCTAGAAAATGCTCTCTGACAGTCACCATTGCAGGGACATTTTCACTGGGTTCTGTTGTTGTTACAAAATGCACCATTAAAGTCATTTGTTCCGTATGGCAGAATAACAGAGTAATATCTTGCTGACTTCAGATCTGCCACAATCTTCTGTTTGACTTTTGTTGCCAGTAACTGTATGATCTCATTTTGAATTGTTTTTCCAAGGTAGTGGTGTGTGTTCATTTCTTGGGTGGTGACTCTTCTTAGATGGTCCTGGAGTACAGCATCAAACTCAGCCATCAGCTCCACAATTTTAAGGAAGTTTCCATTGTTTGGTACATACAGCTGAGATGAAGTGCCACGCAGTGCTAGGTTTTGGGTAGCAAGCATTCTCACAATGTCAATGAGCCTTTTCAGAACATTTTGCCAGTAAAGAGACTCTGATGCAATCTTCTCTTGATGCTGATCATCTATGGTGGCCTTTAACCTTAGTCTCATCTCAAGCTCTTTCCACCTATGGAATGCTCTCTGGTGATTTGCTGCCTTCTCATGGCAGGCCAGATTTCTAGCCAGATTTTTCCAGTCCTTTGTTCCTGTAGAACCCAATGTGGCTGGAACATTAGACTGGAAGAGTTTGCAACCAAAACAGTATGCAGCATTCTGGGTTTTTGAGTACATAAGCCATGGCCACTCCACTTTGTCACCATTGGGGATTTCACGCCAGTAATGTGTTGGATGGAAACTTCTATTTTCATTGTCTTTGGGGAACATGAAGTTTTTCACTTGCTGTGGCCCATGCAGTACAAGGAAGTCCCTCAGGCTACTGCTCAAGTGGGTCCACAGTCCTGGATCATCTAGACTTAAGGAACTAAACTCAGCAGCAGCTGTTTCTTGCGCCTCCACTACACTCTTCTCTGATCTACACTTTTCTTCAGGAATGTGCATGGTTACATCCATTTGAGATGGAGATATGGATGCTGCAGTAGCTGCCAGGTCACCTGCACTCTGACTAATGGGAAGATCAGGCATCTCCTCACCACTCACATCCTCACTGGGGCCGGAAGGCTCACCGTGAACATTTGTGTCTATGTATCTCAGGAGAGCTCCTTCCTGCTTAGATAGAAAAGCTTCCTTTGCTTTCTTTCTTTTTCTGAATGCTGCCCCAGAGGGGTGTTTTCTTCTTTCACTCACGACTGCTGATCTGTGCCAGCTATAGTGGCTCTCAACACTCAGTTGAAGGGGACAAATAAGCAGGCTGGTAGCAGGGCCTGAGTGAGGGAAGATATCAGCGTCTTAAGGGCCTAATTGGCTCCTACTACTTCAGTTGACTGCCTGTTCTCAAGTGGGTTCAGGGAAGCAGCAGGAAACAGGAAGCTCCCTGAGAAGCTGGTGTTAATCAGTCCAGGCTCCTGGGGGTGCTAGAGAGGTAGATAAGAGGCTCCTCCTCCTCTCTCTCCCTGCAGCTCCTGCTGCTTTCTGTTATTCCCTCTCACCTTTTCTCCTGCCTGCCTCTTGTGCCCTCCTTCCTCCAGCTCAGCACTCCACCATCTCTGTGCATCTAGAGCAGAGAGACTACATATGCACCAGCAGCAGACACAATTTTCTACACTCTGGGTCCTAGTGGCACCTCTCACCCCCAGTCTGGCACCTGAGGCGGCCGCCTCATGGTAAGGCCAGCCCTGGATGAACTTCACCTTTTGGCCCAGACTTTGGCCTTCTTACTCCTTGCACCGGTGAGCAATTACTCAACCGAGCAGTCCCATTGACTTCATTGGGACTTGTACTATAAGGAACTGCTCACTGGTGTGGGTAAAGGGGTCACAATCTGACCCTTTGTGAATAAGCAACAATTGCAATTTAGTGCATGCGTACTTTCACCCAGTGTCTGAAAACTTTGGATTCCTGTGAAAATAACTTTACTAATTCACTACTGTTACCACAGCGTAAAACTGCTGTTTTTTATTGTTCCAATATAACTTAATTATTAATCTGACAGATTTATAGAAAAGCTGGGATGAGTACAAAAATGTTTTTAATTATTATTTCTTATGTATTCTGCTGTAACTTCTAAATTAATCATTCCTTTCACTAATGATCTGTGTTACTTTAGCAATCTCTACACACTTTATATCTCTAATTTGATTCATATATGGAATCTGTGCTTTGGAAATATTATGCTTTAACATATATGGAAAAATCTCTTGAGCCAAGTTCAGAGAAGAGGAAAGTGAGAGCAACTCCACTGACTTCCACAGGCTTTATTATGGAGACTTGTATCACTTTCAAACATGCCAGGTATACAAGGGAGAATCCAGATGTTCTGAGCTGATCTGTGGTCTGAGAAGAACAAACCCTGTCTTGTTTTCTGCTCAATCAAATACGAAATTCAAAATATGGAGATTTTGATCTTGCCTTCTTTAAATCCCTTCTTTGCCCTTGCAGAAGCTTACACTCTTTGTCAGTTCCAGTAATTTTGGAAACCAATGCCAATTGAATGCAGGGGCCACCATTTCAGTGTGAGACCACCAGCCCCTGTGAGAGTGTAGGGGCCACCAATCCAATGACCTGGTGGACATGCTCAAATAGCAAAACTCTTGGTAGCTATCTCTTAAAATATCCTATCTCACATTCACACCATCTGCTGCCCCTCCCAGTCTCCTTGGAACTCCCACTGAGGCCATCCCTTCTACTGGCAGACCTTTCAATTTCTACCATTGACAGACATGCCAAAACAGAGGCCTTCTAACTAAACATAGTTGCTTCAAAGGTGTGTTCTAAAAGGAACTTGTTGGACACCCACGCAGAGGAGATAACGATCAGCCCTAGACAGTGAGAGGATTGGCTTTTGTGCAGTAACAGAATACACTACAGTGAGAAAAGACTGGGGTTAAAATGCATTGTAAATCATAAATACAGCTGCCTCCAATGGCACACATTTTGACTAGAAAAGCTTCCCTGATTTTCTTTGTGCCTCTGCATCCTGTTTGCTTTTACACTGCAGTGGAGAGTTCAACTACTGAGACAGAGGCGAAGAGGGCTTAAATGACCACGCACTTGACTCCTTTTGGCATTTTGAGTATTCTAAGGATATTTCCTTCCTCTCTTCCCATCCCCTTTCACATGTCATGCACACACACATGGAGCTAATCAGTGTATTAAGACTCCTTAGACTGAGTCAGCAAAGTTTCTGGATAATGTTTTTTGAGAGATGAGGGGAAGGTTTTTTGTTTGTGTCTGTTTTGCATAACTTACAGGGAGCAATATTGCTGGGCTGAGCAAAATAATGAATCACTTACACATATAATGTCCTGATCATGGTAGAACTGGATGACTCAGAGTTGATAATAGGATGCAGAACATACCTGCATTAATCTGGTTTGGATTTGGAGTGTCTGGAATTTGTTACCGTCTGTAGGCTATTCACTGGCTAATGAGTTGGTGATTTCACACTGGCACCTATTTGCAACTGGCCACCACAGTTGGTACCCATGTCAGTCAAGTCTTGGCAGGAAGGTCAGGGCTGAAAGAGCATGGAGACTGGCCACTCATCTGTCTCTAGAGAGCGGTCAGATCTGTTATCTTTGTTTTAAATGCATATTATTTATCACTTGCATTACCCCTTATTGTACCATAATTGATCTGTGAATGATATGGGGACTTCGTTATAGGTTTAAACAGAAGGGGACTGGTGGTAGTGTTTTCACTGAGAGTCCTGCCCTATAGAACTTGCTCCTCTCCCCACTTCAACAGGACTTCAGGGTTCACTGCAAATTTTATCTATTTCCCAGGCTTTCTCTGGGATGAGATTGAGCATGTTTTAGGGAGTTTTGTTGTTTGCTTTTTGTTTGTTTTTTAATTGGGAGGATTTATCAGAAAGTGGTCCTGTTTGACTTTACATCTGTATTTTATAAATTCTGAGCATTGGATGGACACAGATTTACTTTTATAAACATAAAACCCTAAAATAAATTCAGCCTAGAGAACTTGAAATTTGGCAACTTTCATCAACACTAAATTCACTGGGCAAATCTTTAACAGATCTCATCCCTAACCCTGTCTTATAAACAGTAGCGATCACATTGTCTAATGTGGCATATTACTGTCTTAATTTCAGGAAAGATGTAGACAAATTGGAGAAAGTCCAGAGAAGAGCAACAAAAATGATTAAAGGTCTAGAAAACATGACCTATGAGGGAAGATTGAAAAAATTGGGTTTGTTTAGTCTGGAGAAGAGGAGACGGAGGGGGACATGATAACAGTTTTCAAGTACATAAAAGGTTGTTACAAGGAGGAGAGAGAAAAATTGTTCTCATTAACCTCTGAGGTTAGGACAAGAAGCAATGGGCTTAAATTGCAGCAAGGGCGGTTTAGGTTGGACATTAGGAAAAACTTCCTAACTGTCAGAGTGGTTAAGTACTGGAATAAATTGCCTAGGGAGGTTGTGGAATATCCATCATTGGGGATTTTTAAGAGCAGGTTGAACAAACACCTGTCAGGGATGGTCTAGATAATACTTAGTCCTGTGTTGAGTGCAGGGGACTGGACTAGATGACCTCTCAAGGTCCCTTCCAGTCCTATGATTCTATGATTCATCCGGTGGTTGGATGGATGACGATGATTTGTATTACATGAGTTTCCAGGTTCCCAATAAGAATCAGGTCTCAGGGTGTTGGATGCTATATAAACAGAGTAAGAGTCAGTCCTTGCCCCAAAGATTTTCTCAATTTAGTTTGACAAGATGGAACAGGAGGGTGTAGTAGACAAGGGAGTGATTGGGGAGGGCTGATGATGGTAACAGCAATGGAACACCAGGTTGATTGGATATGCTGTGTGCCTAACTTGTAGTTTTCAAACCAGGAATTATATACTACAAAGAAGAGGGATTAATGAATGTTGACAGGCCATTTATCTCACCATTATCATTGTCCTCCTTCAAGTCCCTCGCTAAAACTCTTCTCTGCCATGGCACCTACAAAAAACTTGACACTGGTTAGGGAACTAGCTTGCTGTGATCACTGATTTGCACAAGGAAGAAGGCACAAAGATTCTTGACCCAGATCCTAAAAGGCATTCAGGCACTTGACTCCCACTGAAATCAGTAAGAGTTGGATACCTAAATATCTGTGAGAATTTGGGCAGTATAGATGGAGCAGAACTGGGGTTGAGCAAATAGGCATGGAAGGACTAAACTGTAGAAGGCCAGGTCCTGGTAAGGAGCAAAAGTCTGTGTTTGATTTGATGGATAGTTTTGAAGAGAGGGGCAAAGTGACAAGCCAGGAAGATGATTTTAGCAACAGTGATTTGAATGGATCTGAATGGGGCAAGGTGGGTATCAGGAAGGCCAGGAAAAAAGTTGCAGTAGTCAAGATGGGCGAGAAATACCCAGTTGAAGGATTAGACCACACTGTAGCACTTGTTCACATGACAAAAAAATTAAAGAACAAAATTTGAGGCCACTTTATCTAAATCAGTTCAGTGGCTTTTCAGCCAAAATAAAATCCAGTTTAGTGAGCTGGGTACATAACGTGTGGTGTGATGTGGTGTGTTTTTATTATTACTATTTTTATTTAACTGTTTTGATGTCAAAATATATCAAGTGTGCCTTTTGGTGAGTGAATAATAGAGATCGGTTCTGCAAAATTTTATTAGTGGGTGTTGTTTTGTTGTTGGCCAACATTCTGTTGCCACACCCAGAAGTATCCTTTTAAAGATACTTCCAAAGAGAAGCTATGGTGATAAGACAAATATTTGGCAACGTGCACTGAAGCAGTTGGATGAAGTGGTCATTTCTAGGGAATAGTAAACAATGTTGGAGTCATTCCTAATCACTGGTTCTCCACTATCAGTCATCAACTCCTCCTTCTCTACATACTATTATTTATAGAAATGACTATTATGCTACTTTAAATTTGGGGTGCACACTTATTTAATTGAAATTAAAATCTGAACTTGTATTTAGTGATCTGAATTCCTATCCTTACGCATTCATCTCTCATTCATGAAAATTATATATCTGGAATGTGACATGTGCATAATTAAGATTAATTAAAGCCACAAACAGTATGCTGAAAGACTTGCATTTAAAATAGAGACTTGAATAATTAAGGTAATTAGTCAGATTGGCTGTAATGTAGCTTCTTGAAAATACGGAAGAATAAATCACTAATTTTCTAGATAGAGCTGGACAAAACATCAGTTGGTATTTAATTTTGTAAAGATCAATTAACTGAGGTGGTGCAAATCTGAACCCCTTTTTATTCAAACCTCTAACATTCAGGGAAGGGGATAAGTGGCAGATAAATGGTTCCAGTGTTTACCCTCCTCTGTATAAGGTGTTTTTATTGTTCAGAATACATAAATAAGAATTCAGTGTACCAGCAAGAATCCCCAAACCTAGCAGGACAGTTCCCACATTTAGTTTCCATAACTGTGGTTTATAATCCTTAATTTATCTGCTAGCTCTCTACAGCTCTTATTTCACTCACAGCTACTGTACTACGGTTAGTGCTTGCCTTAGATCTGTGTGCAAGATACAATATGGCAAGATATCTCATGTTCTTTATCCCTCCCTGTAGGCTTAACAAGCTTCCTAAAACTTTCAAGGAAGGTGTGATGGAATCTAACACCCACACTCTGGGAATGCACCTCTTTGTCATCATGAGTTTACAAACTACCACTGGAGCTAGAACTCAAGGAGAGAGAGAGAACAGGAGAAGGGTCTGGAGTATTGCACAGGTTTGAAAGAATCTCCCAAAATTCAACCTTTTGTTCTTTATCTACATCAGGGGTCGGCAACGTTTCAGAAGTGGTGTGCTGAGTCTTCATTTATTCACTCTAATTGAAGGTTTCACATGCCAGTAATACATTTTAACGTTTTTAGAAGGTCTCTTTTTCTATAAGTCTATAATATATAACTAAACTATTATTGTATGTAAAGTAAATAAGGTTTTAAAATGTTTAAGAAGCTTCATTTAAAATTAAATTAAAATGCAGAGCCCCCTGGACCGGTGGCCAGGACCCAGGCAGTGTGAGTGCCACTGAAAATCAGCTCGCGTGCTGCCTTCGGCATGCGTGCCATAGGTTGCCTACCCCTGATCTACATCCTCCTTAGTTGGACTAGTGTCCTTTACCTTCAGTGGCATTTTTTGCCTGTGTAATAGGGAGCTGTGGATAGGTTTCACAATCACTGTACCATATGTATCACTAACTCATTACTGTAAAACACTCCATTTTTAGAGACTTGAAAAGGTTCATTATAAAAGCTTCTTTTTTCTTGGACGTAGAGACCTTTACACAAAAGGCATGCTAGTTAAATTATTTATTGCAAGATCTGAGATTTTGTATTTCCAAAAGTGTTAACGTGCTCATGCCAAATTCTGCTCTTGGTTACACAGTTCCCAGAATTTGGATCATTCTCTTCTATGTTTTGCATTAAAACCCAATTCAGCAAAGCACTTAAGCACCATGCTTAAGTCCTACTGACTTCAATACTTAATTTTGAGCATGTGTCTAAGTGATTTGTTGAATGGGGGGCTCTGTTTCTCAACTGAAAAAACCTACAGGGAGATGACTAGCAGGGTTTTTTTAACCAGCTCAGAAATATTTTTAGAGTCTGACAAAACGATACTTTATAACAACACAAAGTAAGCTGTTGAAAAAGAGGAAATAATGTTTCAAGGGAGGGAAGTCAGCATTACCATCTTTCTAATTACTAATCCTTTTGATGTTGTCAACTTGTACCTAAGCAAGGGGAATCATTGTCTAACTTCCTTCCTATTTAATGTGGTCACTTTATTGCTTACAAAAATGGCCATTGCTGGTAACACTTACCATTTAAGGTCTAGAGTGTGACATACAGGCACAGCCTTGTGTTGGGGGTGATGCCACGTTGAACAGCTCCAGAGAGAGCATGGGGAAGCATTCTGCCTTGAGGAGGAAGGTGGCTTCCCAAAGCTTCCTAGGGCACACAGAGAATGTGCCTCCTACAGAACACCCCTTTGCGGGGTACCTCTTGCTCTTCCTTGAATGGCCTGCTGGCTCTATTTATCAATGCAAGAGAGAGGCAGAGCCATGCCTCCTCCCAGCCCCATACTGGGATTCTATATATCCCATAAAAAGTGTGGCTCAAGCAACCCTTGCGTACCTCTGATCACAGGGTTTGCAATTTTACCAGGCCTTTACATGGGCTGCACACAAGGTGGGGGAGGAAGACTCTTTAGCCTTTTTACTAATTGTGGCACTCTTTTTTGGGGAGTTACACTTTCAAAAACTCTTTTCATTATCACTGGTGCTCAGTGTTTGTTATGAAGGATTTGTTCTTTCACGCTTTTGTTGCTGCCCCTTTATTTATTTATTTTTAATTGTGAAAAAGGAAAATTCAGGCTTGCAGGCAAGTATTTCCTTAAGCAAAGACTCTGATAAATTCACACTAAACTTGATTCAAAACTAGACCGAGGCTCTATACTGATACTATACAAGAATATTCCTGGTCTGAAGCTGTGCTCAAATGCCACACTGTCTGTGTGGAATGCAAGTCCACGTGGGCTCTGAGGTAGTGTTATATTGTCTTTCACAGGGCCTTATGCAATGCTCCAAAATGTAAACATGCTTTAGATGATTTTGCACCATATGTGGTATCAACACATTAATAGGTTTCTATGGTGTTTGTAAATGAGATTGATCCCCTGCTTTCAAATCTGTTTCTAGACATGCTGAAAATTCCTTGTACCATAGTATTGTTATGCAGATTTGCAAGCAGAAAGGTGCGAACAAACCTGGCTAACCAGTCTAGAGGGAATTGTGTTTCTCAAACTGAAAAACACGGGATGGAATAAAATTACCTCTTTGTCCAGATTTAAAATGTTCACACAAATAGTTTTAAAAGAAATCCTGCTGAAATGTGTAGCCTGATTAAAAAACAGTGACTAAAGTCAACTGTATATTTGCATTATTATCACATTATTGGGTCAGATCCTCAGCTCATCCTCCACAAGCTCTGCCAATTTACACTAACTGAGGATCAGGCCCTGTATATTTAGTGGCTAAATTCTGTAGTCTTTACTTAGTTTTGGCCCCATTTTATGAATCCTTACTCAGGCCAGATCTACACTAGGAAATTAGGTCAGTATAACTACATTGCTCAGCAGTGTAAAAAATCCACACCCCTGAGTGATGCAGTTAAACCAAATAAACTCCTGGTGCAGACAGCGCTATGTCGACAGGAGAGTTTCTCACGTCGACATAGCTACCATCTCTTGCAGAGGTGGAGTACCTCCGCAGATGGAAGACAGCCTCCCGTTGGCATAGGTAGTGTCTTCACTGAAGTGTGAAAGTGGCACAGCTGCACCAGTGCAGTTACACCGCTGCAGGGTTTTAAGTGTAGACCTGCTCTCAGATAAAATCCTATGGACTAAATAGTCCCCAAGAAAGCCACATTTAAGAATGGCCATATTGGGTCAGACCAATGGTCCAGCTAGCCATCTGTCCTCTAACAGTGGCCAGTGCCAGATGCTTCAGAAGGAATAAACAGAACAGGGCAATTTTGAGTGATCCATCCCTCGTTGTCCAGTCCCAGCTTCTGGCAGCTGGAGGTTTAGGGACACCCAGAGCATGGGGTTGTGTTCCTGACCATCTTGGCTAATAGCCATTGATAGACCTATCCTCCATGAACATAGCTAATTCTTTTTTTTTTTTTAACCTAGTTACACTTTTGGCCTTCACAACATCCCCTGGCAATGAGTTCTACATGTGAACTGTGCATTGTGTGAAGAATTACTTCATTATGTTTGTTTTAAACCTGCTGCCTATTACTTTCATTGAGTGACCCCAGTTTCTTGTGTTATATGAAGGGGTAAATAACACTTCCTTATTCACTTTCTCCACACCAGTCATGATTTTATAGACCTCTATCATAGTACCCCTTTGTTGTCTCTTTACTATGCTGAACAGTCCCAGTCTTTTTAATCTCTCCTTGTATGGAAGCTGTTCCATACCCCAATCATTCTATTGCCCTTCTCTGCATCTTTTCCAATTCTAATACATCTCATTTGAGATGGAGAAACCAGACCTTCATGCACTATTCTAGGTGTGGGCATACCAGGGATTTTTATAGTAGCATTATGATATTTTCTGTCCCTTTCCTACAGTTTGCTAACATTCTGTGAGCTTTTTTTGAGTGCTGCTGCACATACAGCAATGTTTTCAGATAACTAACCATAATGAGTCCAAGATCTTTCTTGAGTGGTAACAGCTAATTTAGATCCCTTAATTGTGTATGTATAGTTAGGAGTATGTTTTCCAGTGGAATTACTTTGCATTTATCAACATTGGATTTCATCTGCCATTTTGTTGCCTAGTCAGATCCCTCTATAGCTCTTCGAAGTCAGCTTTGGATTTAACTCCCTTGAGTAATTTTGTATTGTCTCCAAAGTTTGCCACCTCATCATTCGCTCCCCTTTCCAGATCATTTATAAATATGTTCAACAGCACAGGTCCCAGTACAGAACCTTGGGAGACCCTGCTATTTACCTCTCTCCATTATGAAAGCTGACCATTTATTCCTACCCTTTGTCTCCTGTTTGTTAACCAGTTACTGATCCATGAGAGGACCTTCCCTCTTATTCCATGAGTACTTACTTTGCTTAAGAGGCTTTGGTGTGCAACCTTGTCAAAGGCTTCCTGAACGTTCAAGTACCCTATATCCACTGGATTACCCTTGTCCACATGCTTGTTGACCCGCTCAAAAATTCTAATAGAGTGGTGAGGCATGATTTCCCTTTACTAAAGCTGTGTTGACTCTTCCCCAACATATCGTATTCATCTGTTTCTGATAAGTCTGTACTTTACTATAGTTTCAACCAATTTGCCAAGAAATTAAGTTAGGCTTACTGGCCTGTAATTGCCAGGATTGCCTCTGGAGCCTTTGTTAAAAGTCAGCATTACATTACTTACCCTGCAGTCATCTAGTACAGAGCCTGATTCAAGTGATGGGTTACATACAACAGTTAGTAGTTCTGCAATTTCACATTTGAGTTCCTTCAGAACTGGCCCTGGTGATGTATTACTGTTTAATTTATCATTGTGTTCCAAAACCTCCTCTACTGACACCTCAGTCTGGACAGTTCCTCAGATTTGTCACCTAAATAGAATGACTCAGGTGTGGGGATCTCCCCCCACATCCTCTACAGTAAAGACCAATGCAAAGATGCATGGAACATGGATGTCTCCTCTCCAGCACAGAAGGGAGATTTGGCCATATCGGGTAATACCACGTCCCCCTTCTGTTGTACTCAACAGAGGGTGCTCTGTGTGTCTGGCATCTGTACAGTAGGAGATGGTAGAAACTGTGCAGGCCAAGGAACCACATTGTTTCCCGTAGCCTCGCAAAGCTTTGGCAGAAAAGATAAGGTACACCCTAAAGTATGATGTCTCTCTGCACACAGGGTTGCTCAGAGATTGTCTCTAAGATGCAATTTTTCCCGAGGAAGCCATGCACCTCTGAACTGCTCTCAACAATTTTACCCTTAGTTGCTTCACCATAAAATGCCTTTCATACTGTACATAAGCTATGTGTGGTCTCTTATGATTTAATGATCCACAGTGTTTAAGACATTATACCATAAAGTTATTATTGTCTATAGATGTATAGAGAAAGTTAGGAGTACAGTAGTCTATTGTGATTGGTACATTTTATAAGGAGGGGTTATCTGATTTTATAAAATAGCTGCCCCAACTCATAAATGATTTACTGGGATGGCGAGAGATTAGGAAACAGCTCAGATCCACAAAGCTGACATTTATGGTTCCTACTCCCCATGTGTCTTAAACTTTTTGAAGTGGTCTCAACCAAGCTTCAAAATCAGCACATAATTTTTTCATACAAAATCTTGCATGCAAATAATAATATCTCATCTCCCCAATCTCCATTTGCAAACGCATGTAATTGTGTAGGTAAAACTGCATGCCCTAATTTAGAGGTTGCATTTGAAAATATAGTTCTAATTATTCTACATTATATATGCAGAAAGATGGCAACTGTAATGAGCCAGATAAATTTGTCAGGGTGTGCAGGTTCTGATGCTTTAGTGTGCACTTTTTTTTTTAAATTCTGCAAGCTTTTAATTAACTAAATACTTCTAGAAATGGAATTGTTTCTACTTTATGTTTTGTCTTGTTGAATAAGTGAGAGACAATCAGTATATATATATAATATATATATATATNATCTAGTACAGAGCCTGATTCAAGTGATGGGTTACATACAACAGTTAGTAGTTCTGCAATTTCACATTTGAGTTCCTTCAGAACTGGCCCTGGTGATGTATTACTGTTTAATTTATCATTGTGTTCCAAAACCTCCTCTACTGACACCTCAGTCTGGACAGTTCCTCAGATTTGTCACCTAAATAGAATGACTCAGGTGTGGGGATCTCCCCCCACATCCTCTACAGTAAAGACCAATGCAAAGATGCATGGAACATGGATGTCTCCTCTCCAGCACAGAAGGGAGATTTGGCCATATCGGGTAATACCACGTCCCCCTTCTGTTGTACTCAACAGAGGGTGCTCTGTGTGTCTGGCATCTGTACAGTAGGAGATGGTAGAAACTGTGCAGGCCAAGGAACCACATTGTTTCCCGTAGCCTCGCAAAGCTTTGGCAGAAAAGATAAGGTACACCCTAAAGTATGATGTCTCTCTGCACACAGGGTTGCTCAGAGATTGTCTCTAAGATGCAATTTTTCCCGAGGAAGCCATGCACCTCTGAACTGCTCTCAACAATTTTACCCTTAGTTGCTTCACCATAAAATGCCTTTCATACTGTACATAAGCTATGTGTGGTCTCTTATGATTTAATGATCCACAGTGTTTAAGACATTATACCATAAAGTTATTATTGTCTATAGATGTATAGAGAAAGTTAGGAGTACAGTAGTCTATTGTGATTGGTACATTTTATAAGGAGGGGTTATCTGATTTTATAAAATAGCTGCCCCAACTCATAAATGATTTACTGGGATGGCGAGAGATTAGGAAACAGCTCAGATCCACAAAGCTGACATTTATGGTTCCTACTCCCCATGTGTCTTAAACTTTTTGAAGTGGTCTCAACCAAGCTTCAAAATCAGCACATAATTTTTTCATACAAAATCTTGCATGCAAATAATAATATCTCATCTCCCCAATCTCCATTTGCAAACGCATGTAATTGTGTAGGTAAAACTGCATGCCCTAATTTAGAGGTTGCATTTGAAAATATAGTTCTAATTATTCTACATTATATATGCAGAAAGATGGCAACTGTAATGAGCCAGATAAATTTGTCAGGGTGTGCAGGTTCTGATGCTTTAGTGTGCACTTTTTTTTTTAAATTCTGCAAGCTTTTAATTAACTAAATACTTCTAGAAATGGAATTGTTTCTACTTTATGTTTTGTCTTGTTGAATAAGTGAGAGACAATCAGTATATATATATAATATATATATATATATTCAACAAGACAAAACATAAAGTAGAAACAATTCCATTTCTAGAAGTATTTAGTTAATTAAAAGCTTGCAGAATTTTAAAAAAAAAGTGCACACTAAAGCATCAGAACCTGCACACCCTGACAAATGTATATATAGATTGAGATTGAGATTGAGATTGAGATTGAGAGAGAGAGAGAGGGAAGATAGGTAAGGTAATATTGTTTATTGGACCAACTTCCATTGGTGGAAGATACAAGCTTTTGATCTACAGTGTTCTTCAGGTCTGAGGAAAGAAATCAGAATGTCTGAGCTAAATACAAGTTGGGACAGATAGTTAAGCATAAGGGGTAACATCGTAGGAGGTCACTTGAGATGGAGTGGGCAATAACGGTTGGATTGTTATGCAAAACGGCTTTGAAGAGGGCCATTAAGGGTTAGCAGGCAGGTATGTATTACAGATTGTAGGAAACCAGTGTCCCTGTTTTAAGTCCATGGATTTTAGTGTCTAGCAGCGTTATGAATTTAAGTTCCTAGGCTTGCCCTTCTGAAGATGTTGTTGTGCAGTTTCTGCTGAGGATGAATACTGAAGGATTAGATATGGAGTGATCGCTTTTGTGAAAAGGTGTTCACCATGGATAATATGGTGTTTTTTGTCTGTCTTTTATCACTTTTTTGCGTGAGTTCATTCAAGAGTGTGGTGCTTGTCTGGTTTCATCGACATAGTTGTTACAGGGGCATTTAATGCACTATATGCACTACATGTTGTGATAGGCATATATAGGCCCCATAAATCTTGAAAGGTGTGTTGTGGTTGGTATTTATCACCATAGCAATGGAGATATGTCTGCAGGTTTTGCCTCTGTTGTTTTGGCAGGGTCTGGTGGTGCTTTGAGTTGGTGTTTCCTTGTCTGTGGGGAAATTGTTTCTGATGAAATTGGGGGGTTGTTTGAAGCCCATAAAGAGGGGGTGCAGGAAAGATTGCTTTCAAGATATGGTCCCCTTCAAATATAGGTTGTAATAGTTTGATACCCTGTATGAGTTCCAGTGTGGGATAGTAAGTGACAACTAGGGGTGTATGGTCAGTAGGTAGGTCCCTGGTTTCAAGAGACAGTTTTGGTGTCTGGGAATAGCTAGAATGCAGAGGTACTCAGCCATGCCTCATTTCTCATGTGACACTTCATATTATAGGGCTGCAAGAAGGGTGACACAGGTCTGTTATGCCAGCTCTGTGCCACGCAGGGATTCCTTCTATGCCAGGGGAATTTCCATGTATCTGGTTAAGCCAGGTTTTACAGGCACTTTATGTTTTTTGAAGCAATCTGAAGGGGTAGTGGATGAAAAAACAGGCCCATTGTCTTAACCCCAACAGCGGCATGTATACAATGGGTATGCAGTTCCCATAAAATGATATATATCCACTTGTCAAAGGGGGTTTTGAGTCCAACGCTGGCAGAACTGCCTAGTGGTGATACTCTGGACTGTGCAACCCAGTGATGACTGTCAGTGGCCGCTTTGCCTAGTAGTGGGATTCAGCGGCTATGTTGCTCAATAGCGAGAGCCAGTGGCTGTCTTGTCTAATGGCTGGATTCAGTGGCTGTGTTGCCTGGTGGCAAGAGTCAGTGGCTGTGGACAGGGGAACCTGGGCCCACCCTGCTTCACCTGGTTCCAACCCAGGGTCAAAAGAAACAATAATTTGAATTGCATAGCCTAGGGGGTGGGCACCCCATGCCTGATCCTTGGGCCACTTCCTACCCTGGCTTCGGATCCTCTGCTGGTTTCACTGGTCTGCCTTGGGGTCCCTCTTGGAGTTCTTTCAGGTCACTCTCTGGACGGTCTCCCTCTGTCTGTGGTGGTTTGGCATCCTCAGCCCCCACGGCTGAGGGGTCTGCAGCAGCTTGACTGTGGGGCCTGTTCCTGGCCTTTGGGAGCCTCCATGGCTCCTCCACAGGAGGCTGTAGCACCCAAGTGCTCTCTTGCTCTGTTAGCCCAGACTGAGCTGAGTCCCTTTTGAACCCTGCCTCCGCTGGCAATGGAGGTGAGGGGGCATGGCTTCCTGTGTCCAGAGCAGCTCCTTAACTCTCGCCTCCCCAGTGTAGGGTTGGTACACCCCATCACACCACTTCAGCTCTTCCTTCCCGCTGCCCAGACTGACACACTCTTTTTATTAGCAGCATCATGCTGAAAAAAACAAGGGGGCTAACAATGTCTGAGATCTATTGAGAATGGAGAAAATGACCTGTTTCAAGACTCATTTATGACATTTGGACTCTATCGCTTCCGTTCATCAATTATGAGAAAAGAATACAGGCTTAAAAATAAACTAATTTCCATAAGAATTTCTCTGTTAATAAACTTAGGTGTGAACACTTTACATCTCTATCTTTGTATGCATTCTTTGTACAACCGTTCTTCCTTAGGATATATTCATACTGTATCTTATATTATTGGGATATATACATACTGTATGTTATATTATTCATGGCTGATCCTGTGCACCATACTCTTTTTAATATTCAACTTGTTTTTATTGTCATTGAGTATAAAAACAGTATAAAAACACTTTATATATGGTGTGTTAAGAGGGACAAAATTGCAGTCGTTGTTTTGTGACCAAAGTGTCATAGTGGTTGTATTTTGGGGAAAGACAAAGCAGAGAGCCAAAATACTGGTATAGATGTACGACTCAGTATAAACTGTATCTGACATTTTTCAATGAAAGATTATTTAAAAAAAAACAACAAGAAACCCTGAAGTTTGAAACTTACTCTATAAACTTAATTTAATCATAAAATAATCTACTGGAAAATATTTGAGAGTTTAAATTTGCCTGCTTTTTGAAGGCCCTGTATCAATATTAGGTGCAAAGGAGTGCATCATCCTGCTCTTCTAAGCTGTCTGAGGCATAGAGACTTTAATATATCCTTTTCCAAAGTGAAGACAACTCCAAACCCACAGATAAAACATCTGTGCTTAATTAGTTTCATAAGTGGAATGAAAATATTAGTGCTGTCAGTTTTTGTGTGTATCTATGTGTGTGTGGCAAAATGCATATTTATCATTCATTAGTATAGGTAATGGATGCTGCCATTTGCATGAAGCCCCATTCTCTAGGTTCTAGACAAACCACTTCAGGCTGTGACCTTATCAGATCTCACAAGTGGAACAGGACTGGATGACATTCCATCATGGAGAATGTTGGGTGCTGCAGGAAGTCTTTCTGGTGATTCAGTAGGTGGCACTCTCTCTGAATCATTGCTGAACCTCTGTTCCAACTCAGTATCAATGGAGGATTTCAGTCTTCAGGCTCAGACATAAAATGGAGATCCTCACCACCCATAATTAATAATTATACTATCACATTTATTTATTGGCAGAGTTGGGCTGTTAATTTGTGGCGTTCTTTCCAAATTCCAATTTGGATAATTACATTCTGCCTAAGTCTCCTCCACAGTTTCAATTTGATATGCTATTCTTGTTTATTTTATAACCTAAAGGGCTTAAATTTCTGTCAAGTTTACTTTCAACCCAGAGCTTGCTGCATTTCAATGGCAGATGATGTGATTTTGCTATCTATATACTTTGTAAAAGGCTTTGGAATACTTCAGAAAGAAAGGTGCTGTATAAATGAGATATGATATTAGCTGGACGATGTTACCCATTTGGCTTCCTTGGCTGGAAGCTGCCTAATTGTGCAATTTCAGTTGATCTTCAGTATAATATTTAGCTCCCTAACAGTTATGATAGAGGTAGGCAAAGATTGTGGTTTTGCATTGTGATAACCTTTGATTATTGTTGTTTGCTTAAAAGTGCCCTGCAAAGGGGCGTGGGAATGTTTGTGCTATTTTCTGCTTGTTTGTGATTGAAGATGGCTTTAAAAAAAATCCCCTCCCCCCCTTGCTTATTGTTCTTTATGTTGGAAATTCAAGTCTTGTCTACCATGTTTGAAAGATCTGGATGACTGGAGAACTAATAGTTTATGAAATCAGATAATAAATGAAACTTTAGTGAAAGTAAAATGATTTTTATTCAGAATGTTTTAAACAGGTTTTAATAAAAACACAAAGAAATATCTTAAGAACAGATAGAAGAAAATGCCTCTGTTTAAATGGCTGGTCTACACTGAAAAGTTACATCAGCCTAGTTATGTGTCTCAGGGGTGTAAAAATCCACATCCCTGAGAGGCATAGTTAAGTCAACCTAACCCCCAGTGTAGACAGTGCTAGGTTGACAGAAGAATTCTTCCATCGACCTAGCTACTGCCTCTTGGGGAGGTGGACTTACTTCAGCAATGGGAGAACCCACTGTACTGCCTACACTCAAGCGCTACAGCAGCACAGCTGTACCACTGTAGCATTTTAAGTGTAGGCAAACGCTAAGGCACACAAATGCAAAGGTTCAGAACCCAACCCTCTTAACTAAGGTTGAGCGCTTCCAATCCACTTCTCTGGGTTCTCAAAGAAGACCTCCAGCAAAATGAAGAGAAAAAAAACCAAGATTTTATATTCCTGATTATTTCTAAGATGCTTTTAGCAACCCACAAACAAAACAGAATAACCTCTTCCCTCAACACAAATGTCTATTTAAAGAAATTCAAGTGGTCTTCCTACATCCCAAAAGAAGGGCAACCCATTTCCCCCCCCCTACCCTTGCATGTCACCTTTAGGCATTCCTTGGGTTGTGATTCCAATTTCTCTTTGTAGTAATGAAATTCAAGGGGTGTTGGATTTCTTGGGTTGATAGTAGAGCTGGTCACAATTTTTTGACACAAACTTTCAGTTCTAAATGGTATGAGGGATGTAAAACTAAAACGCTGAGGGGCAAATCCTCTTCCTGGTGTACAGCTCAAAGAAATAGGTTGTGTGTCAGGGAGGAAGGAATCCTCCACACTTAGGCTTGGTCTACACTAGAAAATTGGGTCAACACTACTATCTCACTTAGGGATGTGGGAGAATCCATATCCCTGCACAGCATAGTTAAAGCAACCTAAGTCCCCTGTAGACAGCGCTATGTGGACGGAAGAACTCTTCTATTGACCCAGCTACTACCTCTCAGGGAGGTAGATTGCCTGTGCTGATGGGAGAATCCCACCCATTGGCATACGTAGTGTCTACACAAGGGGTGGGCAAACTACGGCCCATGAGCCACGTCCGGCCTGTCAGACATTTTAATACAGCCCTCAAGCTCCCACTAGGGAGTGGGGTCTGGGGCTTGCCCCGCTTCAGCACGCCAGCCAGGAGCAGCACTGGGGGCTTTCCCCGCTCCGCATATGCCGTGGCTCCGTGCGGCTCCCAGAATCAGCAGCATGTCCCCCCTCTAGCTCCTACGAGTAGGGGCAGCCAGGGGGCTTCGCACGCTGCCCCCCCAAGAACCGCCCCCGCAGCTCCCATTGGCTGGGAACCATAGCCAATGGGAGCTGTAGGGGCAGCGCCTGCGGATGGGGCAGTGCGCAGAGCTGACTGGCTGGCACTGCGCCTCCGCATTGGAACCGGAGTGGGGACCTGCCGCTGCTTCCGGGAACTGTGGGGACGGGGCAGCACGCAGAGCCGCCTGGCCCTGACCATGTCTCTGCGTAGGAGCCAGAGAGGAGCCATGCCGCTGCTTCCAGGAGCTGCTTGAAGTAAGCACCACCCAGAGCCTGCACCCCTGACCTCCTCCCACGCTCCAACCCCCTGCCCCAGCCCTGATCCCCCTTCTGCCCTCTGAACCCCTCAGTCCCAGCCCAGAGCACCCTCCTACACCCCAAACCCCTCATCCCCAGCCCCACCCCAGAGCCCGCACCCCCAGCCGGAGCCCTCACCGCCCCCCGCACCGCCCTCCCGCACCCCAACCTCCTGCCCCAGCCCGCCCCTGCAGCCTGAACTCCTCATTTCTGGCCCCACCACAGAGCCCGCACCCACTCCTGTACCCCAACCCCCAATTTCGTGAGCATTCATGGCCCGCCATACAATTTCCATACCAGAAGATTACTTATTTGTAGTGCAGTATCACCTACAGGCCCGAACTGAGATCATTGTGCTCGGTACTGTACAAACACCTGGTAATAGAAAGTTCCTGTCCAGAAGAGCTTACAATACAAGTAGACATGAGATACAAAGAGTGGGAGAGAAAATATTATACTGGTTTTGTTTCTCTGAGACAGAGAAACTAAGCAACTTGTCCGAGTCAGTGGTAGAGCTGGGAAATTAATCCAGATCTCAGAGTTCCAGTATAGTGCAACAATGTCGTCCTTCCTTTCTAATTATACAACCCTGAACAAGAATTATGAAACATATTACCAGTACATTTATTTCAGCTTTCAGTATGATCTATTTGCAAGTTATTCCCTGTATGAAATCTCCTATTGTTTTAAGCCAAAGTTTCATTTTTAGATCAGTTACACCTTAGTCATAATTATACTTTGTACCAGTCACATTTACAAGCACAACTTCCTGGCTCTGTTTGTTCACCTAGTAGAGGAATTAATTTGAGGGATTCAAATGGGAAGAATGAAAACTGGCATATGTCCTCCCCACAAAAACCACAACTGAGGCACCATACACAACTGTAAGGGTGCTAATCTATTACATCCACTGTGAAAGGCACCACTTAGCATGACATTAATCTACCAAAATGTTGTCTAAGGTCCTTGCTTTATTATTTGTATACCAACCCCCCCTCCCCCCCCCGAAAAGTTCTCTGCTGACCATAGCTTGATCCTAAGCACCCCACATAAAAGCCAGGTCTTTAATGATACTTTGTTAGTGAGTCAGAAGCATTTGTAGGATTTGTGTAGGAGTAGAGAATTATTTTATGATGAAAGATTGAGTCAAAGTTTGTTGGCATCTCATGTAGTAGTTGTTTACATATAAACTTGAAACTAAATCTAGCAAACAGAGTGAAACCATCCAAGGCCTAAAATGTCATCTGGCAGAGTAGAATACTGCAAATATCAGATCAGAGTGCACAGAACCATCTGGCTGCTGTTAGCACTGAAATGAGCTGTTTGCCAGAGGTTTGAAAGCGGGCCATAAAGCCTTTCTAGGCTCACTTTCTTAACCTCCTACAGCTCATTTCAGGTTGAGAAACAAGTATGAAAGCTGCCTCTGTTTATACATTGGTATGGGAAGGGGAGCAGAGAAAAAAAACAAGAATGACTGTTTGTGTGGTTTTTTTGTTTTGTTTTTTTTTGTTTTGTAAGTCTGCAGTAAACAGACAGATACTACTTCCATTAAAGTCAACTGAAAAATTCCCATTGATTTTTGTTTCATTGGTGGTAAGATGAAGCTAAAATATAACAATATACCACACAGGCTATGCTGGGGGCAGCCACTCCATTTCTCCATAGTTTCCTTTGTAAAAACCAGTAGAAATATATAGGGTGTCTCCAGACTTAGTCTGTCTGTAGCTTTCCTGTATAAAAACGGTACATGGACCATAATGGATATAGCTTCCTCAACCAGGAGGTGCTGTTCTGGGAAGGAGAACTGCTGGGAAGTGATGGGGTCCCCCTGACTAGGAAGGGGAAGAGCATTGTGCACCAACTCACCAACATAGTGAGGAGGGCTTTAAACTAGGTTCAAAAGGGGAAGATGACAAAAGCCCACAGGTAAGCATAAAAAAGCTCATCTTAACAGGGGGCTAGATGTTGTGGAGTGGGGGGGGGGGGGGGGGACAAANCTACAATAGGGTCATAGGAGAAACAAGAGGGAAATCCGTGGAAGAATCTGTTCAACCTCAAATGTCTATATACAAATGCAAAAAGTAGGGGGAATAAACAGGAAGAACTGCAAGAATTAGTACATAAGATACATTATGACTTAACTGGCATCACAGAGACTTGGTGGGATGTAGCTCATGAGTGGAATATTGGTATACAGGGATATAGTTTATTCAGGAAGCACAGGCACGGATAAAGGGAAGAGGCATTGCACTATACATTAAGATATATACACTTGTTCTGAGATCCAGAAGGAGGGGAGAGGCAGACCAGTTGAAAGTCCCCGTGGGTAAAGATAGAAGGGGAGATAACTAGGGGTGACATCAGAGTAGGGGTCTACTACAGACCAAATCAGGAAGAGAAAGTGGATGAGGCATTTCTAAAATAAATAGCAGATATATCCAAAACACAAGACCTGGTGGTAATGGTTGCAAATCTAAAGGCGGAAGGCAATTTGGGTGAAAGCAGTGGTGAGCTGGAGCTGGTTCGCACCGGTTCGCAAGAACCGGTTGTTAAATTTAGAAGCTGGTGTAGAACCGGTTGCTAAAGGGGCGGGTGGGCAAACTCCGGTCCGTGGGCCACATCCGGCCCGCAGGACCGTCCTGCCCGGCCCGCCTGAGCTCCCAGCTGGGAAGGCTCCCCCGGCCTCTCCCCCGCTTCCCCCCCACCCCCCACTCCCTCGCAGAGCCCCAGCACGCCACGCTGCCAGCACCAGTGCTCTGGGCAGCTCGGCAACTCCTGCCGCTTTGAGCGGCATGGTTAGGGGGTGGGGCTGCGAGCTCCAGTGGCCGCGTGGCATCCTTACACAGCAGCATGGTAAGGGGGCCGGGCCGGGGCTGGGAGTTGGGGTTGGATAAGGGGCAGGGAGCGGTTGGAGGGGGCGGAGGTTCTGGGGGTGGGGTAGGCATGGGAGTTCTGGGGGTCTGTCGGGGTGGTGGTGGATGGGGTCGGGGCAGTCAGGGGACAGGGAGTGGGGCGAGTTGTGTAGGGGGTTGGGTCCTGGGGGGCAGTTAGGGTGGGGGGGTCTTGGGAGGGGGTGGTCAGGGGACAAGGAGCGGGGGGGTTGATGGGTTGTGGGTTCTGAGGGGGCAGTCTGGGGTCGGATGGGGGGGGGAAGACAGGCACATGGGGCTTGTACTCACCGTGCGGTTCCCTACCGGGTCTTCGGCGGCACTTCGGCGGCGGGGGGGTCTTCACTCGCTCCGGGTGAAGGACCTGCCGCCGAAAACCCGGAGCAAGTGAAGGCCCCCCCGCCGCCCAAGTGCCTCCGAGGACCCAGTAGGGAACCAGTTCTTAGGATTTTGGGAGCTCATCACTGGCTGAAAGTGATCACAAAATGATAGATTTCATGATTCTAAGGCAAGAAAGGAGTGAGGAGCAGAATAAGGACAATGGACTTTAACAAACACAGAGAACTAGTAGATTCTAAGGGATAAAGGAGTTCAGGAGAGCTGGCAGTTTCTCAAGGAGACAATATAAAAGACACAACTGCAAACTATTCTGATGCAAAGGAAAGATGAGAAGTATAGTAAGTGACTGATATGGCTCCATTAGGAGCTGTTTAATTATCTGAAAATGAAAAAGGAATTCTACAAAAAATGGAAACATGGATGAATTGCTAAGGAGAAGTACGAAATAACTGCACAAGCACGTAGGGACAAAATCAGAAAGCCCACAGCACAAAATAGGTTACATCTAGCTAGGGATATAAAAGGCAATAAGGAGAGGTTCTTGAAATACATCAAGAGCAAGAGAAAGACAAAGGAAAGTGTAGGTCCTTTACTTAGTGTGGAAGGAGAGCTAATAACTGATGACATCAAGAAGGCAGAGGTATTTAATGTCTATTTTGCTTCAGTCTTCATTAAAAAGGTCAAATATGATCAAATACTTACCACAATTAAGATTAACAACAATGGGAAAAGAACACAAAGCCAAAACAGAGAAAAACAGGTTAACAAATATGTAGTTAAGCTGGATGTATTCAAGTCGCAGGACTTGATGAAATGCACCCTAAGGTACTTAAGGAACTAGCTGAAGCAATCTGGAAACCATTAGCAATGATCTTCGAGAACTCATTGAGGTCTCAGAAGTCTAGATAATGGCAAACATAGTACCTATCTTTAAAAAGGGAACAAAGAGGAGCCAGGGACTTATAGACCAGTCAGCCTAACTTTGAAACCTGGAAAGTTACTGGAACAAATTATTTTTAAAAATCAGTTTGTAAGCCTCTTGAGGATAATAGGGTTATAAGGAATAGCCAGCATGGATTTATGAAGGACAAATCATGTTTCAACCAAGTTTCTTTCTTTGACAGGGTTTTTGGCCTGGTGGATGGGGTGAAGCAGTAAACTTCATATATCTTGATTTTAGGAAGGCTTTTGACACAGTCCCACATGACATTTTCATAAGCAAACTAGGGAAATGTGGTCTAGAATAAATTACTAATAAAGTGGGTGCACCACTGGTTGAAAGACTGTATTCAGAGTTATCAATGGCTTGCTGTCAAACTGGGAGAGTGTATCTTGTGAGCATCCCTCAGAGTATGTCTACACTGTAATTAAATACCTGTGGCTGGCCTGTGTCAGCTGACTTGGGCTCACAGGGCTTGAGCTACAGGGCTGTTTAAGTGTGGGGTAGTTTTTTGTTTTTTTAGAAAACCAAAAAACTTCAAAACCTTAATTTTTTTATATGAAGGATTCCCCTCCCCCCAAATGTTGTCAGGAAGTGGCCACTTCAATGAAACAAAAGCCATTTTCCACTGAAAAAACACTGAAATTTTTTCAGTATGCTTTATTAGTGGACCCTAGTACAGCATCACAAGATACAGCTTGTGAAGTGGGATGCATGCTGAAAAAGCTGTTGTTGTAACAGCAGTAGTATACTACTGTACTATTCTGAAGATGATTAACAGGAGCAATGTCCACTTCGACATTGCAAAATTTGAAAGGTTCTCCTTATGATAGTTAAACAGATTCAGGTTCATAGAGTTTATTTCATTTACAACTGTTCTACACCAGAGTAACTCCATTGATTTCCATGGAGTTACTGCTTATTTAACTGGTGTAAGTGAGATCGGAATTAGATCCTGTAAGTACAAGCAAATATGGCTTGACACTGAACTTTATGTGGGCTAGATACAGAATAGCTTGCATAATGGACAGTCCAGCTCTGTCTCCTTTAAGTTTTGTTGTTGTTTGTTTTTGTTTGACTCTACTGTAGTTCAGAGTTTCTTCAAGTAAAGATGGAATTACCATCTTTCTCAGCAACTTTCCATATGTGATGTACTTATAGGATATTCTTGCGATCTGTGACATAAGCACTACCCCGAGCGTGTGTTATTGTATCTCCCTCTGTGGTAATGTTTCATCTTTATGTGGTTTTTTTGTTGTTGTTAATCTTGGGACCTCTGCTGTGTGGTATGTTTCTGTAATCTTAGCTTTACTTACATTTAGCTTCACTGGGGATTTAGGTTGTCTGGTCTCTATGGAATGTGTTTTACCAGTATACCCCAGCTTTTAAACAAACATTGGTGTTGTTTCATGATAGGTAATAAAATTGCACCCTCTGTCTTTGAAAAGTTTAGAGTGCAGTCCTACTCTGAAAAGTGCCTGTAAAAATAGAATGGGCTTTCCTCTCTTTGTTGTTGTCATCACCAGCTCAGTCTTAGTGATGATGTCCATATCAGTTGGCTCATTTTACAGGTAAAAGATGGCTTTTCTAGCTGCCAGTGCTTCAAACTCAATATTCCACAGGCCTTTTGTGGGTCCTCTGAATGCAGAGCCACAGAAGGTCACTGCAGGCTGGAGTTCAAGGGGTGGGAGGACATCTTCTTTGAATCCAGAGCCACTGACAGATAGGAGTCCTTGGCACAGAGTCAGAGAGGAAAGCAGGAAGTTCTGGAACTGGTGTTGAGGCACAAGGCCTCCTTGCTGCTAGCCCTGTTCTCATTCCAGGCGGGACAAGTCACCACCCTCCACAAAACAGTCTGAGGTAAACTGCATGAGGTTCCCCTCAGAATTTTTCTCCCTTCCCTCATGATCTTATTTTTGGACAGGAAGGGGAAATTGAGCCTTAGATTCTTTATATGACCATATTAGCAGATGGGCCATGCGGTAGATCCCCCCTTTTAATACACTATAATCCTGATACTATACACTGTATGTAGTTTAGGATAAGATAAGAAATGTGTGTGGAGGTTTTTTTGTCAGTATTTTAAGACACAACCTCACTCCATAATAACTAAATAAATTCAGTAAATAACAAACAGTCTGACTGAGTACAGTAAAATAGTTTGAAAAGCATGAAGTCACTTAGAGGATGCATAAATATAATGAGGTTTCAGTCATGGTGTAATGGAGAAAATATTCAATGGACTATCAAGGTTTTCTGTGCTATTCATTCACCATTTCCAGTCTAACACTTGCTCCAAAGTCAGTTGCTACAGAAAACATAAAAACATAATAAAACTCACTACTCTTCAGAGTGGGAGCAGAATGCACTTGGGTGCTGATGATCAGATGCCACAAAACCCTCTAGAACAAAAATACAACCTTCTAGTATTGTTACCAAGACCAATGGGATGGCCTGAGGGTCATGTTTTTCAGCCTGCTGTTGCACTAAGGGTATGTCTTCACTGCAGAGTTAACTCGAGCTATCTACACTGGCATGACTTCTCTTGAGTTAGCCTACCTTGAGAATGGCCACACTACAAAACAACACTTGTGTAGCTGTCTCCACGTTGACGCTGCACTCACTCATGTGTGGTGATAAGACATCTGGGGGCATATCGCAGAGTTCTTTATGCTGCAGTAAGCTGAGCCATTCTGAATTATTTCCCAATGAATTGTGGGAGAACTTGTCTATCCTTTCTGGGCACACGAGGGGGATTGTGGGAAGGCACTGGGGGACTAGTGGCACTTGAATGGAACTAGCCTATGTCCACACGAGAGTGGTCACATTAGCAGCTGATGAGTTGTACTGAGTTTTAGCTTATACCTCTTGATGGGCCAGCCAACATGAGAGTTAAAATCACTAGCATGCTCAAGTTACGGGCTTTAAAAAATTTTTTTTTGGTAATATTTGCAAGTACTGGGACTGGCAATTAAGGGTTCTTTTTGTGGGGATGGGACTTGAGTTATAACTTTGTAGCTGTAAGGCGGTTGCGGTTCTCTCCCTGCCTGTCAGGGTGGGAGACCACGCTTCCTCACTGCAGTGCTCCTAGAGTGACACCGTTCGGGGGAATTAGCCGACAGTTAATAGGTCCAAGCCTGCAGTCCAGGCCAGGCAGCAATTGGGTCTGTGAGCCCCGGCCCTCAGCCAGAGCGGAGCAGCACACAGTTAATGGGTCTGGCCCACAGTCAGGCAGGGTAGCAGTAAGTCTATAAGCCCGGAGCCCTCAATCAGGGCAGGGCCATAATCAGTTAATGGCGGTGGCTTGCAGTCAGGCAGAGCAGCAGTGAGTCTATCTGCCCGGGGCCCTCAATTAGGGTGGAGCAGCAATCAGGTAAGGGCTCTGGCCTGCCATCAGGTAGAGCCACACAGCAGTCTAGGGGAGATTAGCTCCCTGGTGGGAGACCCAGCAAAACCATCTGGCATCCTAGCTTGGGCAGGTGCCAGACCAACGCAGGCCTCCTGGCCTAAAGGTGGGGAGGCTGCCACCCCCAGAGGTGGTGTGGCAGGGGTAGGGAGATGCAGGCCCACCCGACTCCACTGCATCCCAGCCCAAGGCCCTAATGGTGGCAGAGTGGTCCACTGCTGGGTCAGCAGGGAAATCCATCTGCAACACGCTGTCTGTCTGTCAGTCAGTAACACAGCTGACTCCTCTTTGGCTTTCCTGGGCTCTTTCCTACACTCCCAGTCAGGGGATACCTGGGTTCCGGGGTTGTCGTTAATCTCACCAGGGTAAATGGCTAGTGGCAGCCCCAACAGCTCCTTAATGTCCCCGATGTCTGCCAGCTCCGGCAGTCCCTCCCAGTCTCTGGCACTATAGTGGCCTCCGTCAGGTCTGGGCTTCAGCAGCGGGAGGGAAACGTTTTGCTCTTCTGGCAGCTCTCCCCCAGCTGAGCTGGAGGGCCTGGCTTTTATATTTCCGGTTCCTGTCTTGCCCCTCTGCTTCCAGCGGGGTGGCCGCGGGTGTCCCAGTTCTGTCCACCAGGGGGCGGTCACAGTTCTCTCCCCGTCCATCAGGGAGGGAAACCACGCCCCTCGCTACAGTAGCAAAGACAAGCCCTGAGCATTTCTTTCTGATCTACTCCCATTCTAATCACTTGTTAATGGCTGTATTGGAATTCCCCTTCATAATCAGAATTGAGGGGCCGGGGAGTACAAAGAAATAGCCAACATAAGCCACCTCCCACTCTGTCCCAAAATATTAAAATTGAAAATAAGAAGTCCACTAACAACCATTTGTTTTATGGTAACTGGCTAATGTGATACAGAACTTGGCATGCTAAAACAGCAACTGGAATGAAGATACTATCATAAAATCAAATAAATCTTGACTTTATTAAAACCGGCTTAATAAGATCAATGTTTTTTCTTGGCCAAAATGTAAATTATGTAATAAAATGTGCCTTATCCCCCAGGGTTGTTTCCACACTCCATTAACAGGTTATAGCAGGCTTTAAGTATGCATCATGATATTTTGTGTACCTGGGAATAAGGAACAGAGTGTCCTTCTAAAGATTGTATGTACATATGTCTGGTATGATCTTGCCTAAACAATTCACACCATTACCTAACCAATCTTAGCAAAAGCTAGAGGAAGAGATGCCATGAGTTACAAACAAACACATCTTTCCTTTTAAACAATGGCTGTTTCCACTTACCTAATGATAATTAGCATTTCAGTAAAACTGCTAACAAAATTGATTAATATTCCTTTATCCTTACAGGGGAAAAAAGGAATTCAATTATATGAAGTAAAACATTGGTCTCAGTTTCTTAATTTTGTAGAGAAACAGACTTTTACAGGGCTAGATGACCCAATCTATTTGTTTAGATTTGTCTGCCTTGATTTCTCTCCCATTGAATCCTGCGCCCCTTGGGCGTTTAGCCACTGATTTTCACAGACTTCAGTGAGAACAGAATTAGGCTCTAGGGGTAAAATTTTCTAAAGCACCTAAGTGACTTAGGAACCTATGTTCCATTGACTTTCGACGGGACTTAGGATCCTAAATCATTAGGCACTCTTGAAAATTTTACCTAAAGCCTTTGGACCATATATAACCCGTCTTGTACCCTCTTGTAATCTCTTCAACCATATGATCCTGCTGCCTTTGGTATTAGGTGATGTGGTATTTCTGTTAGGAAAAAGTAAGTTATTCTTTAAATACATGATAATGTAAATAATCACTGCTACCTTAAAGAACATATACTTATGAGAACAATAAAAATGGAAAATGCCAGGCCGGCTTAGTGGGAAACCTAGCTTTGTGTACTGAGTTCAGTCCTTCGCTAGGCAGGATGGGTATGCTCTGGAGGCAGAGTACTCTGTCCTGAGGGGAGGAAGTGTCTTGTGTCCCTTCTCATAGTGGAGAAACAGCTTTGCAGGTTACAGGGGAAGCCACATCCATGGGTGAGAAGCAGGGCTGGTGTTGCACATTTCTGGGCCGATGGAAAAAGAAAAAAAGGAAGTATCCTAAATTAGTGGTTCTCAATCAGGGGTACACGTGCCCCTGGGGTATGCATAGGTCTTCCAGGGGGTACATCAACTCATCTAGCTATTTGCCTTGTTTTACAAGAGGCTACATAAAAAGTACGAGTGAAGTCAGTACAAACTAAAATTTCATACAGAAAATGACTTGTTTATACTGCTGTATATACCATACACTGAAATGTAAGTACAATATTTATATTCCAATTGAGGTATTATATAATTATATAAAGTTAAAAAGTTAAAAAGGAGAAAGTCAGCAATTTTTCGGTAATTGTGTGCTGTGACACTTCTGTAGTTTTATGTCTGATTTTGTAAGCAAGTAGTTTTTAAGTGAGGTGAAACTTGGTGGGTACACAAGAGAAATCAGAATTCTGAAAGGGGTACAGTAGTCTGGAAAGGTTGAGAGCCACTGTCCTAGATGACCTCCTGAGATGAAAACCTCATATTATGTTGGCACTTACACCAAAGCTCCTGGGTAACTTGGTGTTGTACTGAACAGTAATATTGAGACTCTGCATATTTGCCACTCATCTGTATATGGGTTTCCTGTTGGATGTGGCAGCTCATTGGAAATACAGTTGGAGGCATTATAGCTGCTCCTGTAGTTTGGGAACTATCCTCAGGCTGCTCCCACACAATGAGATCTGAGCTGTTTCCTCTCATTGACATCATGCTCTCTGCTCTGCATGTACTTCAGGCAGAGCAAATGTTCCCACACTTCTGCCCTAGGGGGCTCAGCTCTCCATGGATGGGAGAAGGTAGCAGAGAGTGGGTGGGTTAGGGATATGTGTGGGTGGGGGTGGAGGACATTTATCACAGGCATTGGCAACACTGGGACTCCCAGCTTGGACCATTCTCTTCCTCCCATCAGGTGCTGGTGCTACTCCAGCTTCTCGTGGGAACGTTTGGAATCCCCTAAACGCTCCAGTCGGGGAGAGCTCCTCCTGCTATTTCCACTGCAGACTCTCTCTCTCTCTGGCATGATGCAAACTCCTTTCACCAGCCAGTGAAGAGCCAGGCAGAAATGGAGCTCTAAGGAAAATGAGCTCCCCCAACCCCTGAGAGGGAGTGAATGGGAAATTCTCTTATCAGAGAAGATGGATCCAGGGCTGGTGCAACCCATTAGGTGACCTAGGCGGTCGCCTAGGGCACTAACATTTGGGGGGCACCGGCCGCCCCTGTCGTCGTCGGTATTTCGGGGGCGGGACCTTCCGCCGCCTCTGTTGGGGGCGGCATTTCGGGGGCGGGACCTTCCGCCGCCTAGGGCGGCAAAAAAGCTGGCGGCGCTCCTGGATGGAGCTGTGCCCACCCTATCTTTAACCTTTGTTGTATCCAGTTCTTTACATGAATAATGATGGACAGCACATTCTACTGGTTTCACCTGGACTGATCTAGCATGTATTTTATTGGGGTTTTTTTTTTTCTGATGCCTGACCATCTTGAGGAACTTTCTAGCAAAACAAACTGAAAAGTGGTCTTGCTCATTTAGGGCCTGGTCCAACAAACACTTACTCAGGAGCAGTTCTTACCAATGCAAATATTTCCACTGAAGGATGCTACTAATGTTACTCATTAAAGGTGGGACTTTAGAAAGCACTCAGTGTCGTCCTAGTTCTGCTTCCAGCGAAGTCCATAGTAAAACTTCCATTGACTTCCTGGGAGCAGTCAAGTCAGTGCTGAACACTTTTGAAAATCCCAGCTTAAAGGCCTGATGCTGTGTTCCTCACACTCCCCAAACACAACAGGGTGAAATTCTGGACCATTAAAGTCAATAGGGTCAGAATTTCACATCCAGAGACCAATGCAGGATCAGGCCTGAGGAAGTTTTTCCAGAGTTTGTCCAGTTAGTCACATACTGTAAGAAACAACAACGATTTCTGAAGGGAATCAGTGTCCACTAGCAACTTGAATGAGACCACCAAAGCCTGGTGTCGTGTATCCCTTTGGGCAGAAAGACAAAAAGCATGCACAAATTTAGTACTAAACTGGACTGTGTAAGTGAATTCATAAGCCATCCAGCCGTGAGAAAAAAAGCGATTGCGGCAACCTGCCAGGAGGCAGGGAGAGAAACACAAGTGAATAAATAGTTTAAAAACCTGTGTGGGATCATTTCTGTGTTATAAATTGATATGATAGCATACTGAATGGGAAGTTTTTTGTTTTCCATATATAATTCTGAGGCAGGTTCCGCAGTACATTGCTACACTTGCTAGGGTTATCAAACTGGGGGTTGGGACCCCTCAGGGGGTCGAGAGGTTATTACATGGGGGGTCGCAAGCTGTCAGCCTCCACCCCAAACCCCGCTTTGCCTCCAGCATTTATAATGGTGTTAAATATATATGTGACGGGGCAGAGTGGCCCCGCACTGGTACCGCAGGGGTTAACCCTTCTTTCCTAGCAGAGGAAGCCATGCCCCGGAAGCTCTGCTGGGCATGCTCCAACTGGAGAACAGGTATAAAAGCCTGCAGAACAGCTCAGTTGGGGCGGACCACCAGAGGAGAAGGAGGCCCGCTGTTAGCTCCTGAGGAAGGAGAGCCTGCGCGCCAGGATCCGGGAGCCAGCCAAGCCGGGACACAGGAGGGGAACAGACCGGAGGACCCCCCCACAGCAGATGACCTGGCATTCATGGTAGGAAGTGACCCAGGGGAACTTTAGAGGCAAATGGCGTTAGAGCCGCATAGATGCTCGGCGTGTTGTGGGCGGATCCCCGCTGAGCGAGTGGCAAGGGGAGCTTGCCACTACCAGGGCCCTGGGTCGGGACCCGGTTGAGAGGGCGGGCCCGAGTCCCCCTACCACCTCACCCCCAAATCGTGAGGGGGGAATTGTATGGACTCCGGCCGCTAGGCTGCACTACCCTGCTCGTGAGGGGGATTGTATGGACTCTGGCCGCTAGGCTGCACACCCGCCCCTGCCAGACGGGGTGATAGTAGGGAAGAAGGCCAAGAGGCCGTAACCGCCCGCCCGCAGAGAGGCAGGCGCAAGCACTCGAGCGTGGTGAGGCACCGACACCACATCCTACCCCTGCCACAGAGGGGCGCTGCGGTGCCAGGCCCGCCACAATATAAAAAAGTGTTTTTAATTTATAAGGGGTGAGGTCACACTCAGAGGCTTGCTATGTGAAAGGGGTCACCAATACAAAAGTTTGAGAACCACTGCTTTACAGCATTCTAGCAATGTGATCACCGTTGCTGGAGTTTTAATCTAAGAGGAGGCTCTGAACCCTGTCTTTTTAATGTCATGGTATTTTCTATAAGGTTATTTGGAAGCCAGATATTTTAATGTCAAGGACATGTTTTCTTTATTATTTTCCTAAGTAACAACATATACGTTATAAAACACTTTATATATAAATATAAAATGATAGTCTCGAAAATACTTGATTCACCTACTGTGACAGTTTCTAAAATCCATAAATATCGATTATCATAAGCTTGAATTAACAAGTGGACTGAGTGCTCCATCTTGCATGAAAACCTAGAAGGAGCTAAAAGGGAGGACATTTCTGTGAAGTTTTCCTCACACATTACTTTTGAATTATTCTATTGTAGAAGGGGACAAAGTTTGCTCCCATCCTGTGGATCCAGCCATGGGGCTGACCCCCAAACTCTGTGGAGCCTGAGGTGGGGCCATTTACATGAATCCCCCGTATCTCTGTACCTAGCTCTGCCAGTCCCTGCAAGCTTGTCCCCTTCATTGACAGTTTAGCTCCAATGGAACCAGGCAGTCAGCGCTTCTCCAGCTGTTATCAACACTGGGTACCCCTTGAAAAGGGGATCCCCATCATTAAGATTCTTGGAAAGGAATCTTGAGGAATATTCACAGTGGTATTGGTGAAATGATGCTCATTCTGCTCACCTAACCCCAACCACTCCCCACTATTTAGAGCTCCACAGAGTATTTGATGTGGGGCAAGGCAGAGACTCTGGCACACAGGCAACTGACTACTCCACTCCTCTGCCTGGAAGGAGTGTGACCCACACCTAGAGGATGCCTGCCACATGTAGAATGATGGGTCATGATAAGACCCCAAACACGTTTCACTATCCTGAGTAAAAGTGCAGTAGTGTTGTGCATACACAGGTTCCATTCATTTTAATACATTGACCTTTTATAATATTATTGCTATTTTTCTCTCTCAACAGTACTGCTCCCTACACTAGCCCTAATTGGCTGTAAGAAAACTTAGCTTCGCATCTCAACTGTTGTTGCTTTCATGTGGAATGCTGTCATACTTGCCTTCAGTCACGTTCTGTAATGCAATCCATTTCAGATCTCTTGGGGGGTTGAGATCCAGGAACTCATTACTAATCAGTGTACTGTAATTCTCTCTCTCTTGCTTGCACACCTATAGGGTTATTTTAGGTTGGGCTAAGTGTCTTATTTCCAATTATACTCAACACCTTTTTAATTTTCCATAATAAACGGAAGTGTGTAATTATTATGCAGTTTTTTTTATTTTCCACATCTTCCAGTACAGACAGTAATCAATAATCTTCTATTGTGTGTCTTACTATCTAAAATCATAAACCAAGGCTATTATAAAACCACAATAAATAATTTACTGATTTCCTTTCAGCTTCACAATATATTTATTTCAATATGTTTTGAGATGTAATATTTCTCTGGGGGAATTTATTTAGTGTAGTTTTCTAATTTGATTGGATTAAGGAAGTGAAGTCTGCCCATTTCAGATGCATGCAGGTGGTTTAATGCATTAGGGAGATGTTTATCTCTGTGTGTAGGTGTGCTTAATATGTTTTGCCTAATTGTATTTCCTCTTCACTACCTAAGAATTTCTTAATGGGATTAATCTTTCTAGCCCTACCCTTCTGGTTTTCATTGTGCTACACATAATTTAATTATACAGTTGTAATGCTTTTCTACTCCAAAAGAAACTGTGCATATCAAGAATATTATTTGATAAATACTCGGGGCCAAACTCTGCATTGGTTTACACCACAGCAGCCTTGTTACTCCATTGGGATTGCACTGGGTGAAAAATTTTAGGTCTCAGAGTAAAACCATAGTGCCCTTGAATATATGTGAATCAAAACTTCAATGGGAGTTGCATGTGCAAATCTGAAATCATACTGTGATTTGTCCTGTACTAATTTAACATAAGAATGGCCATACTGGGTCAGATCAATGGTCCATCTAGTCCAGTATTCTGTTTTCTGACAGTGGCCAGTGCCAGGTGCTTCAGAGGCAGGGCCGGCTCCAGGCACCAGCCCAGCAAGCAGGTGCTTGGGGCGGCCCCTGGAAGGGGGCGGCACCTCCGGCTCTTCGGCGGCAATTCGGCCGTGGGTCCCTCAGTCCGTGTCGGAGGGAAGGACCTACAGCCAAATTGCCACCGAAAAATGAAGCGGCGGCATAAGAGTTCCCGATCGCGGCTTTTTTTTTTTTTTGTTTTGTTTTTTTGTTGCTTGTGGCGGCAAAAACTATAGAGCCGGCCCTGTTCAGAGGGAATTAACAGAACAGGTAATCATCAAGTGATCCATCCCCAGTTGTTCATTCCCAGCTTCTGGCAAACAGAGGCTAGGGACAATTCAGACCATAGTTTTGCATCCCTGCCCATCCTAGCTAATAGCCATTGATGGACCTGTTCTCCATGAACTTATCTAGTTGTTTTTTGAACCCTGATATAGTGTTGGCCTTCACAACATCCTTTGGCAAAGAGTTCCACGGGTTGCCTGTGGTTTGTATGAAGAAATACTTCCTTTTGTTTGTTTTAAACCTGCTGCCTATTAATTTCATTTGGCGACCCCCTAGTTCTTGTGGTATGAGAAGGAGTAAATAAGACTTCCTTATTTACTTTCTCCACACCAGTCATGATTTTATAGACCTCTATCATATTCCCCCTTAGTCGTCTCTTTTCCAAACTGAAAAATCCCAGTCTTATTAATCTCTCCTCATATGGAAGCTGTTCTATACCCCTAATAATTTTTTTGCCCTTTTCTGTACCTTTTCCAATGCCAATATATCTTGTTTGAGATGGGACAACCAGATCTGCACGCAGTATTCAATATGTGGGCATACCATGGAGTTATATAGAAGCAATATGATATTTTCTGTCTTATTATCTATCCCTTCCTTAATGATTCCCAACATTCTGTTAGCTTTTTTGACTGCTGCTGCACATTGAGTGAATGTATTCAGAGAACTATCCACAATGACTCCAAGATCTCTTTCTTGAGTGGTAACAGCTAATTTAGATCCTGTCATTTTATATGTGTACTTGGGATTATGTTTTCCAATGTGCATTACTTTGCATTTATTAATATTGAATTTCATCTGCCATTTTGTTGCCCAGTCACCCAAATTTTGTGAGGTCCCATTGTAACTCTTCGCAATCTGCTTTGGACTTAACTATTTTAAGTAGTTTTGTATCATCTGCAAATTTTGCAACTTCACTGTTTACCCCTTTTCTCAGATCATTTATGAATATGTTGAACAGTACTGGTTCCAGTACAGACACCTGGAGGATACAACTATTTACCTCTCTCCATTCTGAAAACTGACCATTTATTCCTCTCTTTTGTTTCCTATCTTTTAACCAGTTACTGATCCATGAGAGGACCTTCCCTCTTACACCATGACAGCTTACTTTGCTTCAGAGCCTTTGGTGAGGGACTTTGTCAAAGGCTTTCTGAAAATCTAAATACACTATATCCATTGGATCCCCCTTGTCCACATGCTTGTTGACACCTTCAAAGAGTTCTAGTAGATTGGTGGGGCATGATTGGTGGGGCTTTATTAAATGCCCAGCCGCATTGCCACAAAACAACACAGTCACACGGTCTTTAGCTGCTTTGAAGCCAGGGGCTTGTCTTTCTGATTTCGAAATGTAAGTGCGGTTGGGCATTTTTTTTCCAGAAGAGCCCAGTCTCATCAGCATTAAAAACTTGTTCTGGAATATCGCCCTTTTCTTCTATGATTTTCTTTAATTGTTCGGGGTAGGCTTTTGCTGCCTCTTCATTGGCAGATGCAGCTTCACCAGTAGTCTGCACGTTTTTGAGGTTGAAGCGGTTCCTAAAACAGTTAAGCCAACCTTGGCTGGCTTTGAATTCCTTCTCATCAGAAGGCTGTCCCTCTTCGGCAGGAGGTTTGAACAGCGCGTAGAGGCTAAGAGCCTTTTCTCGCAATGTATTGCCATCGATAGGCACACGTTTACAGTTCATGTCTTTCAGCCATAAGTTTAATGCCTTTTCAGTCTTCACTAAAGTCTTATCACACACCTGGCTCGTCACCTTAGCAGTTATTGGAGCATTTGATGCCACAGCTTGACGAATTTCTCTCTCTCGAATCTTGATGGCACGGATGCTAGATTCGTTGCGGCCATATTTACGCGCCATGTTGGTAGGGTGACCAGATGTCCCGATTTTATCGGGACCGTCCCGATATTTCAGTCTCTGTCCCGCGTCCCGACCGATCTTTGGTCGGGACGCGGGCCAGAGATATCCGCAGGCAGCACTGTGGTTTTTTTTGCTCAGCCGGGACTCGCTCGGGTTTTTTTTTTTTTTTTTTTTTTT